>LPNX010711519.1:441233-477900 GCA_001517045.1 Pseudotsuga menziesii | reverse complement strand
CTTTAAAAGTGTTTTGGGTCACCACGCTAATTACCAAAAAAAAACTAAGTAAAAATTGTTAAACAGGGGTAATCTAATTTTTGCAAAAAGGAACCAAGGAAAGAAAGCTTTCCTTGGGATCTTGGATTTTTTTTTGGGAAGCCAATGAGATGTGCACTTTTATTGCACAATTTAAATCTTTGAAGAACAAAAAAGGAAGCTACCTTATGAGCAAGCTTTAGATCTATGCTTTAGCTACTTGCAAAAAAGGAATTTCCTACACCTAGATCTATCTTTATGAACTGATATTCTTTATGAAATTATAGCTCTAAGAAGAAAAACTCTTATAAAATAGATCTAAAAATATATATTAAATTCTTGGAACTAGATCTTATCATAAGAGGAAGAGACAGGTAACCGAAAGATTGATTTTAAAAGAAAGGAGGAAGAGAAGGGGAAATGCCCGTTGTTGGATGGATCTGCAATGGAAACTTGTTAGTGGAATATAGAGGGGAAATGTCTTCACAAAGATTTTGGATGTACAGTGAATTCAAAATAGATCCACAACTCATCCAATCCTTGCTACCTGAAAGCTAAACACACAATCCTGCATGAAACCTCATGAGATTTGGATATATATATGAAAAAGAGATAAGAATTACATGAAAATAAACTTATTAAACATGTATAATATATATATTCTAACATATATGCTATGAGATATAAGAAAAACAAGTAACCTTACTTGCCCAACTATACTCCTATTGATTCAGCTGAATCATTCAAGCCAGACAAGGTTCAGATGCAGAAATTGAGAGAAAAGCCGACAACATCAATAGCCGTAAGACAATGCTTAATCCACACACATGAGAGCATTACAACATTTTCCCTCCAAATATTCTTTATTCCATCAATCAAAAGATTACAATAGTATTACAATAGCAAGCCCTTCAATCCAACTCTAACTAGCTTGGAAGATGCATCTTGAGATTTATTTATACAAAAAATAGGAGATCCATCCTATGGGGGCGCAAATACCAAGGAGACAAACCACTATAGCTGAAGGAGAGTCCACCAATGCCTGATCTGTGTCTAACTAAGCCTGATATGAGTCTCACTGAGTGCATCTGTCAATCAGAGAGCTGATCTGATGGACACCTCAACTTGTTGACTGAAGCATCCAACAAATCTCATCCAGATGAGCCCACATGTGTGGAGGAGAGAGAGAGGGTGAAATTCCCCATAAATGATGATGAAGATCAACTCTGGATCTATCTAGATCACCCCTTTCAGTCAAGGATTTGTGAGATCTAGTCAATTTGGTTCAGATCTGACTGATTTCAATCAAATCAGGTAAGAATCCATTGATCTAGGATTTTGGATTTTCTCCATTATTCATCAATTTATTAATTAAAATAATCAATAAATTATTTTTTGGGGCTTTCTGACCTGAGTGATGGAAAATCACTCAAAACTAGGAAGTAGTGGGTCTATAGGTTTACTGGGTGCTCTTACCTTGAAAATGAGCACCTACATGACTGAATCTGATTTCTGAGCCCACTTTTATTACAAAAGCAATTTTTCCAATTAAACTATTAAAAAATAGCCTAAGTTTTGGAAAAATTAAATTTTAATAAAAAACACTGAAAAAATTTAAAAAATGAAAAATTGAAAAAACCTAGGGGGACTTGGACATGTTCATATGACTCAACCATGATGTCTAGAATTTTTATACATTGACACAGAGACTCTAATAACCTCAGTAGGCCTAAATGCCAAGCCAACCACCCCAACTTTGGAGGTATGGAGTGAAAAACTTAGAAATTATTAGTTGTTTATTCAACAACCAATAATAACCAAGGGAAAAAACAGCCTGGGCTGATCGGATTGACAAATAAAGTCTAAGAGACCGATTATTTTATAGACACTATCATGCTAGAACATTTATTACAATTCCCCCATGGGGTATGAACATGTGATATAGTACAACAAGCACTTCCCAGAAGTACTTCCAAAGGTCTTCTGAAGTCCGAACAAGTTATCCTTGTCCGGTTCACCAGGCTCACTTGATAAAAAGCTAGTAAGTACAACTTAGGTGGTAACATTTTAGCTCCAACTGTGGGACATGTGCTCGATCTAGTCATAGGGCAAGGAGAGGATACGATAACAAAAGAATCTCTGGTTTATACACCCTGTAAAAACATTTCAACTTGACAAGAAAAACCTCAGTAGCACAAGTTTTATAAAAAACCAAATGAACCATTAAGCTGATTTATTTAAACAAAATAAATGTAACTAACTAAAAGAAGCAAAGTTTTATTATAGCTAAGTATAAAATAGAAATGCAGAAAGTAAATGCTCTCTTTCAAGGAGATTATTTTCTTTTTCTAAGCATGAGATAAAAAGGGTTAAGTGTAATCAGAAATCCAATGTAACCACCTAAGCATTTTATTAACATAAAAAAATATTTCCTTGTCTTTGGTTACTAGCCAAAGTAAGGATACCTTAATCAGAAATTGCAAACCTGCGTGATGATTCAGAATGGGCGGGATAGATGGGAGATCATAGGCATGAATAATGTCATAAAAAATCTTCACCAACTTGTATGTGCTCATGCAGCTTGCTTCTATCCATGACTGGATAGGACTGATATACCAATCAGAATGATGAGGCAGATTGACTACATCATCATACTGATCACCACGGCTTATCAAATGATAATTTGTTGCACAAACCCCAAGTATCTCCAAATCATAAGGAAATTCTATATGTGAAAAAGATGGCTAAGACTGATATTCCATTGACTGCATCACATCTGACTTTTCACAATACTATTTCTCAATGTCTTCATTACTGATACCTTTGTGCAGCTCTACATGGTATGACTCTAAATGATCATGTGAAAATTATGAATGCTCCTCTTCCATACTAAGGTTTTCCTAGGAATCCAGATCTGTACTCCCCTCTATGGACATATCGTAGATTGGACTTCCACAAATTTTTGAATAGACACTCCCATTGTTGGACATATCATGGATGGGATTCTCCATAAGATTTTCACAAGTTGGATTATCTATGAAATTCCAATAGTCATCACTCCCATCCATGTCATATGTGGGGGACTCTTCATCCATGGCATCATGCTCTTGCCTATCCATGTCTTCCTTGTATTCATAACAATTTTCTTCAGATAAAATGTTACAAGGCAATAAACTTTCCAAACCTTCATCAACATGTGGAGAACAAGGTCTAGTGTCACCACACACCATACTAATCTTATCATAAGTTTCTTTATAGGCTTCTGTTATGGTATCATGAAAAGGATCTTCAATCAAGGAAACCTTTTGGACATATTCAATGGGATCACTTGGTATGTGTTGCTCAGTAGATTTCTCTAGAGGGATTTCTGGAAAGATATCAACATTGCAACACACTTGAGAATACACCAAATCTTTAATGTCTTCAGCTATGGTGACATGGGGAGAGTCTTCAAAAATGTGTTCCATCATGGGCTCCTCCTGAAGCTCTTCAATAGGATCATCTTGGATTTTCCCTTCCTCAGAATCTTGCTGTGTATTGGGAGATACCTCATATTCTTTAATAAGCTACTTAATTACTTCCTTTCTTGAATAACTATGATTAAACTCTTTGATTGGAGTATCATGAACCTCCTCTTCACTTAAATGTTCAAGAAGTGATTCCAAGTCTTCAATACTTTGTATCATGGAAAAATTTCCATCATATGTTTCCGTGTGATACTCTGTCCCAGATAGGTAGAAGGTACGGATCTTTTCAAGGAACTTTTTTAAACCATTCATACTACCCCTACCATCATGCCACTGCTCTAAAAACATCCAAAGGAAGCTTGGAAAAGAATTTATAAATTTATTGGGAAGGCCCTGCTAGAACCAACAACATGCCTCACCCCAAAAAGTACTAGCAAACATTTCCATCATATTGTCTTCATGAAGAATATTGGAGTCAGCAATCAACTGAAGGAAAGATTTGACATGCCACATGGCCGAATCACCATAATTTCCATGAAATGCTGGAAGCCAGTTATATGCATTCCCCATTCCATTACAATAGTTATGAAAACCCGAGATGTTTGAGAAATCAATAGGCTGAAACATTACGGTTAACTGGGCACCATATTTCTCCTTTAATTCAACCATATCAAAAATTAATAGTATGCAATTGATATAATGATTAAAACTTGTATTGAAAAGGTGGAGCTATCAAGTGATGAGCTTTAAAGGTTTTAAAATGTCGCATGGGCTCATATACACACAACAAAACTTCACAATTTTATGAGATAACAGGGTTTTATCCCTTCAATGGAGTCACCATGTGAAAAAGAAAAATAAGTATTTATAAATATTTTCACAAAAATTATTTTTTGCTTTTCTTTGTAAAAAATAAAAATAAAAAATGGAAAAATGTTAGTGGAGTCACCAGATGAAAATTAAAGATCTACTCTAAGCATTCATCAAACAAAGCAAAAAAAAAAAGGAAGAAAACAAAAGTCGTACTCGGGAATAAAAAGATTTATCCCCATCAATGGCGCCAAAACATGTTGCCGCCTTTCATACACTTGGGTCATGTGGTAGAAATCTTCAAGCCACTCGGTGTGTCCTTGAGGGAAAGTCTTGAGTCAAGGATGTCACCTTGTTCTTGACTCCTTTGTTTAGGATCAACTCCTAACGAATCCAAGGGGGGTAGACCCTATTAAGTTACTAAGGAAAAATTATTTAGTATGGTGATGTTAAATTGAATGAGTTACTTAGGAGTTTGAAATTTAACTGTAAACAACCATAGATGATAAGATACAAAATGAGCGCATGAAAGAACAATGCTGAGACACAATATATATATATATATATATATATATATATATATATCAAGAAAATAGCCAGTGCCTTAAAATGGAGTCAATAGATAATCAATGTACTAGCATGTGCTTGGAGTGAAAGTTTTGTGATTTCCTCTTGGTATGTTTTAAGTTAATGTGAAATATGAGTTGATTAAAATTAGGCGAAAGGGGGGGACTCCAGATATACCAGAGAGTGCTTGGAGTATGTCCAAAACTAAACCATCATGGCTACCCACAAGGAATATGTAGGCTGAATGGAGTCCTTGAGGCTATTGTTCATAATGCACCCTCAGGTGCAACAGATATCAGCGCCCCAAAGTCACTTTTTAGGAGTTCTCGTTTCCTTTGGGTATTTTGCCATTGTAATGGTTTGATCGAGGTGTTGGATTTTCACCTGATGGTTTGTCAATTTGGGAGAGTGAATCCTAATTATTCTAGTCACTCAATTGTTTTTGATGCAGCTTGACTGATCATATGAACCGCAGCCAAGTGCAGAGCATACACACCGGAGTCTTGTTAATTTTAGTAAATTTTAGACAAGGTGTTCTTATTAAAAAGAAAACCCCCTAGGAACCTCTTTCGGTCCAAGTGGGCCTCAGTCAGAGAATCAAGGAGGGGTTGATTTTATTATGGTTACTGAAACAAATGATGATAGTAAATGAAACATAAAAATATAAGCAAACCATAATTTTCTAATTAGACTACCACGAACCTTTCTTCACCTTTGGGCTTAGAAGGAGGGTTGTGGGGTAAATATTAAAGTTACTTTGAAACCAATAGAAATGGAATATGGAAATTATTTTAAATAATATTATACTATCCTACAAATTAGTACTACGCTAGATTGAAAAAAGATGAACGAAAAGCAAAAAATGACACGGACGCAAATCTCCCCAGGGGGGATGGTGAATAGGCTCAAAAGAGCCTATTCGAAAAGATCCTTTTTTTTTATTAGCAATGATTTACAATATCAGAGAATTTAAATTGATGCACTTTGGTCCTTGTTATCTGGTATCCAAAGGCTTACAACAATCTTGTAACAAGCTAAAATTAAAACACAATGGTGGGGGAAGCTCATGGGGACTTCACTTAGTGAACCTCTCACATAGCACGTGTGATCGTGGGATATTAAATAATACCCTTAATTTCGAGAGATATTGACTGAAACTCTTTTGGTTGAAACCCCCTCCCAATACTTGAAACCTTTTCCCCACCCCCTTTTATACCTCAATACTTATAAACCACTCTACCCACCCCCACCTTAAACCCCTCATCCCCCCAATACCTGAAATATATTGGTTTGATTTTTGATAATTTTAAAACCCACAATATGAACTAACGTGATAGGATATTTTCCAACAAGTGAAGCCCCCGTGGGGAAGCTTTCGGGAAGCTCTGGTTCGTCTAAGAGTCAGAAATTTGGTAGAGTATCCTTCTCTTTTATGTTAGAACTACTAAAAAATAGAAATCGATTAAAATCAAATGTTCCCAAACACACTTTAAAAGTGTTTTGGGTCACCACGATAATTACCAAAAAAAAAAACTAAGTAAAAATTGTTAAACATGGGTAATCTAATTTCTGCAAAAAGGAACCAAGGAAAGCAAGCTTTCCTTGGGATCTTGGCTTGCTATTTGGGAAGCCAATGATATGTGCACTTTTATTACAGAATTTAAATCTTTTAAGAACAAAAAAGGAAGCTACCTTATGAGTAAGCTTTAGATCTATGCTTTAGTTACTTGCAAAAAAGGAATTTCCTACACCTAGATCTATCTTTATGAACGGATATACTTTATGAAATTATAGATATAAGAAGCAAAAATCTTATAAAATCGATCTAACAATATATATTCAATTCTTGGAACTAGATCTAATCACAAGAGGAAGTGACAGGTAACCGAAAGATTGATTTTCAAAGAAAGGAGGAAGAGGAGGGGAAAGGCCCATTGTTGGATGGATCTGCAATGGAAACTTGTTAGTGGAATAAAGAGGGGCAATGTATTCACAAATATTTTGAATGTACAATGGATTCAAACTATATCCACAGCTCATCCAATCCTTGCCACCTGAAAGCTAAACTCACAATCCTGCACGAAACCTCATGAGATCTAGATATATATATGAAAAAGAGACAAGAATTACATGCAAATAAACTTATTAAACATGTATAATCTAGATATTCTAACATATCTTCTATGAGATATAAGAAAAATAAGTAACCTTACTTGACCAGCTATACTCCTATTGATTTAGCTGAATCATTCAAGTCAGACAAGGTTCAGATGCAGAAATTGAGAGAAAAGTCGGCAACATCAATAGTCGTAAGACACTACTTAATCGACACACATGAGAGAATTACACCATTTGGCCTCCAAATCTTATTTATTCCAACAATCAAAATATTACAACAGTATTAGAATAGAAAGTCCTTCAATCCAACTCTAACTAGCTTGGAAGAGGTAGCCTGAGCTTTATTTATACAAAAAACAAGAAAATCTAGCCTAGGGGGGGCACAAATCCCAAGGAGACAAACCACTGTAGCTATAGGAGAGTCCACCAATGCCTGATCTATGTCTAACTGAGCCTGATCTGAGTCTCACTGAGTGCATCTGTCAATCAGAGAGCTGATCTGATGGACACCTCAACCTGTTGACTGAAGCATCCAGCAAAACTCATCCATATGAGCCCACATGTGTGGAGGAGAGAGAGAGGGTGCAATTCCCCATAAATGATGCTGAAGATCAACTCTGGATCTGTCTACATCACCTCCTTCAGTCAAGGATTTGTCAGATCCAGTCAATCTGGTTCAGATCTGACTGATTTCAATCAAATTGGCTGAGAATCCACTGATCTAGGATTTTGGATTTGCTCCATTATTCATCAATTTATTAATTAAAATAATCAATAAATTATTTTTTGGGGCTTTCTAACCTGAGTGATGGAAAATCACTCAAAACTAGGAAACAGTGTGTCTATAGGTTTACTAAGTGCTCTTACCTTGAAAATGAGCACCTACATTATTGATTCTGACTTATGAGCCCACTTTTATTACAAAACCAATTTTTCCAATTAAACTATTAAAAAATAGCCTAAGTTTTGGAAAAATTAAATTTTAGTAAAAAATAGTGAAAAAAATTAAATAATGAAAAATTGAAAAAACCTAGGGGGACTTATACATGTTCATATGACTCAAACATGATGTCTATCATGTTTATACATTGACACATAGACTCTAATAACCTCAATAGGCCTAAATTCCAAGCCGACCACCCCAAATTTGGAGGTATGGAGTGAAAAGCTCAGAAATTATTAGTCGTTTATTCAAAAACCAATAATAACCAAGGGAAAAAACACCCCGGGCTGATCGGATTGACAAATAAAGTCTAAGAGACCTAGTCTTTTACAGACACTATCATGCTAGAACATTTTTTACAATTCCCCCATGGGCTATGAATATGTGATATAGTACAACAAGCACTTCCCATAAGTACTTCCAAAGGTCTTCTGAAGTCCTAACAAGTTATCCTTGTCCAGTTCACCAAGCTCACTTGATAAAAAAAGACTAAGTCCAACTTAGGTGGTAACACACACTGCAGCAATTGAGCTCACTAGCTTAGCAGGTCAAGTTTACTATCTCCTTTGCAGCTTGATAAACCCATCTGTTAGTTAGCTTTGCTGGTCCTTAACAAGAATTTTGGCTTAACTGACTGAAGTATGATAAACACATTAGTATATTGGCTTGTTTGTTTTTATCCTAATAAACCCAACTATTTTGGCTTGGATGAGTTTGGTTGTATCCTTGGCTATGTGTGAGCTTGCTAGTATTCCTTATTCCTTGTGGGAATCATGCCCAGCTCGGGGGTGGTAGTGATGCTGAGAGATTGAGGAGAACACTGGCCTATGGTTGGGTGGAATGCTTCAATCACATAGCTAGTTATGGAACAAACTTATTTCAAATATAAGTATCTCCATGTTAATCTCTGCAAATGGTATTTGCTTCATGAAATATGCTGAACATGTTTAATGTGTTAAATGGATGAATTGATTCCACTGTATAATTGCAATTGTATGCATCCATGTTTGTTTATTTCAATACATTTTTAACTTAAGTCATGGGACTTAGATGGCCAGAGTGGGGATGGCTTGAATGATCAAATGTTCCCAAGATGTTTCTTAGCAGGTTGAATTTCCGCATAAATCTCCTTCCACAAATTTCCTTTTTGCAACTTCCGAGATGCGAGATGTGGGATGTGGAAATGCCCTTTAGTGGATTCCCTTCCCCACATATTTCCTTCCCCAACTCACCTTTCTGCATGCGAGAATGTGGGATGCAGAATGTGGGAATGTGAGAATGTGGGATGTAGTGTCACGATCTCTAATTCCGCAATTGATTATTTCCATAATAGTCTATTCTGCATGCGGGATGTGGGATGCGGAATGCAGAATGTGGGATGCGGGATGAGGGACCTCAATTTTCATGTTTCCCTGATTCCACAGATTCAAGTTTTCTACACCATTGACTCTTGGAGGATTGATTCTTTTTCGTCGATGTATTTCTAGATGTCGAATGAGTTGTGACCATCGATTCTTGTTGTGATTTTCTTCGCCGTTTGATCTCCTCTGAGATTTTTTTCATAGGTCTTCGGATTGAGTAATGATAGAAGAAATTTCTCTGTTATTGTGGAAGTTATATAATTTATACATAGATGAATAGATTGAAATTTGAGCTGGATTCACATTCATCATATGTGTGGGGATATGGTTGTGTTTCTCCTCTAAGGTGGGAGGGTACATAACAACTTTCCTCGCAAGGAGGAATAATGATGTTGATATAGATATGTACTCATAAGGAGGAATGATGAATCTATGAACCCTTCTCGAAAAGGAAAGATAGGTTGAAGATATGGACCCTTCTCAAAAAGTAGAAACAGGTCAAAGATATGGACCCTTCTTAGAAAGGAGAAATAGGTTGAAGATAAGGACCTTTCTAAGAAAGGAGGAACAAGTCAAAGATATGGAATATCCTTAGAATTGAATAACAGGTCCAAGATATGAACCTTCCTCATACAAATGGAAATCAAGTTGATAATATGGATCCTCCCAAAAAATGGGGAGTGATGATAAGACTGAAATTGATATAATGGAATGACAATGATGCTCCAGCATGAAAGAGGCAAAGTACGCCTGAAGATGATGACAAGGTCCAACATTCAATTGTGGATGATAGCATCATCTCTTGAGGATGGAAGGTATAACACTATGTTCATGAGAGTGGTCCTTACTAGTTAATGATGGCCCTGTAGATATTACTCTCGCATGGAGAGTACCCACATTTAGTTGTGGATATCGTAGAATAACACTCATTGAGGATTTTTCCTAACCTCAGTGGTAAGGATGCTTTACGATGAGTTCTCACAAATGACAGGGCTGACATTTACATGTAGTCAAGATATGCTCTGCGGAGAATAATATTGTATGGAGAGTATGCCTACATTTATATGTAGATACCATGGAATAAATCTAGCTTGGGAGTTTTTCTAGACTCAATGGAAAGGATTCTCTATGATGAGTCCTGATGGACTTCGTAGTATAAAATTCACTTGGGAGTGTTCCTAACCTCAGTGGTAAGGATTTTCTATGATGAGGGATGACATTTTCTATGCATTCTATATCTTCTCTGCAGAAGATATTCCTACACTTATGTGTAGATACCATAGTATAACACTCACTTATGAGTGGTCCTAACCTTAGTGGTATGGATGGCCTATGATGAGTCCTTATAGGAGAAATGTCCTGCATCTAGGTGAATTTGATATCTACATTCAGATGGAGATGATTCAACTGGTCAATACTATGAACCAGGATGATGGATGATTGCATCATCCTTGGACCTATGTCCTAAAGGGATAGGGATTGATCATCCCGCAAAGAGATCAAGTGTACTGGAGGTAGTGTGGTGGAATAAGATCAAGTAGATTGAAGTGTGGTTGCAAAGTATTGAGAATATCGAAGTGTTACTGCAAAGGATTGAAAGGATCGAATTGTTCCTACTACAAAAGATCAAGTAGATCGATGTGGGGTTGCAAAAGATCGAAAAGATTGAAGTGTTATTGCAATGGATGGACAATATTGAAGTGTTGCTGCAAAGAACCAATAATATCAAAGTGCTACTGCTACAAAGGATCAAATTTTTGCTACTAAAAGGGATTGAAATGACCAAAGTGATGCTTCTACAAATGACCAAGAAGATTGAAGTGCTGCTGTAAAGGATTGAAGATCGAAGTGCTACTTCAATGGATCAAAGATTGAAGTATTGTTGCAAAGGATCAAGAAGATCAAAGTTCTACAAATGATCGAAGATCGAAGTGTTGTTGCAAAGGATCAAGAAGATTGAAGTGCTTTTTGTTCAAGAAAACAAACCCTTATAACCTAGGTCCTATGGGGTTACCAACTTACTATACTAAAATTCAAAGCAATGAGCTATGTAGAAATTGAAATAGGAATAGGAACAAAACTGAGCAAAACTAGTTTATGATAGTTGATCCTAGCTTTTCTTCTCCTCTTCCAGTTCCTTCCATAGCTTCTAGGGTGTCTCCAATTTCCTGCAAAGAACAAGTTCTTCTTACAAATATCTTACATATATATCAATGGTTAATGAAATAACATATTCATAATGAAACTATAAGATAATTCAGAAATCAACATATATAAGAGTGCACAATATTTGAAGAAGAAC
This sequence comes from Pseudotsuga menziesii, assembly GCA_001517045.1. NCBI lineage: Eukaryota > Viridiplantae > Streptophyta > Pinopsida > Pinales > Pinaceae > Pseudotsuga > Pseudotsuga menziesii. The sequence goes on along the minus strand of LPNX010711519.1, from coordinate 466,314 downwards.
TTTATTTATTAATAAACAAGGATGGTAAAATTACAACGCAACGTCTGAAACAAGTGCTCCTCTGCAAATGAAGGACACTAAGTTTTGTCGCTCCAAGGTGTCTGAAGGCATACCACCAGCATAACGTTTCTCTTCTAGGAATGATTCATTAGCCTCAACCCATACCCTCTATTTATACATGAGGAAAGAGAGAGGTTTAGAAGTTTGATATGGTTGAGGAAGTTAAGATAGTTATGATTAAGGGATAAACTATCCTCGACTAATCATGTTTATGTTTTTTAACTTAAAATTAACACACACATGACTATTGAATAGGAAAGTTGCGTATGACACACGAATTGCTTTAAGGAAATCCCCATGTCGAATGCATACGCAAGTTGTAATACAGATACTCACGTGTGACACGCTAGTTTTTGTGCAAATAGTTGCATGCTCAACCCTAATGTCCAAATAAAAATATATTCAGTTAGTCAGGTGATGATGTATCAACAATCATTCCCATCTATAGTGTTTTGGCTATTTCAATCTAGTTTGTCCTTTCGTGTTCTGACATATTGGATGCCATTACTCAGATAGAGAAGTGCCATTCTACATGATAACAGATTCCCCCTAATGTGTGAGGTCAGAGGGAATCGATGGATGAAATACATTATAGTCTTTAATCTTAAAGAACTCAAGTGACCAAGGAAACATAGGAGGTACTTGAAAACATATACAAATCAAAGTCATATATAGAATCATATTTGAGGATGCCATGTTGAATATAATGGAACACTATCTCCTTTACAATATTTAATTACATCATATGATATGGGTAACAAGACCATGTATATTACAAAGGTGGATCGAACCCACAATATACAATGATGAGTCTTCAAAATCTAGAAGCAGTGTAGTAGAACATAACAAAATCTTGTGCAACTTAGGTTATAAAAGTGAACCTAAGGCCTCCATCGAAATCCAAAGGAACCAATACAATCTCTACCATGTGAATAGATGTATTGAAGTCAATCATGGAAGGAACCCAACAGGATGTCAAAAAATGAGTAAAAATGACAACTAAAACAAAGGATTTGACCAATAATGGTAGTGAATCCTAAGGTACCATCATCAAAACTCTAGGTCTTCATCTTCAGGAAGTGTTAATGAGAAAACATATTGTGATGAGGAAGGTAATGATTCTTCCAATAGATCACAAGAGTGACTAGGAACTGTATACGGGAAGGTAGAAACAACTAATAGTCATATATGATAATCATGGGAATCAAGATAATAAGCAGATGAAAGGACAAATCCTTGAACAATGAGCATGACACAAAGATGACCCAAGGCATATTTTAACTTGCAGATAGGATAACTAGAATTATCTATCATGTAGGAGACATGATCAGATTCCCCATGTATAAAGGACAAGTGGAGGAGTACAAACTTGAATTAATAGCTGAGTTGAAAGTGTAAAATGAGGCATGAGTATCGAAAAGTTCAGAGAGTATTATGTTCAAGGAGGACACGATTCCACTATTTATAATCCAAAGAGAGTAATTATTCCTTATCTTTCCTATTAAATTTTAACGAGTCCAAAAAATTCAACTCAACTCTCTCTTCATTTTTTACAAGCTTAAAGAGGAGAGAGAATAATGCTTGATAATGTCACGGATTCATGAATTTTATGAGCCCGAACTAGTACATGCTCATTGGTGTTTTCATATTTTGAGAGTCTAAAAATGATGAAGAAGACTCTAGGGGGTGCTTTTTCATACAATTTAGTCTCCTAAGGGAAAAAAAGTATAAAACAATCCATAGAAGAACTCTCTAAGCTCCCGAAGCACTAAGGTATACCTTTTTCTTACTTAGTCGGTACAAAAAATGGGTAAACTATCACCAGACCGACACACCATCAAGAGTGGAAAATAGTCTCAGTTTAATGAGCGTGAAGGAAGGCAAGATCACTCAAAAAGATCCATTTGATTATGAGAAATGGGGCTTACAACAGTAAACTCGATGATTTTTTCTTTAGGTTTTAGCGAGCATGAGAAAGACATAAAGTATGTTCGGAATATTTTTCATGTTTAGGTCTAGAGAATGAGAAAGATAAAAATAAGCTCATACTGGTTGTTCCTTTTCTATAAGTTTAATCCCTCATATCTGGAAAAGTGATAAAGCTATTCCTGAGAATACTCTTCTCAATTTCAAAGAAAAGAGAGTGCTCATTTTTCGTACCTATTCCACAAGGTCCGAAAAAATGATAAACTACCACCAATGTGGATTCCCATTCACTTATTCTTAATGAGTCTGAACAAACAAGTTTACTCGATAGTCAAGTATATTTTTAGGAGTCATACCTCGAACTAAAGAAACTACATAAGGGAGGGGAGCCTTATAAACAGGGATAGGTTGAAAAAATATGAAAAATGAAGGCTCATTTTGTAATGAAAAACTACTAAGAATGCTCCTGCAAATCCACCACAACTGCAACATAGGTACCAAAAGATAGTAAATTGTTCTAAACTAGTGTACCCATGAAAAGAGAGGCCCTATCCACAAAGGAACAATGATGCATACGAGGTAAAAAATGGTTTAACACCATAGTGAGTGGTCAAAGAAGTAATTCTAGGGTTAAAAACAGATAAGGTATAGATGAAAAAGTACATATGGAGGACCAAATCCTACCCTTTATGAGAATATAACAACTTCTTAAAGATATCAAACCTGTTTCACTTACGAAAAAGTCACGGTATTAGTTCATTTATAAAACATTAATTTTAAACTAGAGACTGTAGGTCCAAAAATTTGAAATTTTTCTATTTATAGTTCAAAAACAAAAATAAAACATACCATTTTACCATTTATCCATATTGACAAGTTTTTAGCTCTGGACCAAATTGACTTCCTTCAGTTGCAGCTTAATCTACTCTCCATTTTCCTTTTTTTCATCCATTCCAATTTTCATTTTTGTGAAATTTTTTTTGATTTTGAGCCTGCCCTAAAAGGGTCATGCAGTACACATGGGTATGCCGCTATGAAAGTAATGTACATGTGTTTTATATGCAAATTACTTGAAAGAAACCCGTGTGTGACACAAAACATGCTTAAAACACAGTCGCGTGTAATGCACGACCTAGCAAACCTTGCAACATGCCCAAAATTGAAAGAAATCAATGGGTTTTAATGATCAATAATGGTTAATGGGTAGGTACAAGATGGTGCTAGAATGGAAGGAAAGAGAGAATGAAGATATGGATCAATAATATTTACAAAATTCCCCAACATTGCATGATTTACGGCAATGTGGTTTACTAAAGTTCTTATGTACTTTTGGCATGAGGGCCAATGTCCATTTACTGGAACATATGATGAGTTACTAGGATCGTGACCTTTGTGTCTTTGATAATCAAGGGGAGATATTAGAGGTAGTAGTAGAGGACATGTACTTTATTATAGGCATGTCCCGCATAGGTATGCCCGTGAACCTTGAGGGTATAGGTAGGGATGGTGACCCTATGAGTGTCCGGGACTATGTTGACACTTACTGCCCACTAGGCATACCGAAGAAGGGATCATGCCTTCCTATTGTTCAAATAACCAAATTTCCATTACAAGTAGTGGTAATCACTATGGTGAGAATTGATGGATCTTCTTCATTGCATCTAGCTACTCAAACATATATGCGGACTGCAGTGGACTATATGCAGGGGGTAGTATTTGACTGGTTCTAGGGTATGATCCTGATTATGAGGAAGAAACTCTATGAATGCAAGAGAGGATGCAAAAATAAATTTCGATACTCAAGTATATTAGTGAAATTATTCTTTGAGAGAGAGCCTGCTATTAGCTCCACAGTGGCACTACCATCACTTTCTTCTCGTGAACCTAGACTGACCATATGGGGATAGGTATTCCTCCATCAAGGTGGTAGAGGATATGTTCAGAGTGTCTATGATGATGACTTTTATCTACGGTGGGAGAGGAAAGTATCAGCTCTTGATCATTTTCCATACACCAGACTGGAATTCCGAGGAGATAATGAGCTAGTCCTCCCACCAGGGGAGACATGGGCAGAGCTAGGTATTTTTATATTTTTTTGTTATATTATTTTTATGAATTGTAACCATAAAGATATATACATATGTACAAATAGTTTTAATCTGTTTTAATGTTTTTAAAATGCATATGTTGGACCTGTATGCCTTGATGGGCACCATAGGACTTTTGTATGACCTATACAGGGAGGGGACCAAGGTATCCTTAGATTTCTCGAATGGAAGCTAGCCAGGATGACCCAAGGAGTCCCTACCATATGCATAGAGAGAATTCCCATTGTAATGCAAGAGTTTGTTGTAGGGATTCCACTTACCTGGATATGCTTACTGAGAAGGGTATCCAGGGCCATTTTACATTACAGAGAGGCCTAAGAAGCAGTTGCAGCTGAGGAGGTTGAGCATTAGGCCTAGATTTAGAGACATATTTATGGATTATGATCTTATTTTTTGTATATTTTTACAGTTGTGACAATATGTTCGGATCAATACTTGATCTATCTATAGAAAAATTTTACACACACACACACACATATATATATTTCCTGGTTATTTACATGTGTTCCAAATGTATCTGTTATGTATATTTTACAAAATATGTGTCAAGTGTCAATCTAGAATGTAGTAATCTAACCTGCAAAAAATGACGTAACAAAGTAGGGTTTCACACCTGATAGTCTCCACTGAGATGAGAAACCATGAGTTGATATTCAAGCCTGACCTCTAAACGGGTAATGCCACATGAAATGACATCCCATAATAACTCAATAACAACTTTGTACTCTGCCACATTATTAGCAGCAGGACCTAAGCAAGTGCCTCCAAAGGCAACTAGATGTCCTAAGGGTGAATAGATGACCCATGTGGTTGAATCCAAGTTACACGTATGGCAGCTAGCACCATTGGCAAAAAATATGAACCACTCAACTGGCATCTGTAACAACCAACAGATTGTATAAGAAACACTAACCAGATAACTATTGTACATAAAAATAGATACAATAAAAATAAAAGAACAAGCACCATGTCTAAGTGTAGTACTTGTTTAATTAGAGCCCATTTCTAGGATTAGGCAACTTATTTCCATCAAAATGCGTTAACTCATATGCCATTTTTTTCAAGAACTTTGAAACAATGTAGGGAGCTAACCACATGGACTTGAATTTTCCTACCCCTAGCAGTTATTTGTCCTGATCACAAAGCAAGAAAATATCCCATTCAAAAAACATTATTGGCTTAACCTCGTTGTCATATTCGTTTTTAACTCTATTATTATGAGCTTCATTTTCCATCCACACATCTTTGCGTTGTTCATCTATATTTTCCAAATGTGGTAAATGTTCTTCTAATTCTGTGGTGTTAGGGAGTACATTAATGGCTATATTAACCAATGGAATTTTGCATTCAACTGGAGTGGTTGCTTCCACCCCGTGAATGAGTTGGAAAGGTGAAAAACCTATGGTAGTATTGACATTAGTTTGGTATGCCCAAAGTGCAGGATATAACATGATGTGCCAATTTTATCAGCTTTCATTAATGAGATACATGAGAATGGTCTTCAAGTTCTTATTGACTTCCTCTACTTGACAATTCACTTGCAGGTAGAAGGAAGATGAGTGATATTTCTTGAACCCTATAATTGTAGTCAGTTCGGTCATCATACTATTTTGAAAGTGACTTCCATGGTCAGTGACAATCTCCTTTGGAATATCGAAGCGAGTAATGATCTGGTTAAACAAAAAGTAAGCTGTCGTTTCACCGTCATCTTTGAAGGTAGGCATTGCCTCTGCCCACTTGGTGAAGTAATTAATAGCAACAATGATAAATTTGTTCCCCCTAGCTGAAACTAGGTTTCACATCACGTAATAAACCCCCCACTTAATTAAGGGGCCCACCACAATGACGAGAAACAATGGAGCAGGATGTGACCGCATTTTTTTGGTGTAGAGATGACAAGGATGACGGTGCATCATAGCCTCCATACAATCTTTAAAGATCATGGGACATAAATAATTGGAACATAAAATATTCTAGGCCATTGCTAACCCAGATAAATGACCCCCACATGCTCCGCTTTGGGAATTATTCAAGACATGTTTAACCTCCTCGTGGGTGAGGCACCGACACAAAACAAAATCTACCCCTCTATTGTATAAAGTATCACCGATGATCGGGTATTTTTTTACATGTACACACAGTTTATGTCGCTCTTCCCTTGAGAAGGACACATGACACTTCAAAGTCTAGATATATATAAGGATATCTCTGTACCGAGGATTAGAGGTGGAAATCGGAAATATATACTCATTTTGGAATGAGTCTTCTTGAAGCACTACACTTTGTTCCGTATGAAATTATGAGATACTTGACAAAAACTAAGGACTTTCTGGATTTAGTGGACTAAAAATGCAAGTCAAAACATTGAAGAATGACTATCCATTTGTTGAATTTCCCTCGATTATGTGTCGGGACAAAAAATATTGAAAATTATTGACAGCGGCCACCATTGTAGTTTTCTTCAGTAAAATGTAGTGACATAGCCTCTAGACATCATAAACAACTGCTAATGCTATCTTCTCAATGTGGGAGTATCTAAGCTCAGGACCAGCTAATGCACAATTGAGATAATAGACAACATGCTCTTGGAGCTTGTTGTCCTCCTAAACCAATACTACCACAATGTTCGACTCTAACATAGCTAGATACAATGTAAAGTCTTTAGAGTAATGTCATGGATGTAATAAGGGATCCGACAACAAATATTTTTTTAATGCCTCAAATGCAAGTTGTGCAGTTCATCCCATACAAATGGAATGTCCTATTTAAGCAGAAGCCTGAAACCCTTAGTTATCTTGGCATAATTTACTATAAAACATCAAAGGAAATTGTATTTCCCTTGCAATCTATGAAGTTTCCTAATAGACCGAGGAGGAGGAAGATTTACAATGGCCTCTACCTTCAAAGGATCCACCTGAATTCCTTTGTTTGACACTATAAACCTAAGTAGCCGTCCTGACTCAACACAGAAAACACACTTGTGGGGATTCAAGTGTATTTGGTAATGTCTACATATTTCAAAAATTAAGTAAAGATGATCTATATGGTCTCTCCTCTTACAAGAATGGGCAGGAAGATCATCTAGATATGGCTTGAAAATATTCTTAATGCCGTGAAAGGAAAAATTCATTACCCGTTGAAAGGTAGCCCCGACATTTTTCAAACCAAAGAGAATTTTCTTGTATGCGAAGGTACCCCATGGACAAATAAAATCCTTTTGTTTGTTGGTCTTCTAGCTTGATTTGGATTTTATTGTATCCGAAAAAACCATCCATAAATGAAAAAACCTCGCTACCTGCACAAGCATCAATAATTTGATCTATAAAGGGCATGCAATAGTTGCCTTTGGCACACGCTTTATTTAAGTCACAAAAATAATTGCACACGTGTATCGTCCCTTTTTTCTTATTAATAGGAAAGGGACTGGATACCCATTTTGTCAGAGTAATCGGGTAGATAAACCCTTCTTTCAACAATTTTTCCACTTCATCCTTGACGACTTCTGTTTTACACGGGTTAACAAGTCTAATATTTTGTTGAACTAGTCTAGCATCAGGATAGGTTTGGATTTCATGTTCTACAATCGATGGATCAATGCATGACATATCCTTGTATGACCAGGAAAACACATCGCGAAATTCCTTAAATAAGGTAGTATATATGGAAATCTCCTTCGGAGAGCAATTTGCATAGATATGCACATTTTTGACGATGTTAAAGTTTACAAAGATGTTAATAGGAATGGTAATAGAGATATTCACCATATTCCCCTCAGTAAATATTCCCTCCTTTGGCAAAGGATTAATCGGTATATCAACATATTCTGCCAATCTCACATGGAACTCTTGGTTTTCAATTCTACTTAGCTCTGGAAGAAAGTACGGCCTGTGGTGAATATTTTCACAAATATTATCTCACCCACTCATGGTTTCTGAAATGGATTCATCCGAAGGAAAAACCATGCCTAAGTAGTCATACGAATATAAAGAGTTCTATGCCTAGGAAGGAAGGTAAGCTTCTTCTGAATGCTATGATACTATAGAAGGATTCATGATAGAATCAACAGTAATGTCTATGATAGCTTGATAACCCACTTCCATTGAAGATAAAGGAAGCTAAGGATTTTAATGGGAAGGAAAGACCCAAGGATCAGTTGTATCGACAACCCTCACGGTAGACTTCCCTACACTCGTAGAACCTAGATAATTTATCAGGGATGGGATATCAAAAGTGCCCATTAATGATGAATACATTCCAACCCCCAAGATCTCATTAGCCAGTTTAACTTGATCAACCAAACATACATTGGACTCATTAGTTTCTGAACTACCCTTCTGAGTGAAATTGAGTTGGTTAATACTAATCAAATTCCCTCATGTGAAAAAACCACCACTCAAAGAACGATCGAGACAATCACACACATGGTGTAAGGCCAACTTCTCCCTAAAAGTAAGTTATAATCCAAAGGAGCACCAATCACCTCAACTTCAACAACCACTTATTTCCCTTTCAACCTAATCTCGAAAGATGGTATGACACCATGCAGACGGAAATACCTCCCATCGAAAGTAGTAAGTAAGGTGTTTGACGAAACTAGCTTAGGGGAACCTAAAGCCTTCCAAAACTAAATAGACATAACACACGTGGAAGCACCTTCATCAACAACTGTACATCCAATGGTTTTTCTGCCATGCACGACATCTACTGACAAAGCCACATGATACAGAAAGGGAATATTGACATCTAATAGATTGAACTTCACCAATAGAAATGATGAATCCATGCTGCCTAAATATGCCAAGATGGAATCCCGGTGAGCAGGATAGCTCTGTAACACTTCCATTGCAGACATTGCACAAGGAGTTTGGTCCAAATATTCCACCACTGAGTAATTAGAATCTGTCATAGAATTTGGATTATGAAATTCCTTTTTAAAGCCACCTTTCATTATTTTAGGAATTGGATCAGAAGGTTTCTCGATCGTGTGAGGGTTATATTTTTCACCAATAGACTTACCCCTCTTAGGATCCTCTGTCTCATAATTTTTATTTCTCGTCTGGAGTACGGAACTAGATCATACCATATTGATATAGTTCTGGTCATGGGGAGCACTTGGAGTGGCCCCTACTACATTAGAAACAAAAGTTACATTCTTTCCTTGGGGAAATGGATCCTTTACAACATTCATGTTGAAGCCTCAGATGTGTAGGTGTTGGAATGGTCTCCAATGAAAAAAACAAGGTATGAAAACCCATCCAAAGGCTTCAGATAATCCTATGCAAGTATTACCCTATCCTCAAGCTATTTGGTGTGGTTAACACCCATGGATATTTGGCCTCTGCTGGAACTCTTTGATTCAATGAATGTTTTGACAAAGGGATCAGTCTTCCTATGAAGGAAAATGAGGTATTGGATGTCTAGAAAACTACATATCTACCTAGAAAAGAAACTTAAGCTAAATTGAAGCTATACTAAGGATATGTGTTGTTTGATTGCAAATTACCTTGATTTGGAAAAATAGATAAGTATGTGCATCAATTTAATAGAAACATGAAAGAGATTTAATAACTTATGCACTCAAATTACCATTGATCAATTAAAATTGCTTAGCAATAAGTTAAGTATTCAAAACATTCAATATTAACTTGTTGCTAAAATGTTAATTACAAAATTAACATTTATTATAGTATTTGTTGTAGAATCATTTGCAGAAATAGATAAAAGTTTTAATTAAAGAAATTCATTTAAAACTAATACACAGATCATAAGTGCAGAAAAACCAAAACTGTAGATTAGTGCTTATAATTTGTAAATGAGTTAGACAGTGATAGTGAATAATATGAAAAGGAGAAATCAATATTTATTAAATAAACTTGACTATATAAACAGAAAGAGATTCAAGAATAACATAGTTGTATTAATAAAGATCTGCAAGAAATTACAAACTCTGGATTAAACAGAGTATCTTTAATCCTTCATGTTGATTCATCTCTCCCCTAAAATCTCCCCCCCATGTACAACAATTGTCTCTGCTTAAATAGGAAAAAGGGACCATAACCATTTCAAGAATTACCTCTCATTGCTGGATGCAATAGAAATATCTAGAAAAATTCATCTCAAATAGGCCCAAAAATCTCCCAACACCTTCAACATTTTCGAAAATGGCTCCTCGTTAGGGGCAAAATACCCCATTTGGGAAGCAGGTTTTAAAGAGAATTATCTGATTCTTCATAGTTCGGTGGAAACTTGAGCCCAAAATTAGCCTCTTCCAACTAATGCGTGATCCATGAACTTCTTCCTTCTAGCTATAGATAATCTGTAAAGGAAATAGATTATCAAGTTCTTCATTCGATTTAATCTCTTCATTCTATCAAATCTCCACTTTCAAACCTGCACGTTAAAATATCAAACACGTGCAAATATATCAGGAAAGGGAATGATAACCACTAAAGATAAGTGAATACAATAAGGGATTAAATGATTTTCCTTCTTCATTAATCTTCTGTCCTCATTAAAAAATCCAAAATATATTTTCCCAGGAAACAAAATATTGGGAAGGAAATGTTGAATTTGAAAAATCATTTAAACACATCAAAATTGGGAAATACCAAAGATCAAAACGAAATTAAAACCCTAAGTAAAAAAAGAAATTACCAAAATTTACGGACCCAAAATCACATTAAAATATAACCTAATATAAACTTAGGGTCTGAAAAATACAGGAATGAAAATATGAAAAAATGATTTCCGCAATCTGCATCGTGCATTGCGAGTTGCAAGTGGTGGGAATGTTTTATTAAAAATATGAAAGTTTTACCTCCTGCAATCAGCATTGTAGATTGCGGATTGTGGGTTGTGGGAATAATGTTTTCAAAAATGGTAAAATTAGACCTTCCTGTAATTCACATTTGCAGATTGCAGGAACATTTATAACTTGAACAATTAAAATCAAAGGTCCCACATCCGCAACAATACATAAAAATACTTGGGAAGCTTGGAAAATTGCAAATTTGTTTATCTATTGAAGGAAGTAATGAAATAACAATAGATAAAAATCTAGAAATTATTTAGGAAGACAATCCAACATCTGAAAACCCTAAACCTAGAAAAAATAAAAACCATTTACAATTTAATCCTTAAGAAAATAAATGTTGGAAAGAAGTTACGTATATAGGAAAAGAATCACTCCTATAATACAGGAGAGTTAATGAATTCCATAAATAGGTTTCTATCATAATCATTTCCCAAGAATAGAAAACCGAGAAAAAAAGAATAATAATATCTCCTTTTGCACAATAATAAACGAAAATACTTTTAAACTGCAAAATGGAAAAATAGAAGTTATATTTTCAAAATCAAATTAGCTTATTGAAATTAAAATACTTATCCATGATCAAACTAATTTCACATTTGTGAATTTTGTATTTCAATCCCACAAATTTCTAAATAATCATAAAACCAAATCTCATAGAAATTAGGGAATTTAGGATTCAAACAAACTAAAACACGTGTTCTTTTAATTTTGATAACTTCCAATTGTGTATAAATCTAATATATGTATTTAATGAAATACACAAGTTAAGTTAATGAAAGTCAAAACATAACCATGAATATTTAAAATATTTCAATAAGACTAAACTAAAAATATTAAAAATATTAAACTAATATAAGCAAATAATGCAAAGACTAAGATTATTTAAAATATTTACATTATGATTCGAGGCATGCATATATGAAAATAAAACTCTACCAAGCTGAAATATCAAACTAATGAAATATCCAAAATCATGAGAGAATAAATGATAAGATCAATAACAATCTGAGAGTGAAGGTAATAACCAACCATCATCTCGAATAATCAGTTTGTGCATCAAATACCAAATCTAGGTGGGGAATGTGAAAGATAAGATGTTACATTAACTACCAAGATTACAGAACCAACTGAAATGATAAAAATCAACTCAAACGAATAAAAAACAAATAAGTAAAAATGAAAATAATGTGCATTCCGCAATGGGGGTTGCGGGTGTGTAGTGTGCACTTATTTGAATAACGGTTCCACAACCTACAATCTGCATTTGCGGGTTGCGGATATGACAAACTATGATTATTGAAAAAAAAAATCCACACCCGTAATCCACATTTGTGGGCTGCGGGTTCCAGAATGGAAAAGATTCAAACAAAAAACCAAGCTTTTGCAATCTGCTATGGGAAAGGAAAACTTTAATTCTTTCTGCAACTCACAAAAAGACACAAAAATGCATAAACTTTCAAAAGAGGAAATTGTTAACTAAATAAAATTATGTCAAAGTTAAGAATGCATGCAAACAGGATGAACAACCCTCAAAATTGACTAACATTACCTTTGCATATAAAAAATTGGGGTTCCCATGTTTTAATGAAAACATGGGATCTATTATAGCTACAACAAATGGCGACTGGTTGGGAAGAACCAATTATCTTTGAATTATAGTATTGAAATCTAAAAATTAAGAATGAAAAGAAAATACTTTCACATGCTGTATCTCAAATAATATGAATAAATTTATCACTGAATGATATAATATTGGTTAGACTTGAAAACTTCTAAAACATCCAAGTCATTCCCATCATTATCCAAAAAAAATTCTAAAGACAAACTCATTTTTCAAAATAAATGATTTCAAGATGTAAGAATCAAGAAATTTACCGGGAAATAACCTCAGGAAATCAAGTTAATCATATAAGACGTAGTATTAAGAAATGACTCCAATGCCACAGGTAGGACCCTACTATCAGCTAGCGTTTATAGCCACATCAGGGATTCCTTTTAACCTCACTTCCAAGTGCTCCGGTCCTAGTTTACTGATTTAGATACATAGATATACAGTGACTCAATTTACTAATGGGTAAGCAGCATTGGATGACTCTCTATGAGTGTGGGATGGAAAATAATTCTTGAAGATTTATATATATAATATTTATGATTTGGAATCGCATACACCATAGACGGAGCCACTGTAGCATGCAGGCGTCCATAGCCTCGACAAGGACGTCTTTTAACCTATTTTGCCTGATGGATTATATCCCAAATAGAAAGTTTAAAGAAATTTGCAAACTATGTGTAATGTTCTAATCTCAATTTGAGTTAGCCTAGTTAATGGGGAAGCAGACTTAGAAACTCCTTAAGAGAAAGGATGGCATAAGGAATCCATAGATTATTAATATTTACAGATTGAAACCTCTTTCCCGAAACTGATTCCCCTAAAATAAATTAAATTCAAACTCATATTTTTATGTTGAGTTAAAGATAAAGTTATAGGATAATGATGGAAATATTCAAATAGAATTATCAGCATAGTCTATTATTGATTTTTCATAATCGAAAATTACTAATCAAAACATTTGATTTGCACCAAGGAGAAAACATTTATAAAAATTTCCTTAAAAGATAAGACTTCAAGACTCTAAAAGAGTGTAAGCTCTTTTATTTTAAAAGTGAAAAACATGAAAAACTCAAAAGAAACCAACAAGAAAAGAAAATGTAAGAAAATGATAAAATCAAACATATATACAAGTAGAACCAAAGGTAAATCAAAATCTCACAACTATATCACTCACTAAAAGAAAAAGTAGTGATTAGTAATTTTGTTTTTAATACATCATGAGATATCATATTTAAGTAGGTATTTATTACAAACAAAAGAAGCCTAAATTAAAATGTAAAATAATTGCAAAAATAAGCCTTAAGAAATTGTCTCATGTGAACAAAAGAGAGATTTGTTTGTTGTGTTTGTAGAATCGAGGATTTTATTATTGTAAAGAGAATAACTATATCAATTCATGTATGAAAATGTATTGAATCTGTAAATCGAATTGATTATAATAAAAACTCTTACAACAAATTTATTATCCTTCAGTTGAGGAATCATGATCAACATTGTTATTTGTCACATAAATTTGTGTAGGACAATAAGGCCTCCCTTATTTAAAACTATGTACAGAAATAAACCAAAATAAATTGTGTTCAATTTGCAACAAAAATATGTAAAAACCTTCATTTTCAAGTGCATGTCTAGGAAAGATCAATATTACCGTGACTTGAAGATATTATAATTTTAATTACTCTGTCTCATGTTGAAATTTCCTTGCTCTTTAAACTTGGAAAATAATCAATTCAAAACCTTTCATGACAAGATCATTATGATTTAAAACTAAAGAGATAATTCAAACATGAATTCCTTGAATGGATAATAAGCGAGAGCATGAATAAAGTGAAACTTCCCTGAATGCATCTGAAGAAGCATCATTTCCAACTTCAACTCAGCTTCTCGTCGCAAATATTTTATTGAAGAAAACCAAAAGAGTAAAACAAATTTAAAAAATGATAAAACTAATATATTCTATACCTACTCCTACACTACTTTAAAAAAAACTAAGTATAATCGAATTTCCAATGCAACCATGAAAGCATATGGAATACTGCAAAAAGGAAGAAGTGAATAATCAGAAATCATGATATGAATTCTTGCAAATAAAAATGAAAAAAGAATGCATTAATGAAAATAATATGAAATTTATGTACAAATAAAGAGAATGGAACCTTACCATCTTTATATACAAATAAGGAGAATAGAGTTTCACCATAATGATGAAATTTTGCTAAGAAAGATTTTTTCAATCCAATCAACAACCCAATCACGGTATGTACAATGAAAATAAAAAGAATGAAAAAAATAGTTTGAAATACTTGTGCAATAAAATGAATTGTTTGAAAGAAAATCAACATCAATATTATAAAAAGTCAAATCTTCCTTTTGAACAATTTTCTCCTTAGAAACATTTTCTCGAATAAGATCAAGAAAATTAGATCCGATTTGTTCTAATTCATTATGGTAACAATCATCAAAAATTGGTTGATTAAATTGGAAATTTTCAAAGAAATCAAATTGCCTTTGAGTATTTACTTGAGAAGAACTAAAGATATGGGAAGTTATAAATGTAGAACTAGTATTATTAACTTTATCATAAGAATATTCTCCATCAAGTAATTCATTGTAAGAAGAATATGTTTTTTTATTGAATGATTGGTCATAAAAGGAAATATTCTGAAAATAATCATTAGAAATAGTATTCATTTCTAGAAAAGAAGAATGACAAGAAGACATAGATTGATGACAAGGATAAGAATCTTCTTGGTGCTCTTCATGCATTTCATAATTAACTTGTACCTATTTAAGACTTAAAAATGGAGAATTAGAATATGAAATATATGATTGAATGCCATTGTTATCAAATAGATCATGGTACATAGAAAAATATGAAGAGGAAATAAGAACATGAAATTCATCTCTTTGTAGAATATTTTCAGATTGAGATTCCGTAAGAGGGATTTTATCTTCAAAAGAGATATGTATGAAAGGTTTCAAATCGAAATATTCTTCTTCTTGTAATGTAATATCATCATTTTGTGAAATATGCTCTCCTACAGTATTACTTAGGTCATAAAATGGTAATTGGGAAAACATATTACAAATTTCAGAACAATTAGTTGATTCAAGATCTATTAAAGTATTAACAAAATAATAAATATCAGGATCCTGAAGCTCTTTACTTATGCTAGAATAAGGTGGTTCAATATTATGATTAGAACTATTCTCTTGTACTTGAGAATAATATTCTATAGAAAAATGATCTCCTTTATGATCAGTTAGAATTTCATGTGAAATAGACATGGGAATATCAACATTTAATTCATCTGAATCATCATATTGATTATGATCCATTTCTATGAAAGAGAAGGAATTCATTTCTAAAAATTTTAAATACTTAGATTCTTGATGCAAATATAAACCAAGAGGTGGAGGATTATCAATATATAATTCATATTTATCATCTACTAATTGATCAAATTCATGTGAAACGGGACTATTGTGCTGAAACCATTCATGTATCATAAGACGATATGTTAGAGGGAATCTACAATAGAGATTAAAAGTTCTAATTGAAAAATATTCTAATCATTCACCCTTCTTTATAGTGAGTTTTTTCCATTCATTACATAATCTAACAAATTCCTAATGTCCAAAAGAAAGCGCAAATAGATCTACAAAATGTTCAAAAGAGTGGACAGAAGAAAAAGCAAAAGTTACAAACCATTCTTTAACTTGTCCTTCGAATGTGAAGGCTAACAATATGCACAAAACATATTGATCGAAAATTTCATTAACAAAACAATTATAAGTAAATTGAAAAACATGCTCTTGTGCTAAAAATTTCTCCATCACCATCGAATTTTACTTCTGTCAGTTGCTTCAACAAATCTATTTCAAAATGAAAATTTATTTGTCTAAAAAAACAACTAAATGTAGATTCATAAGCAAAAAATGAACTATATACATACTTTTAGGATGGAGCCATTTTAAGATGATCTGATTAAGATAGCTCAAATGAACTTACATGGCCCTCCTTCTATGGCCCTCCTTCTAGCACCATTTGTTGAAGCCACGGATGTGTAGGTACTAGAATGGTGTCCAAGGAAAACAACAGGGGATGAAAACCCAGCCAAAGGATTCAGATAATCCTATGTAAATATTACCCTATCCTCAAGTTGTTTAGTGTGGTTAATACCCATGGATATTTGGCCTCCACTGGCACTCTTTGAGTCAGTGAATATTTTAATCCAAAGGGATCAGTCCTCCTATGAAGGAAAACGAGGTATTAGATTTCTAGAAAACTACAGATCTACCTAGAAAATAAACTTACGCTAAATTGAAGCTATACTAAGGATATGTGTTGTTTGATTGAAAATTAACTTGATTTGTAAAAATAGATAAGTATGTCCATCAATTTAACATAATCGTGAAAGAGATTTAATAACTTATCCACTCAAATTACCATTAATCAATTAAAATAAATTAACAATAACTTAAGTATTCAGAACATTCAAGATTAACTTGTGAATAAAGTGTTAATTGAAAACTTAACATTTATTATAGTATTTGTTGTAGAATCATTTGCAAAAATAGATAAAAGTTTTAATTAAAGAAATTGATTTAAAACTAATACACAGATCATAAGTGTAGAAAAACAAGAACTGTAGATCAGTGCTTATAATTTTGAAATGAGTTAGACAGTGACAGTGAATAATCTGCAAAGGAGAAATCAATATTTATCAAATAAACTTTACTAAAGTAACAGAAAGAGATTCAATAATAACATAGTTGTATTAATAAAGGTCTACAAGAAATTACAAACTCTATATTAAACAGAGTATCTTCAATCCTTTGTGTTGATTTCTCTTTCCCCTAAAAATCCCCCCCCCCCCCCCCCCCCTCATGTACAACAATTGTCTCTGCTTAAATGGGCAAAAGGGACCATAAACAGGACCATAACCATTTCTAGAATTATCTCTCATAGCTGGATGTAACAGAAATATCTAGAAAATTCTGGCTCAAACAGGCCCAAAAATCTTCCAACTCCTTCACCATTTTCAAAAATGGCCTGCATCTAGAGGATAAATACCCCATTTGGGAAGTGGGTTTTGAACAGAATCATCTGATTCTTCACGGTTCGATGAAAAACTGAGTCCGAAATTAGCCTCATCCAACTGATGTGCGATCCACTAACTTATTCCTTCCAGTTGTAAATAATCTATAAATGGATTAGATCTTCAAGTTCTTAATCCAATTTAATCTCTTCATTTTGTCAAATTTCCACTTTGAAACCTACACGTTAAAATATCAAACACGAATAAAATTTGTGCAAATAGATCGAAAAAGGGAATGATAACTCACTAAAGATAAATGAATAGGATGAGGGATTAAAGAATTTTTTGTGTTCATTAATATTGTGTCCTCATTAAAAAATCCAAAATCTATTTTCCCAAAATATCGGAAATGGAATGCCGGGAAGGAAATCTTGAATTTGAAAAATCAGTTAAACAAATCAAAATCGAAAAAAACCAAATTAAAACCCGAAGTGAAAAATGAAATTACCAAAATTTGCAAACCCAAAATCACATTAAAATATAACCTAAGATAAACATAGGGTCTGAAAAATGCAGGAATGAAAATATGAAAAAGTGATTTCCACAATATGCATCCTGCATTGTAGGTTGCCGGTTGTGGGAATGTTTTATTAAAATTATGAAAATTTTACCTCCCGCAATCCAAATTCCGCATTCCGCATTGCGGATTTTGGGTTGCGGGAATAATGTTCTTAAAAATGATAAAATTAGACCTTCCTACAATCTGCGTTTGTGTATTGCGGGAACATTTGAAACTTGTCAATTAAAATCAAAGGTCCTGCATCCGCAAAAATGCATAAAAAATACTTGGGGAGCTTGGAAAATTGCAATTTTTTATTTATTTATTGAAGGAAGCAATGAAATAACAATAGATAAATACCTAGAAATTATTTATGAATAAAATCCAATATTTGAAAACCCTAAACCTAGAAAAAATAAAAATCATTTACAATTTAATTCTTAACAAAATAAATGTTGGAAAGAAGTTACGTATATAGGAAAAGAATCACTCCTATAATATAGGATAGTTAATGAATTCCATAAATAGGTTTCTATCATAATCATTTTCCATGAATAGAAAACCCAGAAAAAAGAATAATAAAATCTCATTTTGCACAATAATAAACGAAAATCCTTTTAAATTGCAAAATGGAAAAATAGAAGTTATATTTTCAAAATCAAATTAGCTTATTGAAATTAAAAGACTTATCCATGATCAAACTAATTTCACATTCATGAATGTTGAATTTCAATCCCACAAATTTCTAAATAATCGTAAAACAAAATCTCTCATAGAATTTAGGGAATTTACGATTCAAACAAACTAAAACACATGTTCTTTTAATTTTCATAGCATCCAATTGTGTATAAATTTAATATATGTATTTAATGAAATAGACAAGTTAAGTTAATGAAATTCAAAACATAACCATGATTATTAAAAATATTTCAATAATATTAAAGTAAACATCAAAAATATTAAACTAATATAAGAAAATAACGCAAAGACTAATATTATTTACAATATTTACATTATGATTCGAGGCATGCATATGTGAAAATAAAACTCTATCAAGCTGAAATATCAAACTAATGCAATCTCCAAAATCATGAGAGAAGAGATGATAAGATCAATCACAATCCCATATTTAAGGTAATACCAACCATCATCTCGAATAATCAGTTTGTGCAGCAAATACCAAATCTAGGTGGGGAATGTGAAAGATAATACCTTAAGTTAATCATCAATATTATGAAACGAACTGAAATAATAAAAATAAACTCAAACGAATAAAAAACAAATAAGTAAAAAGTAAACCAATGCACATTCTGCAATCGACAATGTGGTTTGCGGGTGCATAGTGTGCGCTTATTTGAATAACCCTATCGTAATCCACAATCTACATTTGCAAGTTGCGGGTTGCGGAGATGACAAACTACGATTATTGAAAAATGTTTCTACATCTGTGATCTGCATTTGCGGGTTATGGAATGGAAAAGTTTCAAACACAAAACCAAGCTCCCACAATCCACAATGTGGGTTGTGGGTTGCGGGTTGCGGGAAAGGAAAACTTTAATTCTTTCTGCAACTCACAAAAATGCATAAACTTTCAAAAGGGAAAATTGTTAACTAAATCAAATTATGTCAAAGGTAATAATCCATGCAAACAGTATGAACAACCCTCAAAATTGAATAACATTACCTTTGCATATTAAAAATTGGGGCTCGCATGTTTTAATGAAAGCATGGTATTTGTTGTAGCTACAACAAGTTAGCTGTTGATTTTTAAGCAACTTCTAAGCTTGATCTATGAGAGGGAATTGATGAGTCAAGTGGTCTCCCTAACACAACTTGCAAGGAAACTTAACCTTCTTATTATCTTTATTATCCCCATCAGCATTATTCATGGATTTATGCTTGTTTTGATTTCCCTTTCCCTTCTTCCCTTTCTTCTTTTTCCCATCGGGCTGCTGATTTTCCTTCTGAGAAGATTGTGCAATAAAATTTACATTTTTAGGTGAGGGGGGAGCCTTTGCTTCCTCCACTACAGATTGCTTCACTCACAACTCATGGAATCTCTTAGCCAGTGACTCTATAGTGTGAGAAATTACCAAGCCAACTACACCATTGGCATGGGGCCCAGGCTTGGGTTTATCAACACTATGGGTAGACCATGCTGCCTCAGGTATGATTTCATATAATATCCCAGATTGAGCATATATCAAGTCCATATTCTAGGCCCTAAGGATAACATCTTTTTTAGTGGTGACCCCCAAAGTCGATACGTCCTTAGCTATATAAGGAAATAAATATTTTATGAACCACTCCAACAAGAACTTGGGGGGTATGGTGGATTTGATAAGCCTCTTTCATCTTCGCCACTCTTTGATATGATATGATATATGTGTGTTTTTGTCTTTCCGAAAGGTAGAAAATATTTATGTGCTGGCATCATAATGAATAGGAAGTTGGAAGTGATTAAGGAACAAATTTGATAAGTCCAAAAAACTGTCAAATGCAGCAGAGGGAAGTTCAATATACCATTTTGCTGCAATGCTAGTCAAGGTTATTTGGAAAAGAATCAACCAAATGGTGTCATAGTTCAGTTATTTTGAAGAGAAACATACGTTAAAAGTGGTTATATGGGCACCTTGATCTTCGCCATCTTTTCCCTCAAACATGGTAATGTCTCAGGGTAACTTGCTAGGAACAAGTGGCCACGTGGCACTATGCCACATCAGGCCATTCATTAACTTAAAGAAGTGTGACAGTTAAAAGTTTCCAGGAAGGGAAGTTTAGGCCTATCTGCAACTTGAAAAGCATGAGTCCGGGATGTAGAAGGACCTGCCCCCTGGCTCCCAAACGAAAAGGTGGGGTTTCCCCCAACCACTAGTTGTGAAGTAATTGGACTACTTTGAAACATATCCTACCCGTAATCTAGTGGATTACTTGTGTCTAGTTCATTATAGGTGGTTTGAGCCACTCTATATGAAATTGGAGTTTGAAAGACAAGAGAAGTTATCTCTCTGGTAAAAAAGGAAAAGGGAGATATCGTGAATGGGGTCAAAACTAGTGTCTGGAAACCTTGACCAAAAGCATTTATGTTTCCAAATTGCATGCCAACATATGTAGGTGTAGGATCTACATAAGGAGTGTATGGGGGAATGTGCCCCCCATTCCATGGGAAACCCTGAAAAAATGAGGAATATCAACTAGGACCACTCTGAGCAATATGCATGAAAAAGGGGGAAGCAAAAGAGGCACTGGGAATGCCAGTGACCATCTACTACATTGGAGGAAGCCAATGGTTGGACCACTCGACTACTTGGTGACAAAGGTGCAGTAGATGCACTTGGTCTCTAAGTACGAGCCAGGGGAGGTGGCACTACTCTAATTAAAACGATTTTAGTGGGGGTAGAAACACCCTCTCCATAGAAAGCCACAACTCCGCTCATAGGAACACCAATAATAGGTGAACTAAAGGGAAGAACTTGGAAGATAATAGGATCATTTAAGTCAATCAAAGGGGGTTTCAAATTCCTTGCAAACTCATCAACCTACAATTGTTCAATATCTACTGCATTTGTATCTTCTTGGTTAGTCCTAAGTTTCGGTTCATGTGCAACTTCGCTAACTCCTACGGGTTCAAATGAACCGTCAGTATCTAGTCTCTTCCTTTTAGGGGGTGGTGGAGGCTCCACTGTATCAAATGGAGGAAGGTTTTGCAACCTTCTTGACCTACGAAGAGGCTGGTTCTCCACCACTAAAAATTTGAATCACACACACCTAAAGGCCAACTAAATATAGACAAACCAAACAACACTAACTAAAAATTTCCTAAAGCCACACAGACACATGATGTATAAGATATGCCTTCCAAAGGAAAACCTAGGATGCTTAATGCCCAATTCCAACCAATGAAGAACTGATAGATGGTTACTTGGCATCCAACGAATATGTTCTTAGGGAAAAAAGGAGGAATCACCCAACCTCCCTCATAAAATGTCTATCGGGGTTACCTTCCAAGTCCGTCCAAGGTAAACAAGAAATATCTTTTTTGGTATTAACTATGTATGATCCCTAGTGTCAAGAGACTAAAGGCTAACAAAATTACACTAAGATTCTAGAAGAATAGTCGTAAGCCTGATCCTTAAATGTGGGCAGTGTAGGAAATTCTGAAATCCTGTCAACATCGACACCGCACAGGGCCCAAGAGGTTGTATTGACAAGATCCCCAAACGTGTAAAAAACCTGAGCTATGCTCAAACAAAGAATCAAGGGGTTATATCCTCAACTAGGTCCTCACACAACCTCGTGCTTAACTCCCATGCGAGAGGAGATTTCTAGATGGTCTCATGTAGAGGAGGATTTACCTAGTGAAAGGACAACTACGTCTGAAGTCAAATACTTATGGACAGTTAAAGCTCCCTAGTCCACAAGCCTAGCCTAAACTAGTTGATGTATGAGGCTAGAAAAAAGAAACTTACTAGTAAATTTTAATTAATCGTTCTTTTTAATTGGCTATTATTAGTGAGAGGTAGCGAGATGAAACTGTATAGTGTTATAGACTCAGCAAAAGAAATAAAAAAATTATGTAAAAAATAAAAATTTCAAAGCAAATTGCAACTACTATGCAATTTTTTCTTTTCTTTTTCTTGTAAAATGAAAGCTAATGAATTTTTTAAACAAAGCTTGAGAAACTACAAGAATTTAAATTTTTTATTTTTTTCTTTAAAAATAACAAAAATAATACTAGATGCAACCTAATGCAAAAAGTATAAAGTTTTTTTCTTTTATTTTCAAAAATTTTCAAAAATTATAAATGCAACTAAATGCAGACTTGAGTAAGTTTGAAAAATATAAGTATATAACAACAAATGATGCAAGCAGATGCTATAATAACACACTTCAACCTAACAAGAAGAAATAGAACAAAACCAAACTTGGTGAAACTATCCAATCAAAGACTAAATAGATTCAAAGCGTCAAGAATGACTCACTCATACCACTAACAAGAGTACAAAGCATACAGTGTTTCCAACAACTTATCAATGACCCAAAAACACAAGCAGTCAGACCTAAGCCAAGTAAAATGACCTACGCCATTAACCAATGAAGAAAATCAAACACAAAACACTCAAGGACTTGAAAGATCAAGTAAACTGTGAGATGTATATACTTAAGACTTACAGGATCATGTCAGAAACCGAACCTACACAAGCATCAGAGAGGTCACAAAACAAGGACAAGAAAGAACCCTATGAACTCAAACACACCTATAGAAACATGCAACTATTATAAAGGCAACCTGCATGTGACACATGACTTTTTAGAAGGAAACTTGCCATGTACAAAGTGAAATACGAGACTGTCAACAAGACAACCTACGTAAAATGTCAAAAATTGTCAAAAAGAAAAGCACTGAGAGATAGGCCCTGAACATGCAAAACTAGAAATAAAAGGAGAATAAAAAACAACTTGCAAATAGAATAAAAAGAGCCAAAGATTGGTCAGGGAGCCTAAAGAGAGGACCCGCAACAGCTAGACTCCCCAGTGGAGTCTATAGTTTTATTGTTCAAGAAAACACACCCTTATAACCTAGGGCCTCTTGGTTACCAACTTACTAGACTAAACTTGCAGACAATCAACTATGTAGAAATTGAAATAGGAATAGGAAGAAAACTGAGCAAACCTGGTTTATGACAGTTGATCCTAGATTTTCTTCCCCTCTTCTAGTTGCTTCCACAACTTCCAAGGTATCTCCAATCACCTGCAAAGAATAAATTCTTCCTACAAATATATATATATATATATATATCAATGGTTAATGAAATAACATATTCATAATGAAACTATAAGATAATTCATAAATCAACATATATAAGAGTGCACAATATTAGAAGAAGAAATTTCTTTATTAATAAAGAAGGATGGTGAGATAACAACCCAACATCTGAAACAAGTGCTCCTCTACAAACCAAGGACAGTGAGTTCCACTTCTCCACTATGTCTGAAGGAATACCACCATCATGAATTTTCTCTTCTAAGAATGATTCATTAGCGACAACCCATACCCTCTATTTATACATGAGGAAAGAGGGAGGTTTTGAAGGTTGAGATGTGTTAGGTATAACTCCCGATTCTATCCATTACATAGCTAAAAGAATTTATTTATACATTTCATAGGATGGTTGTGTTTCACCTTCCACCCAACCTTTTCGACTTCCTAACTATTCAGTTTTCTTTATTTATTTACAATAATCCCTAACGGATTATATGCTAACAATCCCCCTCTTAATCTGAAGGGGTGTTCGTAAGTCTGAGCATGTTTCTGAATCTTTCAAACTTTTCTCGTCCAAGCGCTTTGGTGAAGATGTTTGCAATTTGATCATTTGTGGAACAATGTCGAAGATGGACTGTCTTGGCCTCTACATGATGTCGAATCAAATGATACTTTGTGTTGATGTGTTTGGTTCGATCATGGAATCTAGGATTCTTAGCTAGCTTGATTGCAGAAGTATTGTCGACCAATAATGGAGTGGAGTTCTCTTGTTTTTCTTTCAAATCTTCAAGTATATTCCTGAGCCATACTATTTCTTTCGTTGCTTCAGTTGCAGCCACATATTCTGCTTCTGTTGTTGAATATGTTGGAACTAACTGTTTGTGTGATCTCCATGAGACAGTTGCTAATCCAAGACTCATTGTGTATCCAGAAGTTGATACTCCTGTCTCCTTATCGCCATCAAAATTTGAGTCTGAGTACCTAATAAGTTTGAAGTCATCCACTTTAGAGTACTTGAGTCCAATGTCTTGAGTCCCCTTCAAGTATCTTAGAACTCTTTTTGCAGCTGACCAGTGTCCTTCACAAGGTTTATGCATGAACCTTGAAAGTATGCCAACAACATAAGAAATATATGGTCTAGTTGTTGTAAGGTAGATAAGACTTCCTACAAGTTGTCGATACTTGGTCGCATCTTT
>LPNX010711519.1:398114-439550 GCA_001517045.1 Pseudotsuga menziesii | reverse complement strand
TTCAGCAGCTTCCCATCTTTGTATCCAGTCATGATGACTTGGTTGTCAGAGGACTTTCTTATTTCAACGATTCCATCAAACATGTGGATGGAATGGCCTCACTTTCAAATGTCCACCAAGGACAACAGGCTTCTCTGCAACTCTGGAAGATAGAGAACGTTCTTCAACAAGAAATCAGGGAATCCAGGAATCTTCAGTCGAATGGTGCCCATTCCCTTTGGTTTAAGACTTGACTTATCTGCAAAGTAAACTATGCCATCTATTGTTTCATTAAGTTCTTCAAAACAATCTTTTCTAAATGTCATGTGTGATGTTGCACCAGTATCAAGCAGCCAACAATCTTTGTAAGATGAAAGTGAAGTCATTTCATTAATTCCAAGATTACAATGTGCAACAATACAAGAATAAGAAGATTTACTAGCATCTTGGTCATCTTTCTTCTGGTTATGTTTGTCTTTGATGGAGTCCCACGAAGCCCAACACTGATATGATGTGTTCCCAGTCTTTCCACAACGCTTGCACTGCAAATCTGATCTTTTGGTGAAGTTGTTTCTGCCCCCTCTTCCTTTGAAATTTCTTCTTTCTCATCCTCTCTTGCTGCAATCTCCCTTGGAAGGGTCTTTGGACCGATTCTTTGTTTTCTGAACAAAGTAAAAGGATTCTTCAACAGGATCGCTTGATTTCTTGAGCTCTCTAGACCATTTTGGACATGTTTCCTTGCCAGTGAGGACATCACCAACAATAGATGCTATAGATTGCACTTTTACAACTGTTAGTGTAATTTACAAAGAGAAATAGAAAAACAATAACCTTGCAAGTCTACAATCTCTGCCAAGGTGAATAGAATGAAATTTTATAGCATACATAGGCTTCTTCAATACAAAATATATCAGTCACTAGCAATATATCAGTCTCAGTATCAGAATTTTGAATATTGAGATCGCTCTTCAAGTAGGTCTTCAACAGGCTGTAGCAACACAGACTTGCTTGATACGTAGGCAGCTCCATAGGTTTAGCACCAGTTCAGGAAGTAGACAACAGCATGTATACACCAGCAACATAAAAAAGTTTCCAGACTCCACGTAGTATATGTACTCAACAATCTCAGGCTCATACAGCAGCAATATTAAAATACTTCTCACAGCCTTCAACACATATATCAGTATGATATATCAGTCACAATAGAGCAAGAGTCTTCAATATATCAGTCAGCATATATATATTCTTCAATCTATCAGTCAGTCTTCAATTGAAGATTTATATCTGAGATTGTCTCTCACAGAAAATTCCTGATAAGAATTGAAAATAGATGAAGGGAAATCAATATTGTATACCACTTTCCTGCACTTAGAGCTGTATACCACATAAAAATCTAGGAAATCTGATGTATACAATATTTGGCATCAATAGAACCTCCACCTTAAAATGTATTAACACAGGCTCATACTACATGCAGGCTTATACTACATGTAGCACACCATTCATTCTACACGCATCATTCATTCAGGCTCATACTACACGCAGCATCAAAGGAGTGCTTCAACGCACCGTACTTAGCATGCACGACTCATCAATCATCATGGTTCAATAAGAATACTTTGCAGTATTCATAGTTAAAAAATGCAACCTTCAATCTTCATATGAATTCATTCTCATTCATATGAACACCAGCACCATCAGCACGCAGTCTTCAATGTAAAATTTAAATTTAAATTTTACAGCACGCAGTCAGCAAGAAAATTTAAATTTTACACAGTCTGAACCTCTTTTCAATATGATCTTTCATGTCATGGAGTAATAACAACGTAGTCTGAAAATTTATGGGATCTTCTATGTCATGGATAAGTAATGACAACATGTAGCTGAAGAATGAAGACCAAGAAACAAGAAATCAAAGGTCTTTTAGTGCCAAACTTCCCACACCTCAACGCAGATATAAACTCACATCTCCAATACACAAAATTAGGGTAAATTTAGGGTTTTTGTGTTCTTCTCATCTACAAAACCATTGCAACAGAAACAACAATGTAGCAACAATAGATCACAGCTCAACTACAATAGCTCATAGCTCTCAACTCAACTTCAATAGATCACAATTCAACAAGCTCAAGTAGAGTCTACATGTAGGTCTTCACAACGCAGTCTTTCCATGCAGGTCTTCACAATGTAGTCTACACGCAGGTCTTCACAACACAGTATTTCCACGTAGGTCTTCACAACGCAGTCTACATGCAGGTCTTCAACGTAGGTAGACTCCACAACCCCTCCAACGCTGGTCTTCAGCAAATTAATGCAGAAATTAGGGTTCATGAGAGGGACAGAAAGATCTGAAAAAGGTGCAGAAGATAGGGAGTTTGTCTCAGAAGAAGGCGGACATTCAGATGATGCTTGCTGCCGATGTTCATCTCGGCACCAAGAACTACGATTTTCAGATGGAGCGTTAGGGTTAGGTATAGCGGTCTTTAATATTACCAGATCTCTAGATTTTGGTGTGTACATATACACCATCATTCACATAGCTCAATAAATTGAGACCCTCACAATTTTAATCCAAATGCAAGAGTTCACAAATTGTGAGAGTGTGTGGAAACGCAGATAATTGAATGGACAAATTGTTATGAAATGGTATCAGTTTGCTTGGGAGAATGAACCAGCATTCTGGCAACTGACAGACAAGTAAGCCAGCGCATGCACCAATGCATGCAATCTGCAGACTGAGGAAAGGGCAGATGAATGAGCAGACTGGCAACAGGCAGGAGTTATGGCAGCGCTCTGATACCACTTGTTAGGTATAACTCCCGATTCTATCCATTACATAGCTAAAAGCATTTATTTATACATTTCATAGGACGGTTGTGTTTCACCTTCCGCCCAGCCTTTTCGGCTTCCTAACTATTCAGTTTTCTTTATTTATTTACAATAATCCCTAACGGATTATATTCTAACAAGATGGTTGAGGAAGTTGATATAGTTATAATTAAGTGCTCAATTGTCCTTGACTAATCGTGTTTATATTTTTTAACTTCAAATTAAGGCACACACAACTATTGAACAAGAAAGTCATGTATGACACGTGACCTTCTTTAAGGAAACCCGTGTGTGCAATGCATATGCGAGTTACAATACACATACTCACATGTAACACGCTGGTTGTTGTGCAAATAGTCGTTTGTTCAACCCTAATGTCCAAATAAAAATATATTCAGCTGGTCAGGTGATGATGTATCAACAGTCATGGCGATCTATAGTATTTTGGATACTTCAATCGATTTTTTCCTTTTGTGTTTCAACATATTGGATGTCAGTACTTATATGGAGAAGTGTCATTTTACATGATAACAGTGCTGCTATGAAGGATCAGAAGATCGAAGAGTTGTTGCAAAGGATCAATTGATCGTGTGATGCATAAGATGAAGACATTGAAGATTAATTGTTCAAGTTGCTGGTGAATGTTGAAAACTTCCTATGACGTATAGATGAATTAACCATATACTACTAAAGATACTCTCTCTCGTTACTCCTATAGTCTATGATGATGTTGTGAGTACAATAACCTTCTTGTTAAGGGGAAGTGTCGAAATAATGTAACTTCAAAGGATATTCTAAATGTATTTTATAGATGTAACCCAAGGGAGATGTTATTATTCCTCTGTCGGGACGTTACTATTGTAATTGGTCATCATAGAGTCATAACGTAAATCCTCCATTGTTAGTCAGTTCAATAGAACCCTAATGAATATAATATAATGTTGTATTGGTTCTTCCTAACTAAAGTCATCCCTGGCAGTTAAGTGGGACCGACTTGTTAGGTTAAAAGTCAAGTGAAAAAAGAGTATAAATAGAGGAGTTGTGTTCCTAATTTCAACACACACTCACTTATATATAGTGCATAGGAGAGAGAGAGAGATGTATGTACTGAAAGGAGGCACACCTATCTGTATCTTGACTTGTAGTTTTGATACATCTTATACATAGGAAGTTTTCTTGGGTTTTCTTCCCCATGATGTTTTCCCAGGATAAATACTTGTGTTCTTTTGTGTGGTTGTTCTTTTCTATCTTTAAGTGATCCTTTTTCTTATGGTTATGTTTGTATGATGCTAAATGTTATAAGATATGATATAACCATTAAAAACTTAACATCCTTTGATAAATAAGTAGAGTGCTACGACCAATATATGATGCTCTGGTTCTACCATGAAGAGGGCTTTAAGGTAGACTTTCTCCATGTCTAAAACTTTCTCTTTCAAAATTTTGTATTTCTCTTGGGTTTCGTCAATCTTCTTTTCTACTCATTGACAGGTCTTGTTGTGTATGTTTAGCATGAATGCACTTTTCTAGTTTAGATATTGAAAAGTTTCCTTAGTAGAATCTTTGAAATAGAATAGTTTTGTGTCGAAACCAAGTTTTGGGTGTATGGTTTGTTGAATATTCCTTTATAATTTATTTATAGATATGTGGAAAGGAAATATAGTGTGGTTTTTGCACTTTTGTAGTGTGAGTTTTTGAATTTCTTTGTTTGAAATTACATTAAAAAACAGAAGGAAACTTTGGTTTATTGTGTTTGGTTTGGTTAAATCATTAGAGGTGTTTTATTTTTTAATATTGATTAAATAAAAATAGGCATTGGTGCATTACTTGGCATTTTTATTTTTACATTAGAGAGATTTTAAATGTTAGGTTTGGCATTTCTACTAGTCTGAAAATATTTTGAAGAATGATTTGTTTGGATCACATGGTTTTCATTTCATGATTTGAAAAGAAATAACCTCTCCCTTACTGTAAATTGATTTCATCGAAAGGAAAATTGCATGGGGATTTAGATAATTTAATCTTGCAATTACCTCATATTCCATAAACATTCAGTAACTATCAAGATAAAATTGAACGATAGCTTAGGTTAAAAATCATAGTAGTTTGAGTGATAGGTTAGAAGATGTGTTTCGATGTCTAGAAAAATATGATCATCCATTTATTTTCCTGCTATGCATCCCAGGGATTGCATGGTTCCTTCATAGACTGATCGATATATAGAAT
The DNA here is from genome assembly GCA_001517045.1 of Pseudotsuga menziesii. Taxonomy (NCBI): domain Eukaryota; kingdom Viridiplantae; phylum Streptophyta; class Pinopsida; order Pinales; family Pinaceae; genus Pseudotsuga; species Pseudotsuga menziesii. The sequence continues at coordinate 434,516 of LPNX010711519.1, read as the reverse complement.
GAATTTTCATGTACCCTCAAGGTACATCAAAAAGTTCTTCACGTATTGGATAGTATATCAAAAATCCCCTTTCAAATGGTTGTGCATCATACAACACTAACACATATTTGAGCTCCCACATACCTTGTGTATAGGGAGATCCTTCTTGGAACCAATACCAACTGATAAAATACTTTTGGTCATCTTGTTGGAGAAATACATCGAGAACAACACTCGAGGAGCTACTACCCACGTGTCATCCAGATAGTTGGGTATTCAGGCAAGAGTATGGTCCCAATCCTCCTTATCACATTTTACTATTGGACCCTATGGTATATCGCAAGTTGTGACAACTTGAAAATTCTAGTGACGTTCTAGTTTTTTCATCCCCTCTTATTACTTAATTTTTCTTGTGACCTTAGCTTTCATAGGATTGTTTGTGTGTGATATTTTTTATTAGTAAATATTTAGAGTATAAGTGTTTAGACATCATTCTTTATGTACCACCTGCGAGGATATCTTGCATATTGTAGGGTCTACCACCTGAACTTCCTCCTATCATGGAAGAAAGATAAGGGGTGACCATGGACCAACATTCCACTAATGATCCTTCTATGGAATGTGTTTCGATTGTTGAATCTAGAGAGGAGTAATATTATTTGGAGAATTCACCTTCCTCTACCCCGATATTGGTACAATTTCCTCCTTTTCATGATTCAACTTTTCATTTTTATACAGAAGGTCATTCTAGTGCATAATGTTGGGTGTTTGCTCCACACTTAGATTACCCTATGGCATCGAAATTCTGTCTAACTGCTCCTTTTTGGGAGACTTCCTTGGGACAGATAATTTTTGAGTATGGAACTACTGCTTTAACTTATTCCAACCTCCCACCTATTTCAAGGTTGTTATTATCGAATGATGAGTATTTTAGACCTATCTCTGAGATGGTGTCTAATTTACACACACGGGGAGAAATCATAAGAGTGAGAATTTTTTTCTCCTTTTCCAAGTCGTTTAGAAAGAGCCACTCATGAATACCACCATGCCCGTGTTTGGTCTTATGCTTCTACCATATCTGGAATACCAGTTTAAAGTGTGGTTTATTACAATATTGACCAACCTTCTATACCCTCCCTATCCTTTCAAACTCTCACGTATATCCTTATTTCTCTTGTTAATCTTGTCAGTAGGGAAAATCCCCATAAGAATTTGTCACTACGACCATGGGAACTAGCTCAAGTATTGGGAAAAGTGTAGCTCTAGGGAACTGCAATATTACCAATATCTGCAACTAAATTAGTAGCTTCCATTTTTTGGATACATTTGATCTTCCATATTTGTCACATTTGATCAGCGGTCCTATTCACCATGATCCTTCATGTACTGCTATTCTAGTAAAATTTCCTTTGTACATACCCAAATTTGATGACAAAGATAATGAGGATTCCAAAAACCACATCATGAGCTATCATTTGTGGTGGTCTTGCAACTCTCTCATGGATAGCTCCATCCTTTTGATATTTTCTTAAAGGACCCTCATTGGGACTGCTACCAAGTGGTATATATAATTTCCCTATCACTCTTTTATGATTTTAACACCTTATCAACGACATTTTTAACACACTTTCAAATCCCAATTCTGTACGAAATGGGTATGGATCTTTCAACCTCGCTTTGTCATACCACCTCAACCCATATATATGATCACATACATGAGTGGAGACAATGATTTATATTAATTAAGGAACCTATTCTCAACCAATTACTTGTTGATTGGTTCACTAAGTATTTTATTCCACCCATTGCTCAGAATGTTTCCATGGGATGTGTTGTCACTAAAGAAAAATCCATTAGGACATCTCAGTATAGGGAATTGGTTTATTACCAATTAGAAAATTTTTATGGATTGATCACACAAACTCCACATCCCACTTTCGAGCCCTCAAGTCCCTCAATAGAACCACGTGTCGATGGTGTACATGGTTCTATTCAGACACAGTCGACAACTAAATCCCCAAAACACAAAACCAACCTTCTAGTCAGGCGATCACAAATCCCAAAACCACTTCTCCTCCTATTTCCTCTACTGAGGTAAATTACATTCAATGCTTAGAATATTTGGTAATGAAGAAGGAAATAATAAATAATAAAAAGTATGAAAATCAACAGAAGAGTACTAAAACAGAAAACCCTGATTCCAAACCGAAGAATAAAAGAAAGGTAAAGTTTTCTTGCCTCATATGTGGAGGTGACCACTTCACAAAGGAATGTCCTTGTCGTGAATATGTTAGAAATATTTTGAAAATTTCTCCCACCCTGGGAGTCTTGACTGATCCTTTCCCTAACCAACAATAATTGGTTGACCATAAATGTTTGCACGAGTCTTCCTCATATTTTATAGATGAGGTTAATTTGATGTTTGGTGAAATGATTAATCTTACCACCAGATCCCATAACTATGACCCAAATCCTAGAAATAAAGATGGTAGTGATTCAACTTATAAGACTACAATTTCCACCCCTCCTCCTACCAACAATATTCATATTGAAAAACTTGTTCTTGATGTTGTCTTCTCGCCACTAAAGAGTACATTTCATAAATTGGTATTTAACACTAATTTTTGAGTTGCTCAGTAATACAATGTAGTAGAATATTTGGACTAAGCCCCATGTGTCATGTCTACCCTCAAAGTACTCCAAACGTTCCATATGCAAAGAAAAAAAAATGTTAGATCTTGGAGCTATGGATCCTGAGAATAGTAATGTTATCACCTTTAAACTCGATGATTTTAAGTCAAGGATCTACCATTAGGTATATTTCCAGCTACCTACGAAATTTATTAGGAAGAAATTCCATTACACTATGTTAGACAAGGGTGGCTTGGCTTTAGTCATGTATCTATGATGTTCGAGAGCTATTGGTTATATTGAGATAAACCATTCACCTACGACTTTGAAGGCCTTTGATGGTTGTTTTTTTCAGCCTCATGGACTACTCCCCTCCCTCCTAGTTGAACCATGGAAAAATCGGTGTCCATTAATGTCGCAGTTGTCAATTCCCATTTAGACTACCATATGCTCTTGGGTAGGAATTGGTTATGCACCATGTGGGAAGTTCCCTCATCCATGTTTCTATTATTCTAATTCTGATTCGAGGGAAATTTTGTTACGATATATCAACTTGATTTTTGTTCCTCATACACGAGTTCTAATTCTACGAATAATGTCCCACTCTTAGATTTTATGACTCCTTAGTATCAAAACGTATGGGACGGTCTTCTCAAATATTCCTCACTTATGGCAATATTTCATTCACTAATCCTCCCTCTACTCTGATTATGTTTGTGAACATGATATACTTTAAGAGTCATGAAACTTTATACAAGGGAAAACCAATTGTTGATTTGATACCTGGAATTCAGCTCGAGGAGAGACTTACTAGGCTATCCAGTCCACCAAAAACCCCACCATTAATGACCATATTTTGGTGCCATCTGACCTTATCATTTACCATATTGGTTAGACCCCCCCAGATTTATATTATCTTTTTAAAAATATTCCATAAGATGAATCCATCATGGAATTCATGTCTTTAGAAAAGATTCCATGGAAATACCATCATCATCGATCCTCTGTCCTTCTCGGTTACCATATGGTAGAAGGTCATTTTGAAACAATGGTTTCATCTAATATTTTAAAACACCTCAGTCACCATTACTCATCCATAATGTTTAGTCCAAGGGTAATCTAAGGAATATTACTAATATCTATCTTTTCTATATATCAATGAAACCTAGAGTTGTAGAAAATCTTCATGTGGTCCAAATTTATTTTTCCTTAGAACTTAAGTCTTATATGACCCCTTTTCAAGAATTTGGAGACATTTTTTATTGGACGTATGAAGAAATGAAAAATAAATACCCTTAGATTGTAGTTCACAATATTAGGACTTACCCTGATGCCAAGTCATTACATCAAAAGTTACGTCAAGTTCATCCACAGAATGCGGCAGCCATTAAGGAAGAAATTGAGAAACTTCTTAAGGTTGGATTCATTTACCCATTGTCGTTGACACAATGGGTTTCTAATATCACACCTATGAAAAAAAAAAATATTAGGGTTTGTATCTATTTTTGAGATCTCAATAGGACTTGTCCTAAGGATAATTCCCCTACTCCTTAAATCGATTAAATTATCAATAACTGCACTGGAAGCGTGATCTTCTCATTCATGGATTGATTTTCTGGCTATAATCAGATAGAGATAGTTAGTTAGGAAATTTCCTTATTTCCTAAAGAATGTTGGTGCTACCTTTCAACGTGCTATGTCCCATGCTTTCCATGACATCCAACATATCAAGGGATAGTACCTTGATGACTTTCCTACCCATTCACAGCATTAGGAACACCATGTTGACCATATGAGAGCCATATTTCTCAGTTGTTGTGATTACAACATACAGATGAATCCACACAAATGTGTTTTTTGTGTTGATATTGGCATAATTCATGGATTCATCATTTCCAATGATCGCATCCATATAGACCCACTGAAAATTGAATCCATCTTGGCCCTACCCATGCCTACGAATGTTACTGAACTTCAAAGTTTGAAAGAAAAGGAAAGATTTATGCATTGTTTCATTTGTAACTACGCCAATAAGAGACATGGTTACATGTGTCTATGAAAAAAGGGAGCACATTTTATTTGGTATGAACTTGCAAAATGTGCATTTGAAATTATCAAACATGCCATTATGCATGCACATGTCTTCTAGCCACTCAATTACATCATGGATTAATCCATGTATGTGGTTGCGTCTTCAACTACCATTGGCATGGTACTCATTCAAACATATGTAAATGACCAAGAACATGTCATTTACTACCTATGTAAGATTCTTATCGACTCTCAAACCCATTATTCACATGTGGACAACTTATCTCTTGCCACGGTCATCACGGTCCAGAAATTCTGTCACTATATATTTCTTCATACAACTATGGTTTACTCAGATTCCAACCCCATGTATTACATCTTGACACATTAGGTGCTTGATGGAAAGCACTCTAGCTATATTGTTAATCTCTAATAATTTGAGTCATAATTTGCAAAATCTAGTTCCAAGAAATTTCGCATTTTCATGGAGCTCATGTGTGACCTTCCCCATATTACCGAGGATATGTAGCCCTTGGATTCATTTTTTGATGAGTCCTTATTCCTCATTAGTACGTGTGACCCCTCATATCGAGATTTGATTTTATATCTCTATACTCAATGTTTTCACCCTAATGCAACTCGTGTTAGAATAATCAACCCATAGTTTACCCATTTATACATTAATTTAATTATTTCTGTCTTATTAGCCTAGTTCATGTGTCCCACCTTGTGCAAGTTGTCTATTACCTATCCATAATGGTCAAACTTGCCTTATTTGACTCATGTAGTGCATGGGAAATCCCAAGGAATCAAATTTTCTTTATTCATGGCCTCCTAGGTGCCTTTCTTCTTTTTCAGTGTTTTAAGGCAAAAGGAAAAGCTAGACTAGGTGAGGTTGACTAGTTTTTTGTCCTAACATCCTCCTCTCTTTTCTCCATGAAAAATCATGTATGAGCTGCCATTCCACCACTCTTTAGCTTTCCTAAGCCATTTTTCCAATTCGTGAGCTCCATGATAGATTTGGGATCAGCTTTTTACACCTATGGGGGATTTGCTTATTTTTAGTAAGCCTGCTTTATGCTAGATTCGAATTGATCCTCATGCATTCAAATCCCTGATGTATGTTATTTATTCAGAAACCTATGTTATTATAGGGTTGGCTATTGTACACTGATTTAATACAGTTTAGTGTTTAGCTCCAATTTTCAGTCTCTTTGTGAGTGATTTTGCATGATCAATTGTTAATTGTTGTGAGTAAAATTAATCTATCACCTGGTTTAATTTCCACATGGTATCAGAGCCATTGTATATTGTTTCTCTCATTCAAAAATTGTTTTGCAGGTTCGACATCAGTGACTGGGAGCCTTCTACTGATAGCCGGGACAGATTTTCTAAGCTATGGATCAGTCACAGAAAACTATCTTGACTCCCTTCAATTTATTTGAATGGAAAGTAGAGATGGAGATATTTTTGAGAGAGAAAGGCCTCTATAGGGTGACTATGGCAATATAAGCAGAGCCCAATGCAGCTGCAGAGAAGATAAAATGGCACAACAAGAGGGATGAGGCTTATGGCCTCCTGTGTCTAAGTATTTACAGAGACCTCCTTTTCCATCTTGATGGATTGACATCACCGAATGAATTATGGGAGAAGCTTGCTGATATTTTTGGAAAGAAATATGAGATGAGGGGACATCAAATCGAAAATGAGCTGATTTCTCTGAGTCCAACGAGCTTTGAATCCCTGTAGCTATATTTTTCAAAGTTCAAAGCACTAGTTTTGCAGCTGAAACAGTGTGGTATCGAAAAGAAAGATGATCAGATCGTACTAGCCATCCTCTCGAAGCTGGGCCTTGATTATTTAGTGTTTGTTTCAACCTTCTATGCCACAAAACTGACAGCTCAAACCTGGAAGATGCCTAGCCTTGCAGATTTCATGGAGACTCTCACACAAGAATAGGATAAGCTGGTGATGATGGGCACCATCAAACCATCCAAATATCAAGATTTGATTGCTGGAGATTCGAAGGTGGATTCAAAAGGAAAAAAGAAAGCTAAAAAGCCACCTGAGCAAAAGAGAGACAAGAAACAGTCTCCAGAGGATCCACAAGGTCCCAAGAAGAATTACCAGAAGAAGAAGAACAAAGGTGAAATCAACAAGTGCGCATACTGCAATAAGGGAAATCACTCTAAAAGCTCTTGTATGAAAAAGAAGATAGACATGCTGACCCAACTCCTATAGAATAATGGCATCTCCCTTCTAGAAAGCTCAAAGAAGAGAGAAGGAGGATCAAGTTCAGATGACATAGAGAGAGTTCATGCTCTAGTTGCTGCCACATCAAGCTCACCCAGTTTTATCATTGATTCTGGAGCTTCAAGACACATGGTTTCGACTAAGGAGGCCTTATCCTCTCTGGACATGTCAAAAGGACCATCTATTGTACTGGGAGATGACTCTCTCATTGAAAGTAATGGAAAAGGAACGATAGATCTTGATCATGGTTAGTTTAGAAATGTGTTGTATGTGCCTGGTCTCACCTCCAACCTCCTGTCAGTGTATCAGATAACCCATCGTGGGTCTCCTAAGAAGGTCATATTCTCCCCCGATGAAGTTGAGATCACAGAGATTTCAACTGGTAGAGTCATTGCAAAAGGAGTTGCAAATCATGCTCAAAAGGTATACATGTTCTCACACTTCCTACCTTACTCAAACCCCTCTGCTCTTCTCATTCATGCTAATGAAGCCAGCAAGCTGTGGCATGAAATATTTGGCCACCTAAATTACAAGTATCTTTCTGATCTTAGTGAAAAAGAGATGGTCATAGGGTTTTCCAAGATAAAATTTTCCAGAGTCTGCCAAGGTTGTATCCTAGGAAAACACCCAGAGCACAAATTTGAGAGAGCTAGTCATGAGAGAACCTCTGCACCCCTCGAGCTCATCCATAGTGATGTTGCTGGCCCATTCCCTCATATGTCCATGAGTCAGGTCAAATATGCATTGAATTTTATTGATGACTTTTCCAGGTATTGCTGGGTTCACTTCCTGAAACACAAGTATGAAGTTTTTGGCCTATTCAAAGTCTTTAAGGCTTTGGTTGAAAACCAGTTTGGAAGGAAACTCAAGGCCCTCAGATCTAACAATGGTGGTGAGTATGTCAAGTTTGAGTTTATTAATTATTGTGCATATGCAGGTATTCATATGCAGCATTCTATCCCTTACACACCACAGCAAAATAGTGTTGCTAAGAGGAAGAACAGATCACTGAAGGAGATGGAAACATGCATGATGGAGGCCAAAACTTTGCCACCAAAGTATTGGGCCAAAGCTATCAACTGTGCAGCCTATATCCAGAATAGGGTGCCTCACAAACAGCTTGATGGCATGACTCCCTTCGAAGCATGGAGTGGGCACAAGCCAGATGTGACCCATTTCAGGATTTTTGGCTCAAAGGCCTGGGCTAGAATCCCGACAGAGAAGAGGAAGGATTTGTAGCCCCAAAGCCAAGAGTGTCTTTTTGTTGGATACTTTGAAGATTAAAATGGGTACAAGTTGATAAATTTGAGCACAAACAAAGCCTTCATTGAAAGGTGTGTTCAGTTTGAAGAAGAACCCCTTGCAGCAGTGGAAGTTGGTGAAGCCTCTTCACCACCTGAACCTCAAGAAGTAAGTAAATAGTTTGTTGAACATGCTGATTCTGATTTGTATGATGGAGCTGAGTTTATTGTAGAACCTAACAGCCCTACAAGGCCAAAATTGGCATCCAAGACACTACATGCAACAGGAGAGCTAGCTGGGGATCCCAATGACCCAAGAAGGACTAGATATCAGTTTGAGAGTGGTCTATGCATGAGGGATCCTATGTTTGCTGAAAAATGCTATTTGATGGTCGAGTCTGATCCTCAAACATATGAATAAGTAGCAGGAGATCCAATATGGAAAACAGCCATGAAGGAGGAGTTCATCTCACTCCAGAAGAGCAACACATGGGAGCTAGTGGATCTTCCCCCAAGGAGAAAACTAGTACAGTGTAAGTGGGTCTATAATACCAAATTTGCTGCTGATGGTTCACCATTGAAGTAAAAGGCCAGATTGGTAGCCAAGGGATACTCACAGGTTCATGGCATAGATTACAATGAGACTTTTGCCCCATTGGCAAAGATAGATTCCATCAGGCTAGCCTTAGCCATTGCAGCCTCAAGGCAATGGGAGGTACATCACATGGATGTAAAATGTGCCTTCCTGAATGGAGATCTCACTGAAGAGATATATATGCATCAGCCTCAAGGTTTTTCTAATAACCCTTCTCTTGTCTGCAGGTTGAGAAAGTCATTGTATGGGCTAAAGCAAGCCCCCAGGGCTTGGTATGCCAAGATCGATAGCTTCTTGCTATCATTGAATTTTGTTCGGTGAAAATCAGATCCAAATGTCTATTTGAAGTTAGTTAATGGTTCATTAATGATTATTTTGTTATATTTTGATGACTTCCTCATTACAGGAAGCTCAAAGGCTGAGATTGATTCCTTAAAAGGAGCTATGAACCAAGCCTTGTGCATGACAGATTTGGGGCTCTTAAGTCAATTTTTGGGGCTTGAGATTGCTCAAACCAAAGCTGGAATCAAGGTGAACCAGTCCAAATATGCCTTGGACTTTCTCAACAAATTCAGAATGAAGGATTGCAAAGCAAGCAAAACTCCTTTCCTTTCAGGAGTGAAGCTGGAAGAAGCTGATTCTTCACCTATGGTAAACAATACAATGTATAGGCAATTGATTGGATGTTTATTGTATCTGACACATACTAGACCTGATATTTGTTATGTAGTAATTTTGGCTTCTAGATTCATGGATCAGCCTCAAGAAATCCATTGGAAAGCAGCCAAAATGATCTTTAACTTTGTTCAGGGAACAAGGACACATGGGATCTTCTATAAAGCAAAATCTGATCTTGATTTGATTGGATTTACTGACAATGATTGGGCAGGTGATAGTACAGATAGAAAGTCCACTTCAGGATATTTTTTCATGCTTGCAGAAGGGCCAATCAGCTGGTCAACCAATAAACAGAGTGCCATTGCACTCTCATCTACAGAAGCAGAGTACAGAGGAGTTGTTAATGCAACAACTCAATGTTTATGGTTACAGGGTTTACTTGGAGAGTGTGGCTTCGAACTAGAGTACTCAACTACCATATACTGTGATAACTAGAGTACCATTTGAATCTGCAAAGATCTAGTTCAGAAGCAGAGAACCAGACACATTGAGATCCATATGCACTACATCAGAGAACTTGTGCATGATGGCACCATTCACCTACTCTTCTGTTCATCTTCAGAACAAGTCGCTGATATATTCACCAAAGAATTTTGTGAGAAGACCTTCAGCAATCTCAAATCACTGCCGTGGATTGCTGATCATGCTGTGAAAGCATGAGTGAAGACAAGATTCTACAATTTTGTTTTACAGTCCATGTTTAAGGGAGGATTTTCCCAAGTTGGTTTTGCCTCTTTCCTTGTTTAAATGGACATGAAATATGTAAAGGGTGACTAAGCCTTGTTTCTGGGCCCTATAATTTTCTGATATATTACTCATAAGTCAGGCTTAAGGGGGGCTGTTAGAATAATCAACCCATAGTTTACCCATTTAGACATTAATTTAATTATTTCTGTCTTATTAGCCTAGTTCATGTGTCCCACCTTGTGCAAGTTGTCTATTACCTATCCATAGTGGTCAAACTTGCCTTATTTGACTCATGTAATGCATGGGAAATCCCAAGGAATCAAATATTCTTTATTCCTGGCCTCCTAGGCACCCTTCTGCTTTTTCAGTGTTTTAAGGCAAAAGGAAAAGCTAGACTAGGTGAGGTTGACTAGTTTTTTGTCCTACACATCCTCCTCTCTTTTCTCCATGAAAAGGCATGTATGATATACCATTTCACCACTCTTTAGCTTGCCTAATCCATTTTTCCAATTCGTGAGCTCCATGATAGATTTGGGATCATCTTTTTACACCTATGGGGGATTTGCTTATTTTTAGTAAGCCTACTTTATGCTAGATTCGAATTGATCCTCATGTATTCGAATCCATGATGTATGTTATTTATTCAGCAACCTATGTTATTACAGGGTTGGCTATTGTACACTGATTTAATACAGTTTAGTGTTCAGCTCCAATTTTCAGTCTCTTTGTGAGTGATTTTGCATGATCAATTGTTAATTGTTGTGAGTAAAATTAATCTATCACCTGGTTCAATTTCCACAACTTGTGCCAAATTCTGTTGTATCTATCATCATTCTAAGTACTACCTAATCGTCAATGATACACTGTATCATCATGGAATCGATGCAATCTTGCAATGTTGCTTAGCTCTTGAAGAGGTTTAAATAGTCTTGAATGAATCTCACTCCATATCATGTGGTGGTCATATTTGTGGAATGGGTACTGCTCAAACATTTTTACACATTGGGTACTTTTGTCCCTCAATATTGAAATATTGCATGGAGGTTGGAAAATATTCCCAGCCTGCCAGCTTTTCCAATCCAAAAAGTGCACCCACCCATCTCCTTTACATCCTATCATCGATGTCGACCCTTTTGCGAAACCAGGAATTGATTTGATGGATTGTAATCCTACCTCAGATTGGGGTTTGTTTACATCAGTTTAGTCATGGACAACTTAATAAACTTGGCTAAGGCAATGCCTACATATGTTGAAGATGGAAAAAATGCTTCCTTATTTCTTTTCAATCACATCATTTCTAGGTTCGGAGTCCCTCAATCTATTTTAACTGACCATGGTTCACATTTTCAAAAAAAAGGATTACAGAACTAAGTGCCAAACTAGGTTTGTGTCATGATAATTATACACCCTCCTACTCATAGGCCAATGGCCAAGTCAAAGTCATCAATAAGGTGTTAAGAACCATGCTTCAATAGATAGTAAGGAATCAGATATAGAATTGGCATTTACAATTGTTTTCTGGATTGTGGGATTATAGAAATATTGTTAAAACATCTACTTGATTCACCCCATTCGAATTGGTGTATAGGATAGAAGCTACTCTCCCAATCAAATGTGAAATTCCTTCTCTAAAACTTGTTGTAAAACTGCTACCGCGTAGCAATTTAGAGGAAGAACAAATCTTGTATTTGAACAAGATGGACAAAGCTCGTTGATATGATGCCTTATCTAATGAGGCACATAATTGACGAATTAAAATTTAGTATGATAAATTCATTCAATGTCACCATTTCAAGGAAGGTGGCCTGGTCCTGACATATGACCAAAATCATGATAAGTTGGGAGGTGAAAAACTAGAATCCATGTGGCATGGACCCTATATTGGTAGTAACGTCTTAGACAAAGGAGCATACGAGCTCATAGACTATGATGGGATATCACTGGGTGAGACACGAAATGGGATTTACCTCAAGAAATACCATGCATGGGTCATGAAGCATAGGTATTCTGTAAACTTTGTTTAGAAAGTGTTGTGTGTAGTTTCGAGTGTAAATTTGTTGTGAATGTAAGATCTATCTTAGGAAAGCTTGTTTATATAGAGTTGTGTTAAAATGGAAAGATGGACGCTTATTTTGGATTTACATACGCTGCTACCCACTATACTATGAATATCGTATCAGTAGAGTGGGTATTGTATTCCCCTACCGGTGACTTGGTGAGCTCGGGAGGAACTTTCTTGGGTCCCACTAATAACAATGTTGTAGAGTACCATGTAGTGATTGGTTTGTTAATTGAATCTCTAGCTAGTGATGTGAGTTATATTAGGGTTTATTTATATTTGGATTTAGTTATGCATAAGTTAAAAATATTATACACCATCTGCAACCCATTACATCTTCATCAATTCTGAAGAGTTCGACTTTTAGAGAGGCATTTTCAGCATGTTTCTTACCATCACATCCCAATACATTTAAACATAGTAGTTGATTTACTGGAAAATTATGTTTTGGATTGTTATTTAGCTCACATTTGAAGTTCATTTTAAATTTTGATTACAAGTAAAAATTGCATAAACACATATAAGTAGCCATTCATGCACATAACACATCACATACAGACACATATCTATAAAAATAGTGTTTTTTATATATATCTGATACTAAGATACAAACTAGAATCCATAAGTTTTTGGTATACCCAAAAATAGAACCATCAATTTTCTATTATATCAAAAAGTCAAAATATGAACTTTGAATATTTTGGTATCTATATAATACAAAAATAAGAAGTCATGTGTTAGAATAATCAAACCCATAGTTACCCATATTTGACATTAATTAATCATTTTTGTCTTATTCCTAAATTCTTGGATTCCTTACTATGCACTAGTTGGCATCCACTTGCACCTAGAAGTCAACAAATGCCAAAAATGGCTTCAAGAGTGCTTTGGAAACATCCTGGAATCAGTTTTGGAAACTATGTTTTAATTCCAGAATAGTAAAAGTGTAGTTCTGCTTTTTCTAAAAGTTTCCTTGCTTTACATCAGTTTTAAGGCAAAAATGAAAAGCTAGTCTAGGGGTATCTGCCTTGTTTTTTTCCTTCACCATCCTCCTTATTTTTCTCCATCCAAAAGCATGGATATGATCTCTTTCCATCACTTATAAGCTGACATATCTGATTCAGCCAATTCGTGATCATATTCTTAGATTAGGAAAGTGTTTTATGCATCCTTATGCTTTCAAATCTCTGATGTAATTATATATTTTTACATCCTATTACTTGATGAGGTTGGTTATGTAAACTTATTCAATAAAGGATTTTGTTATGCTCCAATTTTAGTCTCCTTTTTTGTGAATTTTGCATGTTTGATTAGCAATTTTGTGAGTGTAATTGCTCTACTGCTTGGTTTCAATTTCCACATGGTATTAGAGACTTTGTATATCGATTTATCTCCTTCCATATTTATATTTTAGTTTCGAAATCATTGACTAGGAGCACATTCTGCTAACTGAAGGACACAGTTGCTAAGATATGGACCAATCTCAAAGGATCATGTTTACTCCATTCAATTTATTTGAATGGGAAGTTGAGATGGAGATATTGTTTAGAGAGAAAACTGTCTACAAGGTTACCATAGAAACTAAGGTCGAGCCTAATGCATCTGCAGATAAAATTAAATGGCACAATAGGAGGGATGCATTTCAAGATACCTTCCTCTTCCATCTTGATGCGTTGACATCACCTACTCAGGTTTGGGAGAACCTTGAAGAGATTTTTGGAAATATATATGAGATGAGAGTACATCAACTTGAGAATGAATTGATCTCCTTGAGTCCCAGTAGCTTCGAATCATTGCAACTCTAATTTTCTAAGTTCAAGGCCTTGGTTATGTAGTTAAAACAATGTGGAATTGAAAAGAAGGATGAGAAACTAGTATTGACCATACTTTTGAATCTTGGTCCTGACTACTGAGTGTTTGTTTTGACCTTCCATGCCACCAAGTTGACAGCATGAGCCTGTAAGATGCCTAATCTTGATGAGTTCTTGAAATCCCTAACCCAAGAGTAAGATAAATTGGTAATGATGGGAACCATCAAACCTTCTAAATACCAATATTTGGTTGTTGGAGATTGGAGGGTGGATTCAAAAGGAAAGAATAAATACAAAAATACACATAACGAAAAGAGAGACAAGGAAAATTCTAAAGCGGAGCCCTTAGGCTCCAAGAAAAACTTCCAGAAGAAGAAGAACAAAGGAGAAATGAGCAAGTGCTCATACTGCAGTAAGGGCTATCATCATGGGAGCTCTTGTATGAAAAATAAGATTGACATGTTGACTCAACTCCATGTTGTAGCTACAACAGATCCCATGTTTTATCCAAAACATCAGAATGCAATTTTTTATATGCAAAAGGTGATGCTTAAGTTCCTTAGTCATTTTGTAATTCCCATGTTGTTTATCACGGTTTCTATGACTTTTTCATGATTTGATTTAGTTAAAATTTTGAAAAAAATTATGTATTTTTGTGTTTTTTTGTGAGTTGCGTAAATAACTAATTTTTCCCAAAAGTGAGCCTTACCCGCAACCCACGATGCAAATTGCGGGAGCTTGGTTTTGCATTTGAAACTTTTTTGTTCCGCAACCCGCAATACAAATTGCAGGTGCAAAAACATTTTTTAATAATTGCAGTTTTTCATCCCCGCAACCCACAACCCGCAAATTGTGGACTGTGGATTGCGGAAAGGTTAGTTAAACTGTAGAAGTATTTGCATTCCCGCATCCCGCAACCTACAATTGAGGATTGTGGGAAGTTCCTTACTATGCGATGTGTTTTATGTTTTGCAATTACAGATTGCGGAATTTTGAGTTTGTTCTCTTCGCAACCCGCAACCTACATTGCGGATTGTGGAATGCACATTATTTTCATTTTACTTATTTGTTTTTTATTCATTTGAGTTGTTTTTTATCATTTGAGTTGGTTCCATAATCTCGGTGTTTAATTTAACGTGTTATCATTGACATTCCCCACCTAGATTTGGTCTTCACTGCATAAGTCGATTCATTTTATTGGTTTTTGGAGATTTCAAATATCTTGTCATTTGATTCTGACTATTGTGTGTAATGATTTCTTATCCTTATTTGAACTTGTTTGAGTCATTTATGTGCTTCAATTTTGACTAGTTAAATCCATATGATATTTCGGTAGTCTTGGCAACAGATTTGAGCTTCATTGAATCAATAATTTTAAAGAGCATATTGATGGGTTATAATAATTTGATGGAACATTTTTTTTTTATCCTTTTGATTTCTGACTTAAAAGGGTGTACATCAAATAATGGAAAGAGTCAATCATTTCTTTTATTAAGCAATGTATTATATTTTACAATGAATAATTAGCTTTGCTTGTTGATAAGATTATTATTATTGTTTAAATTATGTTAGATATATTTTTGAAAGACAATATTAATAATTTATTTATATAATTGACTTCAATATATCATGTTATTTACAATGTTAATGCATAGTATTTCACTAAACCCTAATTTGTTGTTGCCGTGAAGGATGAAGTTAAAAAACTAATCATGCACATGTAGAAAACATGTTTTTGCATGGAGGATTGTGATCAAACCGTGAGGAAATAGATCAAACGGTTCAAACCTCACTTCCAAAACAAGCCCATTTACCCATATCCAAGAAAACCTTTGAAAATTGATCGACAATGTGGGAGAAAAATGTGATGGAACATAGGTGAATTTTCCATAAATTCATTCCAACCATTTTTGCATAGTTGAACGAACCATACATCCGGGGATTTGATGCTATCATTCCCACTACTCTTCACTTCTATAAATTTGATCACAAAATTAAAAGAGAGGAGGGGGGGGTCGATATTTGCATATGGGAGAGTGGAATTTCTTCTTTTCTCTTCTCTAACTCCTTAGAGATTAGTTTGTTGTATTTCAAAGAGTGGAGTTAGAGGCGCCGACGTGAGGGATATCATCGCCAAGGAAGGACTGGAGAAACATTGTTTCACTTGTATCATGTAATTTCTTGCACGATAATGAATCGAAGTTAGTTTCTTTCGACATCTTATTTCGGTAAATTATCAAATTTCTTTGATGATGTATGATTTCTTCACTCTAATTATCAATGAATATTGTTGATTTTGGAGCCTATTATTTACGCATTGATTTAGGATTTGGATTTCTCTTAATTCATGATTCTTTCTATACTTATAATTTAATTAAATTTATTTGATTAAAATTTGTATCCATTTCTGCAAATGATTTACATAAACTATTAAATCAATAAATCATGTTAATTTTTCAATTAACATAAGAGTTACAAAGTAATATTGGATATGCTTGAGATTTAAATTATTATCAGTAATTTTAATTGCTTGATTACATTTGAAGTAATAAGTTAAATAATTCAAATTTTCATTTATGTTAAGTTGATGAAATAACTTATTTTAATTCAAACCAAGTTACCTTGCACACGGTGAATATACTTCTTTTAGATCAGATCTAACTTAGCTTAGATTTCTTTTTAGGTAGAGTTATCTTAGGCTTAGATCCACCTTTATAGTTAGGAGACTTCGATCTTCCCTTTGTAGGAAGACTAATCCCTTTTGATAAAAACTTACCAATTCAAAGAGTGTCAGAGGAAGCCGAATATTCGTGGGTGTTAAGCACACCAAACAGCTCAATGATAGGGTAATAATTGTGTAGGATTATTTGAATCCTTTGGATGGGTTTTCATCCCTTGTTGATGGCTCAGATTTTAAAAGCAAATCTTTCTTTTCGCATGAGGCAATTTCTTGATGCTTATTTTTGCAGTTATTTTAATTTAGGATTCTTTCGTTTGTAATGAAGACCTAATCAAATCTGATATCCCATGATCTATTAGAAACACAATTCTTAATCATTAACTTTTATTTTAGTTAGTGATATGGTTGTGAGATTTTGATTTTCTTTGCTTACAGTTGTATATATGTTTGATTTAATCATTCTTACATTTTCTTTTCTTGTTGGTTTATTTTGATTTTTCATGATTTTCACTTAATAATAAAAGAGCTTATCACTCTTTTACAATCTTGAAATCTTATCTCTAAAGGAAATCTTTATAAATGTTTTATGCTTTCTAAAATCAAATGTTTGATTAGTCAATCCCTGATTGTGAAAAATAAATAACAGACTATGTTGATAATTATATGTGAATCTTTCCATCATTATCCTAGAACTTTATCTTTAACTCAACAAAAACATATAAGTTTGGCCTTAGTTACTTTTATGGGAATCAGTTTCAGGAAAGACGTTTCAGTCTGCAAATATTAGTAATCTATAGATTCCTTATGCCATCCTTACTCTTAAGGAGATTCTAAGTCTTTTCCCCCATTTACTAGGCAATCTCAAATTGATATTAGCACATTACACATAATTTCCAAATTTCTTTAAACTTGATATTTGGGATATAAGCCATTAGGTAAAATGAGTTAAAAGACATCCTTTTTGAGCCAATGTATTCCTCCAGGCTGAAGTGGATCCATCTGTGGTTTTGGGATTCCAAATGATAAATATTATGTATATAAATCTTTAAGAATATTTTTCCATCCCACACTCGTAGAGAGTTATCTGACGATGTTTACCTATTAGTAAATTGAGTCACTATATAGCTATGTATCTAAATCAGTAAACTAGGACCAGAGCACTTGTAGGTGAGGTTAAAAGGAATCCATGTCACATTTATAGATGTCAGTGTTATCTGGAATATTGCACCTTCTGCAGAAAGAAGTTGTTCCTCTCATCTGAATGGTTCAGATCCAGAACAAATAAGTGATTGACAAAGGGTGAAAACCTTCCCTTAATGTTGTAAACACCTGGAATAATGCTTTGATGACGAACCTGTGTACCTGCAGAACATGTCAAACAAATAAGAACATAAAATCTACTAGAAAATTATTTACACATTCATATGAATGACTGAGGAATCCAGTAACATATACATGCGATATCAGTACAATAGATATGTGGGACAGAAATCAGCTTTACATCAAGAAATCAATGAAGAAGCTTACAACCATTTCCTTAGTATTGACAAACTCCTCCACAAGACAAACACCTCATCCCCAATAGCTCCAACTTGCTCTCTTGTGCTCTCCAATGGATTGGGCTAGATAGTCATTTCAACAGTATAACATTACCATTCAGTTCTCCCCCCCTGAACTATGGGACATGAGCTTGTATTTATAGGGCTCGATGGATAGGGATAGTTGATAGAATTGTGGGTGAGGTAGCCATAAGATCCTACCAAGAGGGATCTCAACTTCAACCAACCTAGATTGATAGGGATAAGGTAGGACACGAGGCTCAGGTTGTAGAAGCCTCGAGAATCCTCTTTTTTTCAATTTTTACCAAGGGTACCTCTTATATACCTTTATGACAGAGCGCTGAAGGGTAATAACTACTTCAAGAACAAAGCACATAAACGGTGGCACCACTTCTCTATAACAGGACTCAGGTGGTGTTGAACAAGGTACCGCTCATCAGCTAAAGGGAAAAAGAGGTGCTAGGTTTTTTTTTATGTAGAATTGACATCCATAACATGTTTCCACTCCAAGTTTGGGATTTAGGGAAAACATAGGTGTTAAGGATATCATCACATGTTGGTGATAGGTTTTGGGTATAAAAAAATCCCCCCCAAAGCATGAGGCTTAGAGGGATATGATAAGAAAGAGATTTGAGAGAACAAGTTGTTAGTTCGAGGTAAGAGTTAGCTTGATTGAAGAGTGTCGTCGAGTAGGCATTTGTAATACATCAATATTTTTGACTCATAGACAAATGTATCCAAATCATGGTTGCATACCAATACAAGGAAAATCCATGAGAGGAATAAACAACCATGGCTACTAGAATATAGCATACATACATGTGATAGAGGTCTCAAACTTGGGCATAGATCTATTTCATACAGACACAAATTTGAACATAGCCACGACCATACAAATGTGGATCCATGCTAGACATACAAAAACTCCATCGCAACCTGGGGAAAGCAATGAGTGCTAAACAAGTACCCAGGGTCTTCGTCTCATTTCCCACAAAGTACGATTCTATCCATGTGATTACAATGTTCTGAAGTCAGACATGGTAGAAACCACTTGATTATCGGTGAATGATGTGAACCGTTAATAAGTGCGAGGGAGATCACCATTGATGTCAATGATTCCCAAGGTACCTTAGTACAATCTACTAAGTGTTAATAGATGTCTTGATGTTGAACTCCCAGTCGATTCTATCGATCAAAGGTCAATGATATGAACCTATGTCGAGAGTGATAGAATCTGTCATTGAGGCATACAGATCTCAAGGTAGTAAATTTGTTTCCAAGACTATTTTCCAGATGATGAGTTGATGTCTACAGGAATAGTCTCGTCGAAGGAGGGCCATGGTGAATCCCACATTGACGACATGAAACTCAGAACAAAGTTCTAGAATGATGTGAATGAGGTAACCATAAAACTGACTCAAAAGTACTGACACAGAGACTTTTTTGACTGCAGAGGCAAACTTTTTCAACTTCTGTTTGAACATCGGGTGGCACGACAAAAGACTTGGCAGCATGACTATACCAGACAGACACATAGTGCGACGATGGAAAATGAATTCTTTTGAAAAACTCAAAAAAGTGACATGACTCATGAAAGTGGATTGTCATGGAAATCAGGTAGATTGCCAATTGACTGAAATGATATGCAAACAAGTGCTATGTTCAAAGCTAACGACAAACTATCATTTATTTGCAAAATGATTCCCTTCCCTTAATTTCACCATCATGGTTGATGAGTGCCTATTTTCATTTTTATGAGTTTAAAGAGGTTAACAAACACTTGCTGTAGCTCGTCCGAAGATAAGTCCAAACTCATAAGTTTTACGAACCTTAGAGAGGAGGGGTTCGTTCCCAAAAGAGGGTCTCTCAATGTTTAATTTAACGAGTCCAATGAAAGTTAACTCAGTATCGTTCAAGTTTAAAGAGTCTGAACGACCATGGAAGAAGACTCCATAGGGTCCTTTTTTGTAAATAGTTCATCAAAACTAAAAAAGTGATTACCTACCATCAGATGAACAACTCTTCAAATGCTTTAACGAGCGTGAAGAAGACAAGATCGCTCTACAATCTTTTCATATTTAAGGAGCCCGAAAAGAGTTTAAAGAAGACTCCACTAGGTCTCTTTTCATGATAAGGGATTTTATGAGTCTGAAAAGAATCACAAAAGGACTCAAAACTTTGAAGCTAAGTTTTGAGAGCATGACCAAAGTGTCACAATAAATGCTCAAATACTTTTTCCGTTTTATCGCAGTACGAAAAAGTAAAAAAAAAACTCCCAAAAACTTTCACTGCTACCGCTCTTTATCCTACAACAACTGTCAAAATGCTCTAATAAACGACATTAAAGGATCATGAATGATAGTTTTCTTGTAATAAATTATTTTAAAAACAAAACTATGACATGCAAAAACCTAGAATGCTTATAAAAGTTATGTAAATAGTAAAAAACAAAACATTTTACCATTTACCAATAGTGGAGAGTCTTTGGAGAAGTTTCTTGGCCATATTTTTAGTTGGTGATTCCGAGATCATCTACCATTGAATTTATGCACCGTTAGTTCCAGGTAAAATCTTGCACCTTGCTCTTTCATTTTATGCTTTCATTTTTTTATTTTTGGGGTTTTTTTCGGCAATTTGAGCGAGCCTTAAAACCTTGAATGTGGGAACTGCTCTTATCCCTTGTGGGATAAGCAGTATGCCACAAGAATCATGCCTAAAACACTTCACTCAGGCGGTGCCACCATGTGTCCTCAATGAGACTCAAGAGGTGTCATCCATGGGTAGAGAAAAACATATGTACAAGGAAAATTAGCTAAAATTTGATGATTTAAAAGGTTGATGATGTTTCTAATTGGCCTTATCATTATTTTTGGCAGGTGTCCATTGGTCAGAAATGGTTATTTGTAAAGAGAGGCAACATGATAATGATGATGCATTTGCCAAAAGAAACGCGAGATGTATAGGTGCATTGAAGGATTGTGGTCTTCTGAAGTTTTTTTGCACACCCAACATGGTGTCACATGAGCATTTATTGGAGCATATTGTCCGTATGTGGAATCTGGAGCAACCATATTTTGAGGTGGGTGATCATGTATTGACAATTGAAGATTGAAGTAGAATATATCTACTTCTTAATAGGCTTATCAATATGGGGTGCTCCCATCTATTTGACTCATTCTTTTGGAGGGGACATCACCACCCAGGAATTAATAAATTGTAATTGTATTCCTGGGACCAAAACATGAGGGAAGAAAATTCCCACCAAAGCAGTGGTGGATGGCCCTCTTCGCACAGTCTTATTTACCATGTAGAGAGTGGCAGGCAGCCAAGGGGTTCATCAGGCATGTACAGCACATATTCTCTATGCTATAGAGGCTATGGCACCCACACTATTCAACTAGGTGGAGGCTCTACTATCGATTTTCAAAGATCAGTTGACCAAGTGTTGGTAGGGAGAGTTGAAGCAGTTCAGTTTTGGATCCATTTTAGCGTGTTTCATTTTTTAGCATGCCCCCCAACTGAGACCCTAGGTAGTATTCACAGAGTTGAGGGCGAGAGACCCTCGCATGCTGAGGTGGGTTTAGATCATGGCCCACACAGGAGCAGGTAGGGGCAGGGTAAATTTTGGAGACCCATTTTTTCGATGGCTGAGAGACCAGCTCCTCATGGTTGAGGACTATGCATATGCGGGTACTGATTTAAGGGGAAATCCTAATCTACCGCTTCCACCTGGTGCATTGTGGGGAGACATTGGTAAGAAACAAAAACCCCAAAATGGAAATTGCATTTTTTATGTTTTAATGTTTTATAGTTTTTATGTGTAGTAATGAGACTTAAATGTTTTCATGTAGATGTTGGAGCAGCATGACCTCATGGATCCTACCCACTAGATAAGTGAGTCGAATCTTGTTTTGTTCCACAGGGAGATGATGTGACGAGGGATCTAGAGGAGAACCTCAATATGTCAACTCTAGAAATACCAGATGCCTCGATCAATGACCTCCCACTGAGGTACTAGAGGCCCAATGCAGGATTACCAAGTCGTTTCAGTAGACTGCTATGTTGAGTATCCCGGGCGGTCATGTGTTACCACGAGCATCACTAGATGATAGGCCACATGATGTATTAATAAGAGTTGATAGATAGCTTTAGGATTTTTGTATGATGATTGTTTTCCTAAAATCCTGGGTGCTTTAGATGAGGTCTCGTGACCTATTTTTTGTAAAACAGACACAAACACACACACACACACACACATATATATATATACACAAACTTCTAATTTTGGTGTTTATGCATCTCAAATGGGAAATGTATTTACATGATTTTTATGTGTCTTTTATAGTTTATTTATAGTGAACCATGTTTGATTTATACATCATGATTGGGAAATATTGCAATCTAGGATGTAATTTGAATGAATCGGGAACTGCATTACCTTCCCTAGGGATATGCCTATATTTAATAGATTCAAATGACCTCTCCAATAAATGTACCCTCTAGAAGAGATGAAGAAGAAAGAGATTCCTGATGGTATAGACATGGTTTAAATGACAAACCACTAGTTGTGAGTCCATCAAAACTACCAAGTTACGAACACCTTGGGAAGCAACTTCAGTTAGAAGACCTATCACTGCTTGATACTCGGTGATATTGTTGGTAGTGGGACCAATACAAACTGCTCCTGAACTAACCAAATCATAATATGGGGAATAGATAACCCAAGCAGCTGAGGCAAGATTCAAGGTGTGGCAGCCAGCACCATCAGCGAAGCCATAGAAAACCATCTGCTCTGCACGACCAAAACATGGTATAAACATATATGGACACTAAACTCAAAACCATATCGAAAATACATAAGCACACTAAAAAGTCAAGTATTATACATATATACAAGGTACTATAGAAGAAATATATAGGCATAGTACCTCTTCAGGTACAACCCATTGTGAGGTTGTGCTAAGGGGATTCCATCATAGTCCACGAGCTCATAGGCCCCTTTCTCTAGAACTTTGGAAATAACAAAAGGAACATACCACATAGATTCAAACTTCCCTTTCGCTAGTTTGTCATGTCTCTGATCATAGGTTAAAACTCGGTCACCTTCATTAAAGGCACGAGGTTGGATAGACTTGTCATACTGCGCCTTGACGCATTTCTTTTGTGCCTCATTGGCTATGACAACATCTCTTCTAGTTTCATCAAGGTTGTTCAAGTAGAGAAATATTTATTCCTCTACAGAAGTGTCTGGGAGAAGTTCGACGGTAAGTTTCAAGGATGCAATTTGACATTGAATAGGAAAGACAGCTTCTAGTCCATACAAAAGATGGAAGGGTGTAAAGCCAGTAGCTGTTTTTACCGATGTCCTGTAAGACCAAAGAGCGGAGGAAATAATATGGTCCCAGTTTGATTTATGGTCTCCAACCATCCAACGCAACATTGTTTTCAAAACTTTTTTAATGTCCTCGATTTGACCATTATCTTGCGGATAATAGGGCGTTGAGTTTTCATGATGAAAACCTAGCTTGGCACTTAATTCCTCCATCACTTGATTGCAGAAATGTGATTTGTGATCCATAACTATGGACTCTGGGAATTTGAATCTTGCTATCACATGATTGAACATGAAGAGAATGGTAGTCTTACCATCCTCTGCATATGTAGGCATAGCCTTAGCTCATTTCGAAAATAATCAACAGCTATGATGATGTAACCATGGCCCTTGGCTAAAGTAGGCTTACACTGCATGTAATCGACCCCCCATTTGGAGAAAGGGCCAACAACAATGACGGGGTGTAACAGACCAAGGTGGGAGTGCTTTTTCAGATAGAAATGTTGGCAGGGTGCACATTTCTTAATAGCCTCTTAACAATCTTTAAATATTAACAAGCAGAAATAGCCAGCGCAAAGGATTTTATGGGCTATAGCCATCCTAGATAGATGACCGCCACATGCTCCAGAGTGGAAGTCATTCAAAACTTGTTCATCTTCTTCATGGGTATGGCATCGCCAGAGAACAGAATCGATACCACGCCTATACAAAGTGTCATTCAAGATGAGGTAGTATTTTTCATGGTGACGGATACGACGACGATCATCACGGAATAGAGTGGGGTGAATTATTTGTGTTTGGAGATAAATGAGAAAATATACATACCATGGGTCAGTAGTGCTTATCAGGAATAGGAATTCATCTGGGAATGAATCACTGGGCTCAGATTCTGTAGAAGCATAGGGAATATCACACATGAGCTCAACAAAGACCAAGGATTTCTTTGACGTAGCTTTGGTAAATTCCATATCAAACTCTTGTAGATGACTATCCATCAGGAATATTTGCCCCCAAGAACCTGACGAGTCAGGATGTAATACATAGGGTTCTGGTCTTCCAATAGGGTGGTTGTGCAGAGAAAGATGTAGTGACGAAATTTATGAACAGCAATGACCATGGCCAATGCTAATTTCTCCACACATGAGTATCGAGTTTTAGAATCCATGAGATTCTTACTAGCATAGTAGATCCTATGCTCCTGACCATTAGGATTATCCTACACCAAAACCATAGCGATGGTAATAGTTGAGGCAACAATGTATAAGAGAAAATCCTTTGAATAATCTAGGGGGTGTATCATAGGTGGGTGAGTCGGAGCATGTTTGAGATTATCAAAGGCCCATTGGGCTTGGTCATCCCAAAAGAATGGAGTGTCCTTCTTAAGAAGGTGCATATAAATGTATGTTTTCTTTGCAAAATTGCAAATGAAACGACAGAGGAAGTTTTTCTTAGCTTGCAAAATTTGGAGTTCTAGAAGGTTGGTTGGGGGTAGTAGGGCTAGAATAGTGGCAATTCTCAATGGATCTATTCGGATTCCATCCTTAGAAACCACAAAACCTAACAGGAATCTCGTCTCGACAAAAAAAACACATTTATGAGGATTTAGTTGTATGTTATAATGACGACATATCAAGAAAATGTCTCCAAGATGACCAAGGTGGTCCTCCCATCATTGTGAATGAGCTAGGAGGTTGTCAATGTATGGTTCTACAATATGTTTTATATTATGAAATGCATAGGTATAGCACACTAGAAAGTGGCTCCAACATTTTTTAGGCCGAATGGTAACTTCCTGTATTAAAAGGTTCCCCATGCGCAAATAAATGTTGTCTTGTGCTGATCGGTGAGTAAAATCTCAATCTGATTATAACCTGAAAAGCCATCCATAAACGAGACGATGACACTTCCGGCACAGTTGTCGATAATATGGTTGATATGCGGATTAGAAAGCTTTCTTTGGGACAAGCTTTGTTCAAATCTATGAAATCGATGCAGAATCTATTGGTGCCCTGAGTTTTATTAATAGGGATGAGATTCGATACCCATTTCATCAGGGGTATAGGATAAATTAACCTTGATTTTAGAATTTTTTCTATTTCAGCTTTGATAGTTGTGGCTTTCCATGGATGGACTTGTCTCAGTTTTTTCCTGACAGGTTTTGCAGTGGGATAGGTTTTTATTTTGTGAACCACAATGGATGGTTCTATCCCAGGCATTTATTTGTGGGACCAGGAAAATACATCTTGAAATTCTTTGAAAAGTTCTCTATATGCTTTAAATTCTTCTACTAAGAAGTTATACCCAACATGAACGTGCTCAAGGGTGATGGGATTGGATGATATGTCAATTGGATTTGTTTTAGTAATGTTGCATAGATTTCCTTCAGACTCTGTGTTCTTCAACAATATAGGATTTTGAGGTGTTTTGACAATATCGGTAGTAAAAATGGATGCAAAATCATGGTCTAGAGAACTGGTGTTGGGGAGGAACAAGGATATATGATGATGATTGTCCCGTGTAGGTTAATTTGTACTCATGATCTCCATAATGGACTAATTATAAGGAAAAGTCTGGGAGAGATAATCCAGAGTAGGAAGAGAGGGTTCTAACAAGTAGGGCAGGTGGTAAGGGTCTGAAGCCATGAGATGAAGGTCATTAGTGTGGTCATCAGAAATGGTTTGGATAACATTGTACATTCCTTCATGCGGACTCATCAAGGTGGACCTAATGATTTGTTTTCCATTTGGATCATAATCAAATGAAGAAATCATATTCATCGTCGTTGTTTCTGTGTTAGGAGGGTTTGATGGAAAAATCCCGATAAGGGAAGAATCCTTCAACATGCCTACCCCAATCGACTGGTAAGGAGGAGGGGACTGGCATAACATAGGGATGTTATTAGCCATAGGGGTGGTAACATATGGCATACATAAATCAAGCTGGTCAATGGTTACAATCCTCCCTTGATGCAGAAATTGGATGGTTCGAAATACTGTCGAAGCAACAGCAATCATGGCATAAAACCAATTTCTTCCTAATAGGAGGTTGTAGTCTAATGGGGCATCTACTACTTCCACTTGAATTGAAATGGTTCTTTCCCCAAGATCAACTAAAAGGGATTATATGAGACCATGTGGCTGGAAACCTCATCCATCAAAGGATTTCAAAGTCGTTGGTGATGTTACGAGCTCGAGAGAGCCAATAGCTTTCCAACAAGACAAAGACAAAATTGAAGTTGAATCTCCTTCGTCTCAGACAGTTCTAAAGACCTTATTTCTGACTACTTTCATTATGATTTGGAAATCTGGTTTGTGAGGTAGTCTAGAATTATAGTTCTCGACATTAAAGTGAATCAAATTAGTGGTGTCTGGGTCTAAACCTCCTAACGTGGTTAACAAGTTTTTGCGTTGCATTGGACAACTTTGGAGTACTTCCAAGGTAGACATTGCACATGGTGCCTAAGAAATATCTTCAACTACATTAAAAAACTTGGAAGCTCAAGCATTAGGGTTAAAAACAACCTTCCTACGAGTACTCTTGGGTGGGCACAAAACCATGTCTAGATTAGGTTTCTCGATGGTTAGGGGACCAGTAGACAAGGACTCGAGAGAACCAGTAGAGGGAGATTTTCCTGAAGAAGAATTGTATTCTTTCTTATCTGTGGGTTTGTCATAATTATAACTTCAAGTTTGCAAATTAATAGTGTCCAAGGACATCATGTGAACTTCCATTGAAGAACTATAATTTGCCTGATTAGACATGTGGTCTATTAGTTGTTGTTTAGAGGGAAAAGGATCCGTGAGAACTGCTGGCACGGGATTAGTTTTTAGAAATTGATTGATTTCTTCATGATGAGGATACTAGTCTTTCGTGAAGTGGTCACCTCTGCATAGTAAACATGGATATTTTTCTTTTATTTTCCCTTTATCATTCTCGTTGATGGTTGGTTTTGGATTCTCCTATGGGTTTCTAGTTTTTTTTTTACTTTACCTTTCTTTTTATTATTGTAGAGAATTTTTGTACTATGAATTGAATTTACTATTATACACCTGAATGGAACCTCTCTGTCCGAGCACCGACATCCCTCATGTTGGCACACAAAAGGACACCTATGGATAGAGGTTTGCCCAAAACACTATAGCTTGGTTTATCATGAAATACATTCTCTCACCATCCACCTAGTTAATTTGTCATTTAACCATGTTGAGATGTATTCGCGACTTCCCTTTTATACAACTCGCACATCATTTGCGAGTCTCGGTTGTTACAGGTCGCACATCCTTGTATTCATGGGTTGCTCTTATACTAAACCGTGAATAATTCGCGGGTTGCTCTACTGCATACCCGCGCATATGTCTCAAACATTAAAACATAAAACTTTCGTTGATTGGAGATTAGTTAAGTTATTTAACTTAATTTCCTCAACTACCACAACTTCCCCAACCTTCGAGAACTGCCTTATTTCACTCATATAAATACAGGCCTTGGGGAGGGTGTGGGTTACTTACACTTGGAGAGCAAAGTTATGCTGGTGGAGTTTATACAGAACTCTTTGGAGCAGTTGAACTCAGAATCCTTTGGTTGCAGAGGAGTCCTTGCCTCAGATGCTGGGTTGTAACCTTAACTCTTTCCATTATTGATAATAAAGAGATTACTTCTTCCATATGTGTTTCATGTCTTGTGATTGGATGAATGTTTATATTTCAGTATGATATATGTTTTATATAACCTGCTTATATGTACATGAATCATTTGGTATCTGGAAGAGTGTTTCTTGACAGGTGAAAGAAGATCAATCCTTGAGATTATGGAAGTGGAACAGAGAGGAAGAGAATAGCAAGGATCGAACTTCGTTTAACAAGTAAGTCCTTCTAACCCTCCTATTTCCTATTCTGTATTTCAAGAGTCAATTGTCTGCAAGTGATTGAGTATGTTGGTAACCCCGACCTTCGGTTATTAGGTGTATTATTCCATACAACAGAACTGGAGACTCCGTTGGGGAAGCCCTAGACTACTGTATGTTTTTCTGTCCCTGACCAGTCTTTGCTTGGAAGTCTATGTGTGATTTTATATCCTTGTTTTCATTTGACTCAGCCTTTGAAAGTCCTTTGATTTTTTCTTTGTTTGTGAGAAAAATTTCACACGCATTCGTGGGTTGTCTTTATAGACAGTCGCGAATACTACTGTGCATTCGTGGGTTGTATTTCTAGACAGTCGCGAATCATTCGCGAGTTGCGCCAAGTGACAGTCGCGAATACTCCTGGAAGTTGGGATTTTGAGGTAAAGTTTGCTTGTTCTTTTCTTGTTATGATCTCTGCTTTCTGAGTGGATTCGCTTTATGAGTGCTGGGCATTTTGTTTGAATACCCTGGGTGATCATACTCATAGCTTTTTCGAAAGCCCTTGAGTCTCCTTTACTTGGTTTATTTACTGTTTTCTTTCTAAATGTTTTGGCCTGTTTGGGTACTAGGTTAAAGTGTCATGGTCCAGATCAGTGATCAGGGTCTTGGAATCTGTTTTTCCAGTTTGTCATTTGATAGTGGCTAGTTATCACTTGTCCTTTTTTAAGTCTGCAGTGATTCTTTGTCATTGTTTTCACCCAAGCTAGGTTTCCTAGCCTTCCTTTATAGGTTGTCTGCTGCTTTAGTTTGCCTGTTTGCTTCAGTTTGTTGCTTCTTTACAGTTTATAAGTTCCAAGTTTACTCAAGTAGAGTGCATTGTAGATGCATAGTAGTTTTTGAGCATTTTTAAACGTGAAAAGAAAACATAGTTAATCTTTTGCATTGTGATTTTTGCATAAGTAGTGTTTGTTTCATTTTAAAAATATTATCTCAAAAAATACAAAAATATAGGCTTAGTTTCTCTTATCATTGCTTTCAGTTTATCAATACATATTTGAAAAATGAAAAGAAGTTTATTTTATAGTAGTAGTTTGCTTTGAATGCACCTTTACTTTCATTTATTTCTTGTTGAGTCAAAACACCATACAGTATATCACTTGCATTTCCTCTTGAGTAAGAAACAACCCTCTAAAATAAATGCATAAATTAAAATTTACTAGTAAGATTTATTTTTAGGGGCCTTTCACCTACTAGCTTAGGCTAGACTTGTGGGCTAGGAAGTTTAAACTTCCCACAAGTTATAAACTCAGACGTAGTGTACTTTTCGTTAGGTAAATCCTTGATTCTATCACTGTATCTGGGAAGCTCCTCTCAAATGGGAGTTAAGCACTAGGCCGCGTGGAGGCTTGGACAGAGGAGATAGCCCTCTAAATCCTTGTCAAAACGTAACCTAGGACTTTTACGCATCTGGAGATTCTATCCTAGACAGATTTTTGGGCTCAGCTACCTTGCCCATGTGTATGAGTTCGGCTAACGAATGTCCCCCCAGACTGTTGGTATTGTCAAGGTAGCCTTTAGTCTCTTGTCTTTTAGGGTTCATACCTAGGTAAACCGGAAGGTTATTTCTGGTTCACCTTGAATGGGATTGGAAGGTAACCCTTGTGGAAAGTGTAGGAGGGTGGTGGGTGATTCCTCTGCTTGTGCCTAAGAACCACCTCAAGGACACCAAGTAATCATTCATCAGCTTTCTTTAGGAAAGCATATCTTTTACCCTGGTTTGATTGCTTGAGACTCTAGGAATTTTTTAGTGTATGCTCTGTGGTTTTGCCTGTGTTTATTTGGCCTTAGGGTGTGATTAGTCAAATTTTTAATTCTGGAAGACCAACTTGTTAGAAGGTCAATAAGGTTGAGAAACCTTCCTCCTATCACTGCATTGGATCCTCCACCTTTACCTCAAAGGCGGAGATTAGACACAGAAGGTTCATTTGAACCTGTAGGAATAAGTGAATTTCTTGGTGAACCAGAACTCATTGCTAACCGCTTTAATCTAGATACAGTCGAGATAGAAGAATTGTAGACTGACGAGTTTGCAAGAAATTTTAACACTCCCTTAACTGATTTGAATGATCCTGTGATCGTGTAGGTTAGACCCTTTGATTCACCAGTACTAGGTGTCCCTATGGGTAGGACAATGTCTCCGGTGGAAGAAATTCCTTTTGTTTTCACTTCAACCATTCTGGTTGAAGGGGTACTACCTCCCCCGGTTAGTGCCCCTAGATTTAGTTTTCCTTCTACACCTTTAACTCCGGCGAGCTGGGTGGTTCAACCACCGGTTCACCCCAACATAAGAGGTACTTCTGGTGACATGGTTACTGGGAGCCCCAGTATACCAACCATTCCTTCTTCCTTCCCTTACACTACCTAGAGCGGTCCAGTTGGATCCTCGACATTTGTTCAAGGATACCCTTGGAATGGGGGGCACATCCCCCCATCCAATCCATATGTAGGTCCATCTCATTCATATGTAGGAGTGCAGTTTGGGAGCAACACCTCTTATGGGCAAAGCTTCCAAAATCCTATTTTGGTCCCATACACGAGCTCTCCCTTTTCATTGTTTAGCGGAGGGATACCTGCTCCAGTCTTTCAGACCCCTGCTTCTATGGGGATGGCCCGAACCACTTACACTGCACCTCCAATCCAAAACCCTGTGGCCTATGGATGGAATCCGTTTCAAAGAAACCTTCCCACTTCACAACCGGTGTCTGGGGGCAGCCCCACTTTTACCCATGGGCATTCAGGGGCAGGCCCCTCTAATCCCCAAGTTGGCACATCTAGTGCACCGGTTAGGCCCAAACTTCCTTTCCTGGCAACTTTAAACTTTCCAGACTTATCAAAGTTGATGAATGACCTGGTGAGGCATGACCCCTTGTGGCCACCTATTCCCACCAAGTTGCCCTCGGATATCCCTAAGTTCGAAGGTAAAACTGGTGAAGATCCTGGGGCACATGCCACCCTTTTCACTTATGGTGCTCTTCAAATTCATTGAATGAGGACTCAATTAGATTGAGGCTATTCCAGAGGACCTTGACAGGTACGGCGGCCAAGTGGTATATTGAATTACCTTCAGCTGCCTTTAGTAGTTTCTGGGATTTGGCTAGTGCTTTCCTTAGCCACTTTCAGCTTCCGGTTCAATACAATTTTAGAACGGACTTGTTGTCTACTTTTAGACAAAACAAGGCTACCCACATCTTAGATCATATCCATCAGTGGAGGAGGTGAAAGAGCCTTATCAAAGCCACCATTCCTCCTGATTTTCTATTAGAATGGTTCCTTAAATCATTGTTTCCATACATATCTAAGGATGTTTCCACATCAAGAGTTACGAGTGAAGAAGAATCCATACTCAGGGCCCAGTAGTTAGACTTGATTTACTCACAGTATGGGATATTATATGAGATCATCCCTGAGGCACCGAGGCCTTCGCATGAAGCGAAGAATCCTAATCCTGGACCCCATGTCGATGGTGTGGTTGGGTCTGTGAACTCTCCCACCATAGAGTATTTAACTAAGCAACTTCACCAGTTGTCTGTTCAACAGTCTACGGTGGAGGTAGAAAAGGCTGCCCCCTCTCCCCAAAATTCAAATGTTTTTGCTCAAACCTCTCAGAAGGGCAATCAGGAGCCCGGTGGGAAGAAAAAGAAGGGTAAAAAGGGAGAAGGAAAACAAAACAAGCCAAAGCCCGCAAACAATGCTGATGGGGGAAAAAAAGAAAAGAAGAAGGTCAAGTTCCCTTGTAAGTTGTGCCAAGAGGACGAACTTACTCACCTTTGTCCCCTCATGGATCAAGCCTAGAAGCTGCTCAAAGCTCAACAACCGGCTATCCTGAAGGATCCTTTTCCCCAAGGACAGAATTCTTCTTCAGCTTCTACCGTAGCAGGGGGCACTCAAACTGCCCCTGACCCTAATTATATCAACATGGTTCGATCCTCGACTTTGTTGCAAACCAGGAACAAAAACTATGAGAAAGAGACCGATGAGAAGGGTAAAGCTGTAGTTGAACCTTCCAACCCTCTCACTATAGAGAAACCTGCCGAGATTATGCCAAAGATACCCAAAGGTGTCTCTAAGAAGACTTTGCATAACCCAAATGCTAGGGTTGCTTCCAACTACTCTATAGTTGAAGACTTAGCTCAAACCCCTTGTGCAATGTCAGCTTTAGAGGTGCTACAGACTTGTCCTGCCCAGCGGGATGCTCTCTTAGCAGCTTTAGGTAGCATGGATTCTTTTAGTCTCATGGCGAAATTCAATCTGTCTGAGGTCAAAATTCGCCTGCCTTACCATGTAGCCCTATCAATAGATGTCGTCCATGGTGGTAAGACCATTGGAAGGGAAATTGTTGATGAGGGAGCCTCTACATGTGTTATGTCCCTGGCCTGTTGGAAAGCTCTTGGATCCCCAAAGCTGGTCCCATCAAACACTTTACTTACTGCTTTCGATGGAAGAGCCTTCCGTCCTCATGGTATCCTGCCAGCTTTTGAGATTAAGTTAGCAGGAAAAGCAGTGTCTGTTGAAGTTGAAGTGATTGATGCTCCCTTGGACTACAATTTTCTTATGGGAAGGAATTGGACTTATGCAATGACTGCTGTTGCATCGGCTGTTCTTTGTGTCGTGGTTTTTCCACATTAGGGCAAGTTGGTTACTGTTGACCAACTTGATTTTACCCGAAAAGGCCATTTAGAGTCTAAGGAATCCACGGTGCCATTGGTTGATCAAGTAAAACCTCCTGCACAGAGCTTAGGGGCTGGAATGTATACATCATTGATGGTCACATTCAATTTTCCAGCCCCGGTTAATTACATTGCTTCTACTACTGTGGGGAAGTCCATCGCTTCAGTTTTTGATAGGACTGATCCTTGGGTCCTCCCAACTCCCCATGAACCTGAAGTGCCTTTATTGGCAGTGGAGGTGGCCTATCAAGCCATCACTCAAGCCACTGTTGATCCTGTTCTGGATCCTTTATTAGTCTCAGATGATCTGGAAGAGGTCTATTTTCCTGCATGGGCAGAAAACTCTTCACATTCCATAGATTGCTTAGATACCGTTTTACCTTTAGATGAAGCTATTATGGAAGCTATGAGTGGACGTGATAAGATTTGTGAGGATCTTCATCATAGATCCTATTTCCTTCTAGATCTAAGCAAGATAGAAAACCAAGAGTTTAAAGTGAGACTGTCAGATGATATTGAGGTACCTATCAACCCTTTGCCTAGGGAAGGGGTGTTTGCTGAGGGGAATATGGCAAACATTTCTGCCACTATACCGATCAATATCTCTGTAAATCCAGATGTCGTGGAAAACATCTATATAGGTGAAAAATGCTCTCCGGAGGAGATTGCTATCTACAATGCCCTTTTCAAGGAATTCCACGATATCTTTGCCTTGTCATATGAGGAGATGCCAGGCATTGATCCATCTATTGTTCAACATGAAATCCGAACCTACCCTGATGCTAAGCTGGTTCGACAGAAATTAAGACCCGTGAACCCGCGTAAAGCGGTGGCTGTGAAGGTTGAAGTTGAAAAGCTCTTGAAAGATGGTTTTATATATCCCATAGCTTTGACAGAATGGGTGTCCAACCCTATTCCTGTTGATAAAAATCAAGGGACTATTTTCGTTTGTACAGACTTCAGAGATCTAAATAAATCCTATCCTAAGGACAACTACCCTACACCATTTATTGACCAGATCATAGATGCATGTGTAGGGAGTGAGGTTTTTTCCTTTATGGATGGTTTCTCCGGCTATAATCAAATCCAAATCAAACTGGAAGACCAACATAAAACTGCTTTTATTTGCCCTTGGGGTACATTCGCGTATAGAAAAATGCCCTTTGGATTGAAAAATGCTGGGGATACCTTTGAACGAGCCATGAACTTTGATTTTCATGAAATAAAAGCCATTGTCGAACCATACCTAGATGATCTGCCCGCACATTCTCACAAGAGGATTCAACATCCAGATCATTTATGGTTAATTTTTGAACAATGCAGATATTATAAAATTCACTTGAATCCCCATAAGTGTGTCTTCTGCGTCGAGTCAAGGAGATTACTTGGATTCATTGTCTCTAGTAGAGGCATCTAGGTGGATCCCTTAAAGGTTGAGTCCATTGTAAATATTCCTCCTCCTCGTTCTCTCAGGCAACTTCAAAGCCTACAAGGAAAGTCTAACTTCCTTCAACGTTTTATCGTTAATTATGCCAAGATCACTAAAGGTTTCATGCGCTTGCTCAAGCAGGACACCCCATTTGTATGGGATGAAACCACACAACTTGCGTTCGAGGCATTGAAAAAATCTTTTCCATCGGCTCCTTTGTTACATCCACCAGATTATTCTAGGGATTTCATATTATATCTGGCCGCGTCGGAGTCAACCATTGGGGTAGTTCTGGTTCAGGAGGACGATAAGCTTGTTGAGCATGTCATTTATTATCTTAGACGTGCTTTGGCCAGACCTGAGCTTAGATACTCCCACGTTGAGAAGTTAGCCTTAGCAGCTGTTTATGCTATACAGAGGTTACGGCACTACATTTTACTGAGGACCACTACAGTAATGGCGGATGTAAATCCTTTCCAATATGTTTTATCTCGATGGATTGTTGGGGGAAAATTTAATAAATGGATAGTCATTCTTCAGGAGTTTGACCTGGATTT
Organism: Pseudotsuga menziesii; assembly: GCA_001517045.1. Lineage (NCBI taxonomy): Eukaryota > Viridiplantae > Streptophyta > Pinopsida > Pinales > Pinaceae > Pseudotsuga > Pseudotsuga menziesii. The sequence continues at coordinate 399,427 of LPNX010711519.1, read as the reverse complement.
TCAGTCCGCCAAGTCTAAAAAGACCTTAGTTTTTCCTGAGCTTATAGAAGAATTTCCCACCGAAGAAGATGTAGTGGTTGAGGATGATTCATTCCCAGATGAGCACATCTTCCTAATATCCACCTCTTATCCTTGGTATGGGGATATTCTTATATATCTCCAGACTTTGAAGTATCCTGCCACTTAATCTAAGGAGGAATGACGTAAGTTACGCCTTCATGCCCAAAACTACCTCATTATAGGAGATACATTATATCGACGGGGGGTAGATTTTGTCTTGCGTCGCTTCCTTACTCATGAGGAAGCGGAGATTGTCCTAAATGATTCTCATAGTGGAGCATGTGGGGGCCATTTATCTGGGTTAGTAACGGCCCAGAATATATTGCGTGCCAGTTATTTCTGGCCCTCGATCTTTAAAGATTATGTGGAAGTCGTGAAGCGCTGTCATCCTTGTCAGCTTTACACCAGAAAGATGCGGTCGCATCCTACTCCCTTATTTCCTATTGTCTCCGTAGGAACCTTCATGAAATGAGGGATTGATTACATGACCTGCAACCCAATCTCGGCTAGGGGGCACAAATACATCATTGTCACTGTTGACTATTTTACGAAATGGGCAGAGGCAAGGCCTACTTTTAAAGACAACGAGGAAATAGCAGTTTTCTTTGTTTTCAATTAGATTATTGCAAGGTTCGGTATTCCCAAAGTGATTGTCACTGACCATGGAAGTCATTTTCAAAACAACATAATGATGAAACTGACCACCATGCTTTGATTTAGACAAGAACATTCTTCTCCTTACTATCCGCAAGCAAATGGTCAAGTTGAGGCTGTAAATAAGACTTTAAAAACTATCCTTAAACGGACGATTGATGCATCCTATTCTAATTGGCATATCATGTTATATCCTGCTCTTTGGGCATACAGAACTAATGTTAAGACTACCATAGGTTTTTCACCTTTCCAACTCGTTCACATGGTGGAAGCAGTCACTCCGATTGAATGCAAAATCCCGTCTTTGAAAATAGCCATTCATGTGCTACTTGATACGAATGAGCTTGAGGAACATCTATTAAATTTAGAACACCTTGATGAGAAACATAGAGATGCGTTGACTATGAACCAGGATCATAAAAATAGGGTTAAAACTCAATATGATAAAACGGTCAAACCTAGGGTTTTTTCTGAAGGGGATCTTGTCTTGCTTTGGGACCAAGATAAAGAACCTCTGGGGGGAGGAAAATTCAAGGCTATCTGGTTAGGACCCTATGTTGTGTCGAGGGTATTAAGTAAAGTCACATATGAATTGATTG
>LPNX010711519.1:137332-396211 GCA_001517045.1 Pseudotsuga menziesii | reverse complement strand
AAAAATTTGATAATGATAAAAAATTAAAAAATTACTTACCCATATCGCCCCATATTGCTCCTGGAGGGAGAATGAGATCGGGATCACCTCGGAAGTCCATCCCGGCGTATGGAAACTGCTCCAATCCCAGCAACTGTCTTTCCCACCATCTATAAAAGTCATCGTCATACACACTCTGTACTACATCTCCTCCTCCGTGACGGAGGAAGATGTCTCCCCACCGACTCAGACTCGGCTGACGTGGATGTTTGACCTGTAGTGGTATAGCAGGGCTCATAACTGGCACTCTCTCAAAGAAGAACGCTACTAGTATACTCACATAGCCGAAGTTCTTGCGTCTTCCTCTCTTGCAGTCAAATAATTGCCTCTTCATGATGGGGGCAATTCCTGAGCACCAGTCATAGAGAGCACCTCTAAAGCAATCAACTACCACCCTCATTTGATTCCTGGTGGCCATATGTAACCCTGATGACCCTTCAAGTCTCATAATAGTACTCGCCAATACCTGTAGAGTGAAATCCTGGATGTTTGCAATGAGAACACTGCTCCCTTTCTTCTGAGTACCTAGTATCCAGAACATGTCAACATAGTTTTGGACACTCAAGGGGTCCCCGTCCTTGCCAGTTCCCTCCAATTTCATAGGTGCTCCCCGTTGTGATAACCCGGTAATGAAGTAGATATCTTCCACGGTAAGCTCTAAGGTCTCACCCTGAAGATTGAACATACCCAACTCATGGTCCCAGTAATTGACCAAGAATTCCAATATGCGGACATTGGCCCACATGGGCGAGGTACAAAAGTACTTCAGAAAACCACAAGTCCTCAAGGCTTGTATGGTGGGTAAGCTTTGGAGCACCGCATGATCCATTGCTTCATGCTCTCTCTCTCTCCACTCCAGAACCATGTTTTCCTGGAAAATACAAAGAATTTGGATTCAGTATTTTACAATCAAAATTGAAAAATTTTGTACATTTTTAAAGCTTTGCCCCTTTGCGTAGCATTCGCGACTGTCCCTTTAGACAGGTCGCGAATCATTCGCAACTGTCCAGTTGGACAACCCGTGAATGAAACGCGCATTCGTGACTCTCCTATGCAACAACCCGTGAATGCGCACTGTGGTAGTTTTGGACTGCTCATAAATAATGAATTCACCATTAATTTTAAAATTTGCTTGGATCAAATTAAAGGGCTTAGGGTGTAGAGTTACCTAAAGGTGACGGTTCCTGATTCTGACGGTCCAATTGTCCTTGGCGATCGATCAAAGGTAGAGGGTATTCTTGCTCTTTATGGTTCAAAAAGTTCAAATGGTATGAAATGTTTTAATTTTCATTCTATTTATAGAAATAATATTTCAAAAAGTGGGTTTTTATCCTATAGTTTGAAATGCTATACTTTTGTCCCCTGGAACAGGTTTATCAACTTTTACAAAATGTTGTTGCTCTAATAGGGTGGTTTTGCTATTTCCAACACATGTTGGCATCTTATCACTCCACATTAACCTTGGTATTTAACATTTTTCCATGGACTATGGTATTCTAAGCCATTAGTCCCTTGTCTCTACCATTGTTCTTCTATGGCTAGGGCCCTTATTTCATGAGTATCATCTTTATATGCCTTTGTCATCCTTTGTTGCCCATGTCACCACTGTTTCAGGTCCAGGGGTGTCCTCTTAGCTATTTTTCATGCCAAATAGAGCTTCTTCTGAATCTCTTTTACAAGCTATCCTTTTATAGGACTCCCCGTCCTTATGGAGTTTCTTTAGGCCCAGGTCTAACTCCTTCAAAACAGACTTGACTGCCGAGATATCTTGTCCGTTCAAGCTCATTAAGAATATGTGAACGGGCATCTACATTGGTGGTAGGTTATCTCTTTCTCGGAACATGCAGAATAATATGAGAAAGGATCACTCTCTTTTCTTTTGAATTGAGAAGAGTATTCTCAGGCATAGGTTTATCACTTTTCTGGACCTGAGGGACTAAATTTACGGAAAAGGAACACCCGGTTTGAGCTTAGTTTTCTCTTTTTATTGCTCTGGACCCAAACATGAAAAATATTATGAGTGTACTTTGTGTCTTTGTCATGCTCGTTAAACACTAAAGAACAAAGCAACGAGTTTACTGTTGTAAGCCCCATTTCTCGTAACCAAATGGATCTTTTCGAGTGATTTTGCTTTCCTTCACACTCGTAAAACTCAAGCTATTCTATGTTGTTCTGGAAGGAGCGTTGGGTAGGTGGTAATTTAACCTTTTTCGAACCTCCCTGACTAAGTACGAAAAAGGTTCACCTTTTCTTCTTCGAAAGTTAAGAGAGTTCTTCTGTGGTTTGTTTTATACTTTTTCAGCCTCAGAAGACTAAATTGGACGAAAAAGGACCCCCTGGAGTCTTCTTTGGCATTTTCAGACTCTCTAAATGTGAAAATACTGGCTGAGCATGTACTAGTTCGGGCTCATTAAATCCACGAATCAGTGTATCAAGCATTATTTTCCCATCTCTTCAAGCTTGTTAAAAAATGAAGAGGGAACCGAGTTTACTTTCCTGGACTCGTTAAAATTTAACAGGGAAGGTAAGGAAGAAGTTTTCTCTTGTTTTCAGTAATGGCAGCATGTCATCCTTGAACATAGCACTCTTTGCTTTCTAATATCCATGTTTCAGTATACACTTGTGTTCAGCTATCACTTTGAGTTTCTTACTCCTCCTCTTGTCCATTATACCTGGGGAACCTGATCATGTCTCCTACATGACAGATAAGTCTAGTTGTTCTATCTATCCATTGTATGCTGCCTTGGGTCATCTCTGTGTTGTGCTCACTGTTCAAGGACTATACCCAATGTATGATCTATCACCTGATCCCATCATTGTTATATCTATTATCTATTTGTGTCTCCCTTCTTTTTCCCAGTTCCTAGTCACTCTTGTGATCCGTTGGAGGATCTGTTGCCTTCCCTATCATAGCATGGTTCTGTTTTCAGTACTTCCTGATGGTGAAGACCTAGAGTTTTGACGATAGTACCTCAGGATTCACTTTCATTATTGGTGAACTCCTTTGCTTCAGTTGTCAATTATCACCTATTGGTTGACAAACTGTTGAATCCTTTCCATGTTCGACTTTAGCTTACCCTTATTCACATGGCTTGGATTGTACTGGTTCTTTGGGATCCTTTATGAAGACCTTAGTTCACACTTATGGACTAAGTTGCGTAAGATTATGTTCTATCAATCTACACAGCTTCTAGATCTTTGAAGACTCATCATTATTGTATATTGTGGCTTCAATCCACCTTTGTAATATACGTGGTTTTATACCCGTAGCATATGATGTACTCAAATATTGTAAAGGAGCTAGTGTTCCAGTAAATTGAACATAGCATCCTCAGATGTAACTTTGTATATGACATTATTATGTATTTGTTTTAGGTACTCCCTCTGCTCCATTGGATTTCTAAGTTCTTCAACGCTGGTTATTATAATGTATTTTGGCCATCGCTTCCCTCTGACCTCACACATTAGGGGGCATCTATTATACACCTGAATGGAACCTCTCCGTCCGAGTGCCGACATCCCTCATGTTGGCACACAAAAGGACACCTATGGATAGAGGTTTTCCCAAAACACTCTAGCTTTGTTTATCATGAAATACATTCTCTCACCATCCACCTAGTTACTTTGTCATTTAACCATGTTGAGATGTATTCGCGACTTCCCTTTTATACAACTCGCACATCATTCGTGAGTCTCGGTTGTTACAGGTCGCGCATCCTTGTATTCGCAGGTTTCTCTTATACTAAGTTGTGAATCATTCGTGGGTTGCTCTACTGCATACCCCGCGCATATGTCTCAAACATTAAAACATAAAAACTTTCGTTGATTGGAGATTAGTTAAGTTATTTAACTTAATTTCCTCAACTGCCACAACTTCCCCAACCTTCGAGAACTTCCTTATTTCACTCATATAAATATAGGCCTTGGGGAGGGTGTGGGTTACTTACACTTGGAGAGCAAAGTTATGCTGGTGGAGTTTATACAGAAGTATTTGGGGTAGTTGAAATCAGAATTCTTTGGTTGCAGAGGAGTCCTTGTCTCAAACGCTGGGTTATAACCTTAACTCTTTCCATTATTGATAATAAAGAGATTACTTCTTCGATATGTGTTTCATGTCTTGTGATTGGATGAATGTTTATATTTCAGTATGATATATGTTTTATCTAACCTGTTTATATGCACATGAATCATTTGGTATCTGGAAGAGTGTTTCTTGACAGGTGAAAGAGGAGCAATCCTGAAGATTCTGGAAGTGGAACAGAGAGGAAGAGAATAGCAAGGATCGAACTTCGTTTAACAAGTAAGTCCTTCTAACCCTCCTATTTCCTATTCTATATTTCAAGAGTCAATTGTCTGCAAGTGATTGAGTATGTTGGTAACCCCGCCCTTCGGTTGTTAGGTGTATTATTCCGTACAACATTTACCTTGGTGGAAATATTAGGAATTGAAGGATTAGGGGTGGAAGTATGTGGTTGCTTGGTAGGCTTATGTGTTAGTGGGACTATATTAAACCAATAATCCCATCAACAGAGGTTTCTGCTGGTGGCTTGGTAGGATCGGTACTTGGGTGAGGAGATTGAGGGATCAAGTCATACAGCATTCCAGAATGGGAATATACCAAGTCCAGATATTGAGCTCAACTAATGGCTTGCTCTTTGGTAATGGAGCCACCCATAGCCACATCTTGGGCGATTGGAGGAAACAAATATTTAGTAAACCAATCAACTAACAATTGATCTGGGATCGGAGCCTTAATATGTCTTCTCTGCCTTCTCCACTCATAGATATGATCTAATATGTGCATGGAGGTGTTCTAACGCAAGGAATTTAAGAGATCTGTACCCATTTCATAATGGATAGGAAGATGAAATATTGTAAGAAAGACAGTTTCCAAAGAACCAAAATCCATAAATGAATGTTGTGGAAGTTCAATGTACCATTTCATGGCAGTACCAGTCAAAGTTCGCTAGAAGAGTCTTAAATCAACTGAATCATCCATTAGGGAGTTCGAAGAACACCACAAATGGAATGTCATCACATGGTTTTTTGGATCATCTCCCTACTTCCCATCAAATTTTGGAATGTCCAATGGTAACTTTATTGGAATGGAAAGCCACGAAGGGTTATGTCGAATGGGATCATTAATCAACTTAGACAAATCAGGCAAGTCCAAAGTTTCTAGGAAAGGTAACTGGCGATTAGGTTGTACATACTGGTAGTATTGATAGGGCATATAAGTACCAGTAGGACCATAAGTAGACTGATATATAGGTTGTTGAAACAGTTGTTGTGATGAAGAACCACCAGAAGATCCACCCACAGGGGGTTGATTTCCTGGATCGGGACCATTAGGACCATGAGAGCTTCCAGGAGGAGGCCCACCAGGGCCTCTGGGACCACCAAGACTGCCAAGACCACCAAGACCATCTGGGCCATCAAAAGGAGGACCATCGAACCCTCTAGGACCTCTAGGAGGTAAACCTCTGGAGCCTCCAAAACCACTAGGAGGAAGGCCACTAGACCGTCCATGACCATTAGGAGGCAGGCCACCAAACCCTCTGAGACCATTAGGAAGGAAGCCACCAGACCCCCTAGGACCACCAGGACCATTAGGGCTGTAAGGAGGAAATCCTCCAGGCCCTCCAGGACCATTAGGCCCCCCAGAGGGAGGACCTCCGACACCTCCTACAGTATTTATAGGTATCCCTCCCATAGTTGGCATGTAGAACAAGTTAGGTTGCCCCCATGGAGTGAAAGTATTACTATGATATGGAATTCCAACATAAAGAATTCATGTAGGGGTTGTTTCTTAATTGATATTTCCTACATGTAGTTGATTTTCTATGTAACCATACCCCCAAGAGGTTTGATTGCTTATAGGTTGTGCCCCCAATGGCTAACCTGAACTGGATGGGGGGTTAACCACATTCATATGGGTAGGAGGTACATAGACTGCATATTTATCTATACTAGAGGTCTCTCCATTACTAACCACAACTCCGGTGATAGGTAATGTAGGTCGTTCTAGGGGTTACCCCCCGTCACTAGAAGGTGTTGATGAAATAGGAATTGAATGTTGTTCCCCAGGTGCAAAATACGTGGTAGGATTTGGAACAGAAATAATATGGGAGGTGGTGGGGTTGGTGGTTTGACCTAGATTATGCCGAGTCACAACGCGATCTAGAATAGGTTCAATGGGTTTCATAGAATCAACAAGTGAGTGATATCTTGCAGGGCAAGGGTCTGTATTACGAGGAAAAAATGTCGAGCGAGCTGGTGGTGTACCCAATATGTTATCTATTTTCTTCTCAAGATATCTTGCATGGAGAATATTTTCTCAATATTTTTTACGATCTTCTTCATTTGGTGAAAATTATTCAGAAGAGGTTGGATGTGTTCCAAATGAAGCAATAGCATGTCCCATAGAGGTATTCCAAAACGGATCATTGGGACCATAATCTGGATGGGTAGTATCATAAACATGTCCTTCTATGGGAGAATAGAAAGAATTATTATCCCTATAAGGTTATTTATCCAAGGGAGGAGCATGCAAATGATATGGATCTCTGCTTTCTAAAACTACATTTTCTCTCGCTTGGGAGTTGGTAGCAACTCCTTGGTCGATAGCTTTCATAGGATCTTCTCCCGAAATAGGAGTAAAATCAGGTGGCAAGCCCCGTACTCTTCTAGACTGTCTTAGTTTAACCATTTTGTACAGTTCCTATCTAACATAAGGTTTCAAAACTAGAAAAAAAAACACCAAAAATTCCGGTACTCAAGCTACAGGAAAAACAAGCAAACTTAAATGATAGGAGGAGTTCAGATAGTCCGGTCTCTCATCGGGATTGTTAAGAAGGTGCCACTCGCAATATAATCTAGGTACATGCGTAGTAATCTCCATGAATGTTGTTTCTGGTGTATGGATTCAGGAAATATGGCCAAAGATATTTTCTCAGATAGATAACATGTCCTAGTGGGGTCTCTTGATATACACAAGGTATGTGGGAGCTCAAATCGGTAGTAGTGTTGTCTAATGCACAACTGTTGACAAGGGGCCTTCCTATATACAATCGATTACATGAAGTACCTTTCTATATACCTCAAGGGTATGTGAAAGGTAATTGGATATACCGAGAGTACATGGAAGAACCACACAAGTCCCGAGATGTAGTGCAAACAAGTAACAATGGCTCCTATGCTTAATGATGCCTGAACATGTATCTAGCCTATCACTCAAATTTCTATGTAAATTTTAAGCATATAACTACCGTTTATTTTAAAGTGGATGGTTAGGTGAATGCATGGAATTTCGACAGAAAAGTAAAACCATGCAAATATGCAGATGCAAATATTTCACTTTATCATTCGAGGTATGCCTACTTACAAGAGGGAGAGAGAGTATTTTCTTTTCGTTTTGAAAACCCAAAATTCCCAAACAACTACTTTGAACAAATCAAATCCAAAGAAAAGCAACACATTCCAAACTCATTTTTCTTTTTGAAATCAATTAGATGGGTAAGAGTGTCTTTTCCTAAAAGAAAAACAACAAGAACTCTACATGCATATCCAATCTATTTTTTCAATTTTTCTTTGAAACATAGATAGATATAACTTAAAACTACACTATTTTTTTTTGATGAGACAATACTAATGCAAGAGAAACAAAAGAACAAAGGGAACCTGAAACCTTATGAGTCTAATCAGAGATCCAGTGCTCTATGCTCGGTAAAAATAATGCCCTAATCTCAACAACAAATTTTCTTTTTAAAAGAAAAAAGAAGTCCTCTATGGAAAAAATGAAATTAAGATGATAATCAAGTGGTTTTTCTTTTAGTATTTATAAATGAAGCAAAAAGAGATCCAACTGAAACCTAAACTTTCAACAATTCCTTTCAGAATCACAACCAACAAGCATGAAGGAAAACAAATAATCAACAATTCTAACCTAGCTTTTGAATTCTTTCAATCAAACAAATTTTCACCACAAAATTTTCAACCATGAGCATTCAAATTCAAACAAACAGGCCTGACAGTGTAGGGCTGAAAGCAAACAAAACCTTACTTTTGCAAAAAATCACAAGAAATCAAGTTCTGGATATTTCCTACAGCACATGCACGGTTCCCTGAATATATCTAGAACACAATGAGAACGAGAATTCAAGTAAAAGATTGTTCAAATCAAGATAAAGACTAATGAATTGACAATAAAATAGAGCATATAAAGTCAAAGCAGTTCAGATCTGAACACATCTGAAAGTTTCAAACCAAACTTCACTAAGTCAGATTGCAGATCTAACTAAAGAGAGTTACAAACTGAAGCCTGGATTCAGACAAGTGTTAAAGGACTAAGGAAGGTTAGATCAACTGATACTTGATTTATTCCCCAGTGGAGTCGCAATATTTGTTGTCAAAAATATTGCACCTTCTATGGACAGAAGTTGTTCCTCTGGTATGAATGATTCAAATCTAGAACAAATAAGTGAACGACAAAGGGTGAAAACCTTCCAAGAATGTTGTAAACACCTGTAATAGTTATTTAATGATGAACCTATGCTCCTACAGAACATTTCAAACAAACAAGAACATCAAAGCTACCAGAACATTATTTACACATTCATACTAGTGACTAAGGAATCCAGTAACATATACATGCGATATCAGTACAACAAATATGTGGGACAGAAATCAGCTTTGCATTAAGAAATCAATGAAGAAGCTTACAACCATTGCCTTAGTGTTGACAAAATCCTCCATAATACAAACTCCTCATCCCTGATAGCTCCAACTTGCTCTCTTGTGCTCTCCAATGGATTGGGCTAGATAGTCAATTCAACAACATCACATTACCATTCAGTTCTTCCCCCCTCAACTATGGGACATGAGATTGTATTTATAGGGCTCAATGGATAGGGATAGTTGAGAGAATTGTGGGTGAGGTGGCCATAAGATCCTACCAAGAGGGATCTTGAATCCAACCAACCCAGATTGATAGGGATAAGGTAGGACACAAGGCTCAAGTTCTAGAACCCTCGATAATCCTCTTTTTTTCCATTTTTAGCAAGGGTGCCACTTATATACCTTTATGAAAGAACAGTGAAGGGTAAGAACCACTTCAAGAACAAAGCACATACATGGTGGCACTGCTTCTCTATAACAAGACTCAGGTGGTGTTGAACAAGGTACCACTCATCAGCTAAAGGGAAAAACCTGTGTTAGGGTTTTTTATGTAGAATTGACATCCAGAGCATGTTTCCACTCCAATTTTGGGATTTAGGGAAAACATAGGTGTTAAGGATCTCATCACATATTGGTTACGGGATTTGGGTATAACAGTCGACTAACAGGAGGGTCCTTCCTATTGTATTGTATTCATTTATTAATACTATGTCTTATATGATTAGCTTGATTTCCCAAGGTTAATTCCCAGGAAAGTTCTTGATTCTTACATCTTATAAATAATTTATTTTGAAAAATGAGTTTATCTTTAAAAATAAAAAATGGATAATGATGGGAATGAATTGGATGTTTTAGAAGTTTCGAAGTCTAATCGATACTATATCATTTAGTGATAGAGCTATTTAGATTATTTGAAACGTAGCATGTGAAAGCATTTGATCTTCATTCTTAATTTTTAGATTTTAATACTATAATTCAGAGATAACTGGTTCTTCCCAGCTAGTCACCACCTGTTGTAGCTACAACAGATCACATGTTTTAACCAAAACATGGGAGCCCCAATTTTTATATGCAAATGGTGATGCTTAGTTTCCTTAGTCATTTCAGGATTTTCATGTTGTTTATCATAATTTTTAGGTCTTTTCCATTATTTGATCTAGTTAGCATTTTGAAACATTTATGCATTTTTGTGCGTTTCCGCAACCCAAATCCCGCAATTGTAGATTACAGGATTTCTTTGTAAATATTTTAAACTTTTTGTCTTGTAACCCACAAATTGAGGATTGCGAAAAGTACATTGAATAATAAAAAAATTGCATTGTCTGTTTTCGCAACCCGCAACCCGCAAATGCGAATTGTGGAATGCGTAAAGGTTTGCCAAATAAATCTGTCTCATGTGCCTGCAACCCACATCCCACAAAATGAGTATTGCAGATTACGGAGTATCTTGGACACATTTTGAGTTTGTTAACTCTGCAACCCGCATTGTGGATTGCGGAATACACATTATTTTCATTTTTTTTTACTTATTTTTGTTTTTGATTTATTTAAGTTGGTTTTTTTATCATTTCAGTTGGTATGGATTTCATTTTTCAGTTGTTCAAATGTTTACACTTTGGCTTGATTTTCATTTTATTAGTTTTTGAAGATTTCAAAGATCTTGTCATTTTATTTTGATTATTGTGTGGAAAGATTGCTTATCCTTATTTGAACTTGTTTGAATCATTTACATGCTTCAATTTTGATTAATTAATTTCATATGATGATAACAAATTTGAACTTCATTGAATCAATAAGTTTAAAGATAATCTTGATGGGTTATAATAATTTGATTAAACACTTACTTTTTTAATCCTTTTGATTTATCACTTGAAAGGGTGTATACCAAATAATGGAATTGTGCATTTAATTCTCAACTTTGAAAGGATTATTAAATTTTACTAAGCCTTGAATATTTGATTAAAAAAATTATTTTGGAAAAATCTATAATTTTAGGACAAGTTTTTAAGGCCTATGTTATTTTCAATTGAATCCTTAAAAGAATACTTTAAAACCATAGAAAGAGTCAATACTTTTTTCATTAAGCAAAGTATTTCATTTTACAAAGAATAATTAGCTTTTCTTGTTGATAGATTATTATTATTATTGTTTAAATTATATTCAATATATTTTTGAAATATAATATTAATAATTTAATTATATGATTGACTTTTGATATCGTACTATTTACAATTTTAATGCACAGTATTTCATTAAACCCTAATTTGATGTTGTCGTGAAGGATGAAGTAAAAACAAACGGATCACGCACCTGTAGAAGTCATGTTTTTGCATGGAGTATTGTGAGCGAACCGTGAGGCATTAACTCAAACGGTTGAAAACCCACTTCCCAAATGGGATGGTTTACTCCTAATCATAGAGTGTTTTGCAAATATATCAACAATTTGGGAGAAAATGTGACCGAACAGAGTTGAATTTTCCATAAATTCATTCTGATTGTTTTTGCATGGTTGAACGAATGATACATCTAGGGATTTGATGCTATCCTTCCCACTGCTATTGACTGCTATAAATTCGACCTCAGCATGCTCAAATGGGAGTGGAGAGAGGTCTCTAAATAATGGAAGGATTTTCATTCTTCTTGTATTGTATTCTTCTTGCAATGTTTTGTTGACAGGGAAGAAGGAGGAACGTTGATGCCAAAGAGAGGATATGATTTTTGTATGACATAGACCTGGATTTCTTGTTTCTATGCTATGACTCTCTTGATAGAAATTTATTGTTTTTAATAGATTGGAGATCGTACACTCTGTGTAAAGTGACTCCTGATTATCAATTTGAAGTTTTGTAAATGTTTTTAGCAAGCTGAGATGGTAATACAATTTCTTTTCTGCAATTATTTTCTTTTTGTTCATGTGCATTTAATCATATTTTTCATTTTATGCATAGATCAGATCATAATCAGATTTAAGTAATTTTCTATATGTTTATATTTTATGTGCTAACCTTGTTATGTTTAGTCATTGCATAAATGATTATATGTTCAAACAATTTTAGCATAACGAAGATAATGTTTTACTTGTCATGTTAAAATTGATCGCACTTATGACATCAATGTTTGAATGTTTTTATTATATAATTGATAATCAAATTATTCTTTTTTAGCATAAAATATTTCTCTCCATTTTAAATTACTTTGCTCCCATGATATATTATTAATTTAATTAACCTTTAGATAGGTTAATATTTTAATTCTAATATGTATTTCTGTAACTATAGAGTTTCTTCTAATAGTTGCGGAATTATTAATGTTAGATTGCATTATTAATTTTATATTGCTTTCAAATTGAATTTAGGATTAGTTTTAGATCTAATTCAAAGTCTCCATTTCGAGGAGCAAAATCACCAACTCAAAGAGTGCCAGCACAGGCCGAATATTCATGGTGTTAACCACACCAAACGGCTCGACGATAGGGTAATACTTGCATAGGATTATCTAAAGCCTTTGGTTGGGTTTCCATCCCCTATTATTTTGCTTGGACACCATTCCAGCACCTGCACCATCAAGGGATCAAAACAGTCACATGGGTAGGTGGAAACAAATCAACGGCGGAGGCAGGTTTCGCACTCATAGCAAGCAAGGACAAAGGAAGTTTTTGGATCCACGAAATCTAGTACAGGATCCACTATTAAACGACTCGTATCATATCTAATATCGACTAACGGTCCACATTGATATTGTAGTGGAAAAGCGTAGAATTTTTAAGTTTTAAAATCTTAGTGAAATTTTATACATTACAACAAAACATGGCTTTCTATGAAAATGATTGTTTTAGTCATTAACTTACAAGATATTTTTCCAATGAACCAATAAGAATTTTTAGAAACTAAGAGAGGTTTTTCTTTAGAACATTCTCATATACAATAACCTCTCTCAGGTTTTATTCAAAGTGAATGTTTATATAAATTCGCAATATTATCTGAGTCATCAAGGTCAAAAGTTGATTTCGAATATATGAAGGGGAATATGGCCAAATGAATACATGGGTTTTGTTGGTAAAATGATCAGTTAAAAAAATATCTCTCAAATTTCACACAGCTATTACCATTTGAGGTATGAAGCCTATTTTTTAGTGATCCTACTCCTAAAGAGGTGAAATGGTGAACATTTGGGGGCAGCTGTATAAGAATGAGTGCTTGTAATGAAGAAATGATCCTTCACCTCTGTTGTTGAAGAGAAATCCAAAGCTGATTCAGCACCAAATCATTGGAGGTGCTCTAAAATGTCACTTTCAACCAGCAAGCCTTAGTCCTATATGCCATACTTGTTGATTTGATCAAGCACGTGCATCACCGCATATTTTTCCAATTTTTTTTTGATAATGAAAAATATGCCACCTTAGGAATTTGTCAAGACTTCGATACCCATGATATAAAATAATTGCTCTCTATTTCGGGGTTGCTCCCGGGAGCCATGGCATTGCAAATAGGACCTCAATTGATGAGGAAAGGGTGGGAAATTTCATTCAGAAAGCATCCTTCTCCTGGTTTTTTGTCTTTGTAATTTTCTTGGAAACATTAATAAGAAGTATGATATAAGAGTTGTTCAAATCCATATCTATGTGTTTATTTCCTATGTGACAAGAGAGAGCCATATTTGACTGTATCAGCTAGAATACAGTCTAAAGTTTGGTTGCAATGGTTACCCCTATGACTTCCTACCACAATGATAGAAAAATTATAGGGTGCTAGCATCCACCAACTCTTTTCCTTGAGCCAAAAAATTAATCCAAAGGCATGATGATGTTATTTTGTGATATGGCTATCTAGCCATGGTCTCACATCTTTATTTTGGTGTTCACAAGTGCAAAAGACAAGGCTGCAAATTTAAAAAAAATAAAGTATGGCCGTGTAAAAAATATGATGGCACAAACATTCAATCAAAGGCAATTAATTCTAGGGAGGATAGGTAAATCCCATGGCCAACAAGAGACAATTGGGTAGTAGAGAATGGAAGCGGATACTATGCATCCTACTAAAGACACTAGTTTGGTCTTTTGATATAATATCCACATCCATATGTAATAGGTTTCAAGTTCTAACTAAAGAGACATTGAAAAATAAGTTAATGTAGGGAAAAATACCGAATGTATAGGATTCTCATAAGTCACTATGAATGCATAAATGATCCACATGCAATATATTTGTTTTTCACTCTAATCCTTGACAATTTTCATCAGTAATTTTCTAAAATTAAAAAAACCACAGTAAGAAAAAATAAAATGAGCTGCTTGTTTACCATACTGGAAAATAACAAATATCAAGCTTACCTCACCAGCAACGCTATATTTTGCATAGCCAATAGCATGACGCGATGCACTTCCAATACTTTTCTCCATCCTTGACAATGTCTCTAGCATTCCTTCAAAAGTGTCCCTAGAAATTGTTGCTTCTGTATCTGTACTAAGTGTCCTTGGTAATTGTTGCTTCAGTATCCCCACTAAGTGTCCCTCCAATCGATTTTCTCTCTGAGCTTATTTTACCTTCTTCACTTGATTCTAGATCCATCATATTTGGAAGACCCCACTATTGCACAGATAACTATGATTGAAATTTGAAAGACTGCAAAAATAATAGAGAGGACAACAAATTTAGTGCCTAAACCAGGAATGAGAAGGTGCCTACTAAAAAAGAGTATTTTCAGAAAATTATTGTCAAACAAAATCAAACAAGTCAAAGTATCACAGTGCATCAAATTCAAGTAATCACTTTGCTTCCTATAAATTTACTTAGACACTTTTTGATAACTATGTTGATGTTGGAAACAGAGGGTGAAAATTTAAGTTGGCCATATCATATCTGAAACTGTAAATAGTATTAAGGGGATTGACCTTTAGATGCTATTTGAGGAATAGATTCATGCCAAACTATTTATTTAGTGCAAGGATCTACCCCAAAAAAAGCTTCATGGGATGGCCCAAGAATACTTGCACATCTAGTATTTTAGGGATAAAACAATTTATCAAGGGGGCTCTACCAACATTGTCAAAAGACAATGTAATGTCTCAAGCTAAGAGGAAATTCCCAACAATGATTAAAAATGGAGCAGGTGAGACCAATGATTTATTAAAAGAGTTAGCACAAGTCAATGATTTGAAAGGGATTCATGTCTCTTCCCTTCCTGTATTTTATTTTCCTAAAATCAAACTAGATCATCTTGTTTATCTGATTCTCTAACTTTGTTGAAATACATAAATCCACTATTTAAAGAAATGGTAGCATAATTTGATATTTTGATATGTTAAATTGCACAAGAATTCCTCAAACAAATAAGATTTGATAAGGCCCCATACATGTGAGAAAGTGGTCTTCTAATTGGTTGCAATAAACTAAATATACTATATTTACTATTGGAATGACAACTTGATCATAGAGATTCTTCTATTGTGCCGATGGACAAACTACCTACATTTTATTATTTTTTTAATAGTTAGATTTGCGAAGAAAGATACAATAATATTTACATTTCTTGATGCCGGGATTTATAGTGTATCCAAAAATTTAAACAAAAATTGAGAAGAATATGTTGCAAGATAAAATTCCAATGGATGATGGAATGCTCTCGTATAAAGGATTACTAGCTAGATTCACATATTTCAATGCACCCATGTTCTAGAATAGATTATCTATGTCCCCTATGATGACATCGTTGGATAGATAGAGAGGTGTATAAAGAGAAGGAGAAGTGGTTTCTTGGTCATTGAATCTCACTGAAATAACACTTAGTACGTACATTAAAAGTACCGAGAAAAAATATTTCAAGGATTTCTAAGGTTAAGACAGAGTGCGAAACCTAGTTCACAAATAAAATTTAAAGAACATTCAAGGATATTATACAATAATAATACCGTAATAAGTAAGTGTTCCATATTCAACATCAAGAACAACAAACAAAGTATCAGATATCAATTGTAGCAACCAAGCATACTTTTAATGAAAATGACTGTTTTAGTCATTAAGTTCAAAGAGTTTTTTTCTGCCAAATCAAGATGTATTTTATAAAACTAAGAGAGGATTTTCTTCAGAATGGGACAATATTCAGAAAAATCTCTCAGTTATTACACATGTATTATTTTTTGGGAGAATTTAAGTAATCTTCATAGAGACATTTTCCAGAATTTTAGTTTAATGTCTGAGTCATCAACTTCAAAATCCGATTCCAAGAATCTGGAGGTTCATATGAGAAAATCAAGACATGGGTTTGGTCGGGAAAATGGTCAAATACAAAAAATTCTCTCATATTTGACACAGCTATAACATTTTGAGATATGCAGGTGGGGATTTGAAGCCTATTTTTCAGCAGTCCACTTCCTAAAATGAAGCAAATCAATTGTAACTGTTTCTATTTTTAGAGTTTGGTAAGATTTCAAATTAAAGACTAGGTAGAGGATGTTTTAATATAAATTCATATGTATTTGATAAACATTAGACATGATTCAAAAGGGTTTTTTCCATGGAATGTTATGCAGTATAATAAAAAAAATGCAATGAATGTTTTTATTGATTATCAAAACTAATGAAAAAAACTAGAAATGTGAAACCCGAACATAGTGAAAACAATAGAAACCATACCGCATCAATAGGACAGGAACAGCATTTCCAACGAACAAAGAACATGGGAAGTGTGAAGAACTCACGAGCAAGAGAAATAAAACTCTAGCATGAGAATGTCAACAATAGGTACACCACTGTCGGCCCTCGCTAAACCAAGAACCTAAGACTATAGAGAGATGCGACAGCACCCCATCCCTAATCACCAGAGAATATAGGGCACAATATTTTTGAACAAGGAAAATGAATAGCAGCATGAAGATCCCACCCAAACTTATTATTATACAATACCAATCGACAACGCAGAGAACCTTGAATCCAAGCTTGAAATTTGAACATGCACTGTCGGCTATCCATTTTGTAGGTTTAGCTTCCAAAATATCATTTGCAGTACTAAAACTTGTATCTCAAAGGGGTTTCAGCCATTTCTTTGTAAGCATCCTCTAATGTACCTCTTTCCATAAGACAATTTGGAAACCTCCTATTGTAATCTCATAGATCAAAGAGGGTTACCAATAATACACATTGAATCATATAGAAATAATAGACACAAGAGACAAGAACATAGATATAGAGAATAACATATTATATTATAACATGAGGGTCCATACATATACAGAACTGAATCTAGATCTCATATGGATCAACAACCTAATATATATGATTTACAAACAGTTACATATAACTACCTGTCGGCTCGCTCAACCAACACGACCTTATGCGGCTGACCTAATCTCCAATTAGTCGGCTATTTGACTAGTTGGCTCACCAACTAGCTCCGTAAACATCTCCCCAAGAACAAAATATTTCTTTGTCCTGAAGAAACAGGGGACGTACTTCAATATTGTGTTGTCTTAGATATTTTTTTTCTGGTATTGTTTTTCTTCATGGACTATGTAGTCAGATGGTTGGTCGTTTATGTATGCATATTTACAAAATTGCTTCTGCTGTAATGGCTAGTTGGTGTTGAAATTTTGGTCATCTCTGTAATACTTTCTGGATGTCGACAGTCACTGTTGCGATGCTTGATGAGGTCAACATATTCTCCTAGATGGAAAGGTCTGCTATGCTTTCCATGTCAGGTCCCATGAATTAATATTTTTCCTCCACTACCTACAGTAGTCTTTTCATCTGCGGGTAGATTATATCCACTTTTTCAAGTCTTGGGAGTGCTTGTTGTACCCACTGGTGTGCTTGTTTTTCTAGTTTGGTTTTTTCCAATACAATTTGATCTTGTATCTTGTTTATCAGTGCTTTTTCGGTGCCTTTTCTTCTTTCCAGCACTTAAATGTGTTCTCAGGTCTATCGAGTTTGCTGAAATACTTGCCCATAATAAGTGGGCCAATCATGGATTACTTCTTCTGTGATGACAGATTCTTCTAGGTGGTCTTGCAACATTTTGTGAGCTTCTGAGAATGTTGTGTATTGTTTCCTGAACACTTTGGATGTCTCCTCATTTTGGTCTTCCTTTGTATTTAGTATATGGGATTGTAGAGTCAACACCATGCTTTCAAATAGCTAGTATGCCTTTTCAAGTAGCTTGTCAGTGTCTACCTCTAGAGGTCCCAGTATTACTATTTGAACTAATTTTCTGCATTTTGATAGAAACTCAACTTGTTCATTATTACTATTATTGAGCTATTGTCATATGGTTTGGCTTCTTGTTTTCACTTTGGTGGCTAGAGTTTCTAAGATTTGTCCCAACTCTCTATCTCTTGTCTTTGTTGCGTTGACTGCAGTAGTCGATCCAAGTTGGCTAAGGTGAACCATTGTCGACTTTGATTCTGTGTGGTGTTCTTTCTTATTTTTGTCTCTTTTTCATTTGTGTTTATGTTGTTCTATCTATTGTTTTGCTTGTGCATTTGTAAGTGGTATATTCTCGTGTGGATATTTTTCTGGCTGCTGATCTTCAATGGTCGGTGGAATTTTTGGTTGATTTTCTTGGGTGGAACCTGTAGCTGGATGTGTATCTGGAGGATTTGGAACATATGGTTCACGGTTTGGTAAAGGTTCTAGATTGGGAAGTGGTGGTGGAGATGGTGAATGGTCTGGTGTAATTGGTGTAGTGGGGATATTGTCAGTCGATGTCGGGTCTTCAACTTCTGGTGGTGAATCGTTTGGGTTATCAGAGAATAGGTTTTTTATCACCCGGTTGATATCTTCTAGTTTATCTTCCTCCACATCTCTTGCCGGTTCATTCCCTGGTGGGGGGTGTGAGATGTCAAAAGGAATAATGGATGAGGTGCAACTTGCAACAATTTGAGATGTATTGTCGGGGTTCCTCAAGAATGTAGACTTGATAATTCCCACAGATCTTGGTTTCTATGGTATTTGGCCAATTTGCTGAGAGAGGATTTTTCGTGGTACACTAGCTTCAATTAGTGGACATTTCACAGTAATATTCTGGACATAGGTGAGTAGTTTAGGTAATTTTTCGATGTATGCCTAGAAATCACCATCCTGGTCAAACCGTTCTTTCAGTGTCTCCGGCATAGCATTCTTACAAATGTTGACTGGGCTTATGGTGGATATCTGTAGAGTGTCTTCATGTGTAATCTGGGTTGGATATGGAGGTGGAGGTGTAGAAAATAAATCAACAATGTTCTCATTAACTGAATTTGTTGTAGTTTTTACCTTTTTTGGTTGTCCTTTCTTTTCTCCTGCGTCAATGAACCGTCTGAATTGTGTTTCGACCGAAACTTTGTTTGTTGTTGGAAGTGTAGTGGAATAGCTACTTCTTAGCTATAGACTAGTCGGAATGGTGTTTCGTTGATCGAACATTTGTATGTTGTTCTATAAGCCCATAATAATGCATGGATGTTTTTCATCCCGATCATCCTTGTTGGTGTTGCAGATTTTTGTCAAGCCCCATGTTAATGTTTTGTTGAATGCCTCTATTACTCCATTTGACTGAGGGTGATAAGTTGTACTATTTCGGTGGTCAATTTTGAACTGGTCTATCAGTGATTTGATGGTTTTGTTAATAAAGTGTGAACCTTGGTCACTAATTAGGGTTATTGGGCATCCAAATATGGTAATTATATTTTCGTAGATAAATTTAGTAGCTATCTCACTGGAATATGTGTCGACAAGTTTTGCTTCTTCCCACTTAGTTGCATATTCTACTGCGGTTATTATGTATCTTGCACCTATTCTTTTTTTTGGTATTGGGAATGGTCCTATAAAGTCGATGGCCCAAATTTCAAATGTCAAACTTGGGTTTACTGATATCAAGGGCATTTCTATACTAGGTAGTGGTCGACCCAGTCATTGACAGTCGCACTAGTTAACAAACTTTTTACAATCCTTGTATAGTGTCGACCACCATAGCCCTGAGTGTTGGATTTTCTTGGTAGTTGTATCTGCTTGAAAATGTCCTCCCACTGGTCCATAGTGTGCTTTGTACATGATATTATCTCTTTCGTGTTCTAACACGCATCATTTGAGGATTTCATCCAAGCCCATTTCATATAAAAATCCATTTATGAGGATGTATGGTGCAACCTTCATAACTAAGATTTGTTTTTTCTTCATGCTCATGCCCTCTGGTGCTTGACCATTTTCTAAGAATTGAGTTATTTCCTCTAATTCTGCTGGGACTGCTTCTATTTGAAATAATTGTGCATTCGATAGATCATCTTCAATTCCTGTCAGTTCCTCTCCCATGTTGATTCTCGACAAGTGGTCAGGTCTGACATGGATAGGTCATATCTAAGTAGTATCTCATAAATTTCCTGTAATATCCTGTATGACCAAGGAGTACCCTGACTTGTTTTTGGTTCACTAGTGGTTTTAAGTCGATGATAATCTTTATTTTTACAAATTCGACCTTGATGTCTTATTTGCATACAATGTGCCCTAGTAGTATCCTTATAGGAGTTAGGAATATGCATTTTCTTATGTTCAAAGATAGTTGGATTTGTCAACATCTTCCCAACATGAGCCTTAGCCATTTCCAGTGATCTTTCAGCATAGAGTATATCGTCCAATCACTGAAATATACTGCCATTTTTTTATTATATATATTCTTGAAATGTTTTGACAACAATTCTCAAAAATACTCCAGGTGCGTTTTTGAGACCAAAAGGAATAACTTTGTAGGAAAATGATCCGAATTCACATACGAATGTCGTCTTTTTCTCATCTTCTTTAGCTATTGCTACTTGGTTGTACCCTGAGAATCCATTTGTAAATGAGTAGCATTCATGTTCTACAAATTCATTTAGGATTTCATCTGCATAGGGTGTTGGGAATGGGTCTATTAAGGTGACTTTGTTTAATTCTCTAAATTTGACATAGATCCTTAGCTTTATCGGGTCATGTTTCTTTGGTTGTATGACCATTGGGCTTGCCCATTCCGATTGGTCGATAGGGTAGATAATTTATGCTTGAAGCATATTATTGATCTCTTTCTTGACTATCTATTTGTATTTATGAGCTAACATTCATGGACTAGACCTTTGAGATCTTTGTAGTCTCTAGTGAATACATCCTGGAATTCTTTTAGTAGGTTTACTATTTCGGTCGTTTGTTCTTCGTTCCAGTAATCGCCATTTTTTTCCATTTTTGGTCGATCATCATTTGATATGTCAAACTCTTTATTTTTAACTTTGGCATCTAACCATTCTGGTGCTTTAGCTTCATTGATCGGTTGACTCCCTTCTTTGAATTGTGAGAATGTAGTAGGAAAGTCTGTTGAATTCATTCGGTCGGTATCTTCTTTGTCAGCTGTCTCGACTTTAAGTACTATGCAAATTGGTTTTGTTGTTTCTGAATGGTTTGATTTCCATCGAAATATTTTCCCATCCAAATTTTTCGTTTTCCATTTGCAGTCTTATCGACTATGGTATTATCTTGGTTTGTATGTTATTACATGGTATTGTTGGTCGATCATAGTTTTGTATCAGAGTGTTGTCCCGGGTCGGTTCTATAAATGCTTTTATTTTTTTTTTAGTTTCGACTAACTTTTCATTTTGTGGTATAAAGCTGAAGTCTTTAATGAAGTTCTCTCTAAGTTTGTGCCATTGAAATGCTTCACTCCATGCTTCTTCCATTTTGTACCATTTGTTTGGTAAGTCAGCTAGGGTCGATGGAAACAGGTGTGGCCATGTACATTTATCTTTATACCCAAGTCTTTTCCACTCTCTTTCGCATGTTTTTATGTGTTCCTCTTGGCCTTTCCCTTGGATGAACATAGGTATTTGTGCTTATTTGGTTAGCCTTTTTGTAACACCCCAGTTTTGACCCCATTTGCATTAAAGATACATGATGTATATATTGTAATTAATCATGGTGAGGAGCTAAAGGAAAAATCCCCACCATCGATTTGGTTGTGTATGCTTTGGTAATAGGGATAGTTGTCGATGGTATATCATGTTATCTGGCACATTATAGTTTGGAATCATGTAAATATGTACATCAATTTAACTAAAACTACATCCAGCTACGACGGTGCAATGTTAAAATGAAAAGGGCATGATTTAAAAGGGTAAGGGGGGGGGAATGATGAACTTTGAGCTATGGGGGGGAAATCCATGTGTCACCACCCTGTTTGATTTTCTCATCTTTCCTTGTCTTATCCAACTACCACTTTAATGTGTTGTTGAGTAGTTGAGGCAGTTATGGCTGGGAGTGGAGTGTTGCAAGACTGTCAGTCCTTGCCCACACACACACTCCACCAGCAGGTTGACCTCACGTTGGCAGTGAAACCACAAGGCCATTCTCTCCATTGTCGGCTCACCCTCATGCTTAGGAAGAGTTGTTCACTCCCACGTAGGGACATGCAGCAAGGGGCCGATTAATCTTCCTCACGCAGAGCCGAGTTAAGGAGGGGTGCGATTTGTTGAAATATTGTAACTTTAAAGAATATTCTATATGTATCTTTTGTGGTCCGCGATGGTCCCACCAGGAGAACCACTTGTATTATCTTGTACCCCGATGGTCCTACCGGGAGAACCAGTTGTATTATATTGTACCCCGATGCTTCTAAAGGAAAAGAATAATAAGATTCATGAGGTTGTCCCCTCTAATTGTAAATGTGGGTCATTAGCACCCCAGTGTGGTTACTTGAGCCTACATGATTAACTCGAGCCTACATGTCAGATGAGTTAATTGAAGTGAATAGATGAATATAAATAGAAGTGTAGTTCTCCTCATTTGTGACACACACTCTCACTTGTGTAGCGCATTAGTGGAGAAGAGAAGTAGCTGGAGAAGGAGGAAAATCAGGCTTTGATCTCCTTACTGGTTTTATCTTTTATCTTTTTGGGACATCTATATTGAGGAAGATTTTTCTGAGTTTTTTCCTTTAGGGTTTTCCGAGGATAAATATTTGTGTTCCTTTTGTATGGTTGTGCTTGTCTATCTTTCAGTGATCCTGTTTATATGCTTTTGTTATAAAAATGAAATGAAATACTGATGTCTTAGCTAAGCATATGGAAATTTAACATGGGATCAGAGCCACCCTGAAAGAAGATATTGTGCAGCTAAAGAAAATAGGGCTTATTATTTTTTGGGTCTCTATCCATGATCGATCAGAAAAAAAATGCTAGATTGACTCTCCATTGAAGGGCGCATCTTTCTGTCGAAGCGGAATTCGATTCTGAGCATTTTCAGTTTTGGTGCGGAAAATTAGGTATTTCTACAAAAGAAGAATTTTTGAGTGAGCCCAGCATAGGATTGTTCTCCTCAAAAAAATCGAACTTTAGAGACCTGTATTAAGAAATTTGGTTGGGTGAAACTCTGGGAAAGTCAAACCCTAGTTTCACCTCGATCTGGAAAAACCCTAAATACTAAAACTGCTAAGTTTTGGTACATTCACTATATCCTGATATTGGTGAAGGATCAGGAGTTGAAAATTTCAGAGGCCTAATATAAAATCCTTATTTACACTTTCTCCAAAATTCAGCCTCATATTCGCTATATTCTAGGCGATATGACCCCTCCACGTTACGATTCCAGCCTCTTCTAGAATTCATCCCTAAACAGGAAACCTGGGGAGAATTGTTGTAGCGTGGGCTACAGAGATCCAAATGGAATTCCTAAACTTCAAAAATATCACAGAATTTAATTTCTGTGGTCCAAATTTCAGAACCTGAAGATGAACCAGTGACACATGGCATTCCGTACAACTTCACTATTCTGAACAGTCTTGTAACAGGTCACCTTGGGAAAATGATCATAAATCCAAATTGGTGAAACTAATTCTGATGAAACTTTTTTTTTTGGATCAGCGACATGTGAGGTTACCATAGTGAGAAAGGTCAGACATAGAGGAGCAGTAATTTAGTATATATCACAGAAACAGTAACAGGCATTTCTATAGAAAAAATTAGAAAACTAGGGCTTCCTGTTCTGGGTGCTTCGCTCCACTGTTTTCAGAAAAGGAGTACATTAGATAGCTCCATTTGAAGAGATATATATTTATATCCAATCAGATCTAAAAGATTCAAAGTTTTTAAAATTAGGGCTTCTCTGACAAACCCTAGATCAGCTAGCTCCGGAAGCAGGACAGACACCTCAAATTTGTAAGATCTAATATTTTGCTATTTGCATTTGAGGTTCTCATTTCAAAGTGATATATCACATTAGTTGACAAATTCCAAGCATGGAAGTATTTGATCTCTCTGAAGAAAATGAATTGGACACCTACATGAGTAGAGAGGTTCTAGTTCCATACGAAGATGAGGCTCAAGGCCTTACACAAGAAGAACTTGATCAAGGCCAAGAAGATCATTGTTTATTCAATCA
Source organism: Pseudotsuga menziesii (assembly GCA_001517045.1). Taxonomy (NCBI): domain Eukaryota; kingdom Viridiplantae; phylum Streptophyta; class Pinopsida; order Pinales; family Pinaceae; genus Pseudotsuga; species Pseudotsuga menziesii. The sequence continues at coordinate 372,137 of LPNX010711519.1, read as the reverse complement.
CGAATCAACTTATACCACAAGTGTCTTCCCTAAAGACACCGAAGATGTTTGATTCATTGATCAATCTATTTGAACATAAGAACTTAAATCAGAAGATGGCTTTGAGAAAACAGTTGAAGAATGTGAAGATCTAGAATGCTGAACAACTTGAAGCGGTAGAAGAAGAATGTATGCCAGAAGTAAGTGATTACTTTTAGCTCAACTAATAAGAAGAAAAGAAGAAGATGGGAGCAATTGAATATCCCTCAAGCTTCACCTTTTTACCCTTTTCCATTTTCCCTCTCTCAAGCCTTTCCTCTTTTGTCCTTAAATAATAACCATATTGTCAAATACTTTAAAAACCTAAAATTGAAATATCAAATTATAAAATAAAATTAAAATTTAAAAATTAAAATCCATTTAAAACTATAAATAAAATTAAAAAGTAAGAAATTAAAATCTATTCAAAATTTTTTAAAAACTAAGAATCAATTAATCAATTGAAAATTTTGAGGAATTTTAAAATTATTTTAAAATTTTTTAGGAATTTTAAATTTGGATTAGAAATTAATTTTAAAAAGATATAGTTAAAATAAAAATTATTAACCACCTCTATTAACATTTACCTTTCCTTGCCTTAAATTGACCTAGTTGGTTTCACCTTTTAATAAAATAAAATTAAATTAAAATTTTATTTATAAATATAATTTTAATTATATGTATAAATAAAATGTGGTTTTAAATAAATAGAATTAGAATTTGTAAAATTTAAATAAATTGCATTTGTAAAATTTTTTAAACTAATCTAAACAAATTGTGAAATATAATTAAATAATATTTCTTCTTCCTTTTCTGAAATTAAATTAAAATTAATAAGTTTTTTAAACCTAGCAAACCCTAGCTTTCCTAAGCCGACATTAGACGTTTTTCTTCTACCTTGTTCTAGTATTTATCATTGGTTCTCGCTCTCTCCACATTCGACATTATCTTGATGATGAATCCTGATATGGATCCGAAACGTCGACTTGGTCATTTCGATACTGTGGTTTCTCCGACAACAACATCAATATCCCTCAAGCGATGAGGAATATGAAAAACTCAATTCTTGAAGAACCTCTTATTCATCTTATCATTTGGATAAGAAATGATGATTTCATGAATGAAGAAGATGATAAAGCAGAATGATCAAGATGGAGTCTACCCACAAAACAAATAAAAGATAAGTATTCAGTTGCCATTTCATGATATTGTTTTGTTATACATTTGATTATATTCAGTTGATGTGTTATGCATGATAGATTGTTTAATTTAATACTACTAATATGCATGTGATGGGTAAGTAGCTCATGGCGTTATACAACTCTCCAGTGCTACTTATCAAACCTCTTTGTTGACATATTGGATTAGTGCACAATCTCAATGATGTCATGGTAGAGATGGAAGGAATCTAGAAAGTTTCTGTGAGATATGGATGAATGTTGTATTGGCTAAATAGTTGCGTGATGCATAAGAATTTGTCATTATGCATATGTTTCATGAAATAGTTATAACCATGCAATGGGTGCATTTGAATTGTAGGAAAGGTCCTGTACAACCTCCTGTAAGAAAAGAAGCATGAGACTTGTTCCGAAGAACAAGTGATGACAATTCAATAAACATGAATCTGAAGCTCCCAGGGTCAGAGAAACCATGACGGAAGAAAGAGCTTCAGAAAGTGGTAGATCCACCTCAAAGTATGAATACCACCATGGGTATGAGAGATAACTCAAGATGAAGAAAAGAATGCTATAAAAGAAGCTATGATCAAAGAATAACAGTTGATCATGGGGAATGATGTATACGATATGATTTCGAGACATAAAGGGAAGTACATAGTATCCTCCATATGGATCTACAAGAACAAGTGTACAAAGAAAGGTTTGTGATTTGCCTCAGAAAGAATAGACGATGACATGACATAGTCTATTGATCAGTATATATCAAGCATAGAACCACCTGTACAGAATGAAGAAGGAAGATAATACTCCACTTCAGGGGGAGTGACTACAAAAGATACTTGAGTTCAACATGGTACGGCATGATGGACAACTTCTTGATGGATCGAGACTTTACCAAGAGTAAAGTGGGTTCCAACCTTCAATGTTGAATGTAGAAGACTAGGATATGTTAATGATCTGACAAGACGAACTCATGATGAAAGAATACTAGAATGATGTATGGGATATAGTTCCCAAACCAGAAGGAAGGAGTATTGTATCCTCCAAATGGATATACAAAATAGAGCATGCAGCTGACTGAAGTATCGAGAAGTATAAAGAAAGATTTGTGGCCAGAGGTTTTTTTCAAAAAGAAGGAATTAATTCTGAAGAGGCACTTACTCCAGGAAGTAAGGTACACTTCCTTCAGAACTATCATGGTAGTTTCTTCCATGGTGAAGTAAAGACAAGCCTTCCTTAATGGTATAATTGAGAAAGATTTTTTTCATCAAATAGTCATGAGGATTTGAATTTGAAGCCAGATGGAATCACGTATGGCAGTTGAAGAAGGCCCTCTATGGCCTGAAGCAAGCTCCCAAAGCTTGGTATGGAAGAATAGATAGTTTCTTATTGAGCATGGGATTTACCAAGAGTAAAGCTGATCCTAACCTTTATCTCAAGGTTGTAGAAGATGAGCTTGTCATCCTGCTTTTATATGTGGATGACTTATCCTTGACAGGAAATGAGAAACAGGTCATGGAAAGTAAGAAGAAACTAGCAGGATTAATTTGAGATGAAAGACCTTGGGTTAATGCATTATTTCCTAGGTCTGGAAGTATGGAAAAGTTTAGAAGAAATATTTCTCAACCAGGGAAAGTATGCAGTAGAGATATTGAAGAGACTCAATATGTTGGAATGCAAAGCCATGGCCACACCCATGGACTCCAACCTGAAGCTGTTAGTTGATGACTCATCATAGTTAGTGGATATGACTCATTACAGACAGATCATTGGGTCATTGATGTACTTAACAAATACCAGACCAGACATTTGTTTTTGTTTGAACACTTTAAGTCAATATCTTTCTCAACCAAGACGGGTTCACCTAGTAACTACAAAACATGTGATGAGATATCTGAAAGGGACTATAGACTTTGGTTTATATTATGATGGTAGCCATGAGTATAGATTGTATGGCTACATAGATGCAGATTGGGCTGGAAGTATCTCAAATAGGAAAAGCACATTAGGTAGATGCTTTTGTTTCGGGTCTGCTACGAGTTCATGGTTTAGCAGGAAATAGTCCAATGTTTCTCGTAGCATGGCTGAAGCAAGATACATAGCATATTGCTCTGGTAAGTTGTGAAGCCATATGGCTTTGGAAGCTGATATCAAGTCTCTTTGAACTGAAGATGGATACTGCAATGATTCTATGTGATAACCAGAGTTGTGATGACAGAGAACCTTGTGTTCCGTCATAACACATAGAAATCCAGTATTTCTACATACGAGATAAGATGCAGATGATGATGTTTAAGTATTCCCATACTGAAGATATAGATGATGTTTCAGTATTTACATACTGTAGATGCAGATGATGGTGATTCCGTATTTCTATACTAAATATAGAGATGATGATGCTTTCAGTATTTCTATACTGAAGATATAGATGATGATTCTTTCAGTATTCACATACTAGAGATACAGATGGTGATAGTTCAGTATTCACATACTGAAGATGTAGATGATGATAGTTTGGTTGTTGATGTGCTAATGAAGTCTCTATCTCGAGTAATGTTCAAACACTTTCGAGACAAGCTTGGTGAGGTTCGGAAGAACCTTCCTCGAAAGGGGGAGTAGTGATGTTGCAGTGGGATTGTATCATCCCTGGGCATCTTCCCTAAAGTGATCATGTGACCTCCATCCTTGAGAATGAAGAGGGATTGTATCATCCCGGGACATCTGTCCAAAAGTGATCCAGTGACCTCAGTCCTTGAGAATGAAGAGAGATTGTATCATCCTAGGAAATCTGTCCAAAATAGATCTAGTGACTTCGGTCTTTGTGAATGTGGTGGGATTGCATCATCCTTGAACTTCAGTTCAAAATGTATCCAGAGGTCTCGACCCCCGTTAATGTGGTGGGATTGCATCATCCTTGAACTTTGGTTCAAAATGTATCCGGAGGTCTTAGCCCCCGTGAATGTGGTAGGATTACATCATCCTTGAACCTCGGTTCAAAATGTATCCGGTGGTCTTGGCCCCCATGAAAGTGGTGGATTGCATCATCCCTGAACCTCGTTCAAAATGTATCCAGAGGTATTGGCCCCCGTGAAAGTGGTAGGATTGCATCATCCCTGAACCTCGGTTCAAAATTTATCCGAAGATCTTGGTCCTCGTGAATGTGGTAGGATTGTATCATCCTTGAACTTCGATTCAGAACGGATTTGGTGACTTTGGTACTTGAGAACATGTGTTGATCCTGTAATTCCTAGAGGAAGGATTGTCTGAGTTCCACATATGTGTTGATCTGGTAATTTTGAAAGGAAGGATCATTGACTTGATCTTGTAATTCCAATAGGAAGGATTTTCTGAGTTCCACAGATGTGTTGATCCCGTAATTCCAATAGGAATGATTGTCTAAGTTCCACATATGTGTTGATCCTGTAATTCCGAAAGGAAGGATCATTGAATTGATCCTGTAATTCCAATAGAAAGGATTGTCTGAGTTCCACAGATGTGTTGATCCCGTAATTCCAATAGGAAGGATTGTCTGAGTTCCACAAATGTGTTAATCCCGTAATTCCGAAAAGAGGGATCATTAGTAACTCTGTAAAGACCTAAATCTCGTAATTCTGAAAGGAAGGATAATTAGTAACTCTGTAAAAACCTCAATCCCGTCATTCCGAAAGGAAGGATCATTGGTAACTCCATAAAGACCTAAATCCCATAATTCCGAAAGGAAGGATCATGTTGATGTTTTGATGATGTTGATGTTTTGATGATAATGATGTTTTTATGATGATGATGACGTACTGATCGAAATATCAGTGTATGATGATGATGATGTACTGATCAAAAGATCAGAGTATGATGATGATTACGATGTACTGATCGAAAGATCAGAGTGTGCTGATGATGATGTACTGATCAAAAGATCAGAGAATGATGATGATGTACTGATCAAAAGATCAGAGTATGATGATGATGATGTACTAATCAGAGTATGACGATGATGATGTACTGATCGAAAGATCAGAGTATGATGATGATGATGTACTAATCAGAGTATGACGATGATGATGTACTGATCGAAAGATCAGAGTATGATGATGATAACGTACTGATCAAATGATCAGTATGTGATGATAATGATGTATTGATCAAAAGATCGGAATATCATGATCATGATGTTGTTTGAGAATTGAAGTATGATTATGGTGCTGATCACGATGTTACTGATCAGGTTGCTGATCGAAAGAACAAAATGCTAAAGAAGTTGTTGCTGATTGAAAGATCAAAGTACTGAAGATGTTGCCGATCAAAATGTTGAAGATGTTGTTGCTGATTGAAATATCAAAGTGCTGAAGATGTTGCTGATCGAAATGTTTAAGATGTTTTTGCTGATCGAAAGATCAAAGTGCTGAAGATGTTGCTGAAGGTGTTGCTGATCAAAAGGTCAAAGTGTTGAAGATGTTGCTGATCAAAAGGTCAAAAGATGTTGATGCTGATCAAAGAGTTGTTGTCGTTGAAAATTGAAGACGAAGACTATATGATGTTGAAAAGATTACAATGATTTATAGATGTGTTACCTTGATGATGTTGATGATGTCCTCTCCTACTATTGTTGTTGTTGTTGTAGAATACCCTTCTCGTTAAGGGGGATTGTTGAAATATTGTAACTTCAAAGAATATTCTATATGTATCTTTTGTGGTCCCTGATGATCCTACCGGGAGAACCACATGTATTATCTTGTACCCCAATGCTTCTAATCGGAAGAACTAATAAGAGTCATGAGGTTGTCCCCTCTAATTGTAAAGGTGGGTCATTAGCACCCCAGTGTGGTTACTTGAGCCTACATGATTAACTCGAGCCTACATGGCAGATGAGTTAATTGAAGTGAATAGATGAATATAAATAGAGGTGTATCTCTCATCATTTGTGACACGCACTCTCACTTGTGTAGCGCATTAGTGGAGAAGAGAAGTAGCTGGAGAAGGAGGAGGATCAGGCTTTGATCTCCTTACTGGTTTTATCTGTTATCTTTTTGGGACATCTATATTGAGGAATCCTTTGCTGGGTTTTTCCCTTTAGGGTTTTCCCAGGATAAATCTTTGTGTCCCTTTTGTATGGTTGTGCTTTTCTATCTTTCAGTGATCTTATTTATATGCTTTTGTTATAAAAATGAAATGAAATACTGATGTATTAGCTAAGCATATGAAAATTTAACACGATTTCTTGTTTGGAGGTTCATTTTCCCTCTCTCATGCTGGTTGTTGGTCTGTGGTGGTGTTCCTTCCATTCATGCAGAGAACCGGTTTTCCTTTGGCAGTATTGAGCTGTGTATTGCTTTCCATCCTTCATGGTGGATCGTGAGCGGTAGACCACTGTGTTTTCTTCCATGTTTTTCTTGGGATGTGTCTTTTTCCCTTGTGCACAAGTGGAGAGTTTGTTCTTTCCCCTTTTCTACCTGTGTAAGTTGTCCAGCCATTACATTGGAGATTGTGTGTGCTGTGGGCTCGTGGATGTTGGTTGGCTATTGATTTCCACACTTGTTAGCTGAGCTTTCCTTTGTCCATAGTGGGAGTTTGGCTTCTTCCTTGTTTTCGGGATTTGTAGGTTTCCATCATTTCATTGTGAGTTTGGGATGTTGATGTACCTTGGTTTTGGGTTGCTCTTGATTTGTTTTGGAAATGCTAGGGCCAATAACAACTTTGTGTTGTCTTGTAGGCTTGAGTTGTGTTTCAATTTTGTTTGGGATTGTCACCCAGTTGTCTTTTCCTTCTTCACAGAGCTGTGAATAGATTGTTTTGCTGCGGTATGCAGTGGTTGGTATTCGGATTGTTGAGAGTGGGATTAGAGGTTGGGTATGCTTGGGAAGACTAGTGTTGAGGCCACCATCTTAGCATTTAGCCTTTCCTATCTCCTTGATGACCTACTAAACCCCTATTGTGTGGGTTTGGCTGATTGGCAGAGCTTGGCTGTGTGTAAGCCTGCATTGACCCTTACTCCTTGAGGAATCATGCCCATCTCGGGGGTGGTGGTGTCGGTGAGAGATTGAGGAGCATGCTGGCCTATGGTTGGGTGGAACGTTGCAGCAACGTAGCTAGTTACGGGGTGAGTTCTTCATTAAAAAGATAAGTACTCTTGACTATTTCATCTCTGCAATTATATCTACTGTTTCATGAGAAATGATGAACATGTTGAATGATGGAATGCATATGTTTGCTTCCGCTGAATGTTGAGGAAATATGAATATTTGTATGATGGATTATCCATACTGGTATGTATTATGTTTAATATTTTTATTTCAGCATTGTTGCCTGTTCATCTTCACGGGACTGTTTACCCATATGATTGGTATTAGTAGCATCCTCTTCGTCGATCAGAGGGTCGAGGATGTTACAGAGTGGTATCAGAGCTTGCAGGTTGCATCATGGGCCTGAATGGGCCATGAAAGATCAACTAGCAGAGGCAGGTTACTTTCTACCCAGCAAAGATCGAAAAACTTCCACAAAAAATTGCCTAAGTGCCTGAACCGTTGACTCATAGGAATACTGAGTAGGAAACTCTTCCAATGCAGCGAATCATCTAGTCGGAATGTCACCCGATGGAGGAAGAAATTGAGAAAATTTTTCTAAGTGTTCATCGGCCGTCAACGAAAGTTAGAGGGTGTGAGAGCTGCAGTTTTGACAGAGATCAGTCGAAGACTGCCGAAACATCGACTCCACTTAGTTAAAAGAATATTCGATGCTTTAATGTTGGCGATCATCGAAAGTTAGTCAATTGGATCGACGACGAATGGTGGAAAGAAGAGCTGACAAAGCAGTAGAGAAGAAGAATTCCATCGAAATCCATCAGTGGAAGACCATAGAAACGGTGACGCAATTTAGTGGATGGAGTACCCACAGTTTCAGCAAATATTAGTAGATTGATCGATGAAATTTAGTTCTTTGGGGAGCCGATGCGGTGGAAGACTAAGGATAAAATTTCAAAAATTTTCTATGTCCGAAAATCGTCGCATGAGCTAGGAAAAATTATGTTCGATGCACAGTGTACAAAACTTAGAGACGGAGCTGTAATGGCAAGAAGCTTCACGAGAAGTCTTTTGATGCAGTGGCGGTGACAAAAGGAAGGGGAGGCTCGCCGAAAGGGAGCCGCATTGACGGAAATGAAGAGGTGTTGAGAGCTGATTCCATCGGATGAAATAAGCCGACAAAGAGGAAATCCTTTGAAAATTTTTCTAAGTGTTGAGACCGTCAAATCGTCAGAGAACTTAGTTGGAAGCCCCTTCGATACAAACCTAGGCGGTGGCAAGAGATAGAGGAAGTATGAGCTGATGAAGCAGATGGAAAGATGATGAAGGCGCTATAATGGCGGCGGAAGAAAGATGATGAAGGATACCGAAACGTCGACACATTTAGATGGAAGGACCTCCGATGCTGTCGGTGAAAAACAGTGGAAGCCGAAGCCGCAGTTTCGGCGAGGATCTCTTGAAGACCACCGAGACGTCAGCAGAAAATAGATGTTGAGGGTGCCAATACGTTGACGAAAGAAAGTAGAAGGGAAAAATTTTGAAAATTTGAAAATTCCTCTAAGTATGGAAACTATCAGCAAAATTTAGTTGTTTGAGCAGCGAATGCGGTGGAAAGCATCGGAGAAGAATAGAAGATTGTATCTCTAATAATTATAGGATGAGGTTGCTGATGCGGCGGCGAATGAAGGGAGAATTTTTTTCGAAGAGCTGGAAGCATCGGAAAAATTTAGACAATCGAGCAGCCAATGTAGCGGTGGAAGGAAGAAGAAAAATTTCCAAATTTTTTTCTATGTACAGAAAACATCGAAAAACTTTAGAGGATTGGACCACTGACATGTTGGAGAAAATTAGAGGATTGATCCACTGATACGTCGGAAGCCAGAGGAGGATCAGCCCGAAACGTCAAAAAAATTTAGTTTATTGGACCACCGATGAGCGTCGAATGAAAGATGAATATCAGAACGCCAAAGTGTCAAAAGCTTAGAGAACTAGCCATCCAACAGGTAGAGGATTCGATCGCTGCTGACAGCTTTTGCAGTGCTGATAAAGGACTCAGAAGCTTAGATGAATGGGGATCCAAAAAGGTGGAAGACGTTAGCTATTTGACCTCCAAGGGATAGCCTTTGGCATCACGCATAAATTTTGGAATTGTAGATGAACAGACCGCCGATACATAGGGAGACTAGTGGTCTTCAGCACCGATAGAAGTCAGAAACGTTTAGTCGATTATGGGCCCACTTTTACGTATGCCTAAGGAACTATCCACCCGATGGATAGTGGTTCGGGTCGTTGATGCAACGGAAAGGATTTGTTGTTCGAATCGTCGATGTGACGGGAAAGACTATTGGGTCAGATCTTCTGAAATCAGTTGGTGAGACCGTCGATGGGTTGTATGGGCTACGAAACCCACAGTCAGTTTGTTGCCCATAGTTGCAGCTACCTAAAGAACTGTTCACACGAAGATTTGTGGTTCCGATTGCTGATGCGGTAAAGGTTAGTAGTTTCAATTGCCAATACACCGCCATTGCCGATAGGTATTCAGAAGCCTAGACAACCAAAGATCTGATGCAGTGGAAAATGTTAGTTGTTAGGGCTGCCGATGAGCACCAGAGGAAAATTGTTGTTTTGATCATCGAAGTGTCGAAATTTTAGTTGGGAAGAGGCCTGATTTGATGAAGGAAAATTTTGATTTTTTAAGTGGGATTTTTCAAAGATATCAGGGGTTTTTTAGTGAAATTATCAGTAGTCTTTCAACAGCTTCAAGGCTGAAAAGGAGAATAAAATCCTAGGTGTTTGAAGTTAACATTCCAGACCAAAATCCAGTTGTGTGTTTTGCCTAAAATTAGTGAAAATCTTCATTTTAGAAGTGGTGTGGTTTTCACACCCGAGTTCAGAATGAAGCGTCTGGATAGGCGTTGGAAAGATTATCTAGTAGGGAATAGGGGAAAGTCACCAGAATCTGAGTATGGAGCAACAAAGTGCTAATGACAGCCATTGCTGTCAAATGGACAAAGCTGGGAATTGCATGCCTAGAGGTAGCAAGACCATGAAGTCAAACTAGTTGTTGTGTGGAAGAGGAGTTCCATGCGAGGATGTGGGACTTGAAAAGGAAAGTTTCATTAAACCCTATTTTGCTGATTATAACTACATTCCCTAAGTTTTATACTTGAAATGTATGAGGATATGCTTTGCATACATAGGATATTGAGGATTATACATCTATAATAAACCACTAATGATAGTTATTTCATTGGTATTGGCATTAGTGGAAGAAAAAAATCCGATGACAACATGGGCCTGGATGAATATGTTGTTGATGCTAACAAATGTGACAAGCAACCCTCTGCAGGAAGGGATAAGGCAACTAGTCCATAAACAAAAGTTAGTGAGAAAATTCTGCAATCTCTTGCAAAGGACCAACCAAATTGGTCATGCCAAGGGTGTAAGTAGGACCCATGAAGGTAAGAGTTTGATTATGACAAATTCCATGGAGTGGTAAAGGCAAGAGACCTCATACCATATGGATATATGAATGTTCTACTACATCCATATAGAAATGTGTCATGCCTATATATATATTAGTAGCCCAAGGAAAGTAAGTACTGATGATATTGATTATAGTCATGCATCCTATATGAAGAAGTCATGGTTAGGCCATGCATGATATGTGTGAATGCATAGTAGTCATGAATTGATTGAAGGAAGCATTGAGTGGGTATGCATTAAAAGATTTTATAAATCTTGTAGTTATGCATTGAATATGTGCATATGAAGGGTGTGAGTAACTGATTGCACAAGTACAGGTGCAAATGTTGTGATGTGTTGCATGAATGCATTGATATGAGTGCATGTGATATTATGAATAACTAATGGCTGAAATGATGAATTGATGACAATTCAGGAACCATTTCAAAGGTTGTTATGAATGCAAGATATTAAGTGCATAAAGAGGATAGTCATGACCAATTAGCTACCGGAAATTCTCTATGGAAGAGCAAGGTGGTACAAATGATACACTTGTGAAGTAAGGAGTATCTAAACATTTCATTTAATTGCATGAATGATGTGACTATACCTTGCAAATGTTAGTATGATAATGATTGTGTGAAGTAAATGAGTTTTGGTAATATTTATGTGATTAACAACTGGGAGTGTCTGAATTCTATAATTCTAAAAATAATTCAGTGATGGTTGCAGAAATGAAAAGGTTATATGCATCATGTTGGTCACGTGGGCAGACCCAGGTTTACTATAATGTACCAACAACACCCCTAGCTCACTAGCCCTTTCGCAAACAGACCGCAGAGCGGCCTGAAGTCTCACCTGAAGTGATCCTTATGGGTTGGCCAAAGACTCAAGTGTCTCGACCAGGTTCTATATAGCATCTTATGTGTGTCTCGCAGATCTTCTTAGCCCGCGAGATGTCTCTTTCTGCGATGCACAGTTCCTCTTACTCACGATGACTCTAGCCTTTATCGCATCGCCTTGTCCTGAGCAACATGTAACTCTCACCAATGCTCAATCCTAAACTTCTGGTACTACGCACCTCAGCTCCTCTGATGGTGCGATATTGCCTCCCTGTGGTATCCTACCGCTGCGACTCAGTGTACTTAGCGTACTGATGTTCAACTTACAGGACTCGACACACACGACTATTTTACACTGTGACTCTTAACTGTCTTGAGTGAAACTTAGACAAACCCTTATACATAATACTTAAAGACTTCAACTTCCATTTATCCTTTTAATATATTGTGAACTGAATAACACATACATACATTTACTGTAAGCAAAGTTCATGTAATGAATGACAGATATAACAAGTAAATACAATCACAAGAATCAATCACATAACGCTCTAATTTTACGTGGTTCACTTCCAGGGTAGAAGCTACGTCCACAGAACTGTGTTTCTATGTTATAACTTGAGAGAGGTACATAGTTCTATTGCACCGCATATGCAGCTAGAGATCTTCTGGGTAACTCTGCACACAGGCTGGAGCCCTTCTCTCTTAGATCTCTTCTCTATATTTCCTTCTTACAATATACTCTCACTCTCTCTCTTTCTCTGTCAATCCCTACAGATTCTTACAATACAAAATAATAGTGAGCTAATAGACTACTGGACTCTCAGACTCCCTGATGTCTGAAAAGCTACAGGCTAACCTAATAGCTCCAGAAGGACTGAATAGCTAACCTTTTACAATACAAAATATATCCCTTTATAGGCGGCCTGAAGGTATTTCCATTACAACACTGTGGGCCTGTACCAATAGTAACCCAAAACCCTAACTAGTGACAGTCGGCATATCTGTACTTGGGGTAGCCGCTTTCTGTCACACCACTGCTCTTTGCAGTATTCCATGCTTCCCGGCGCTGACCATGGGTACTATGCACCGCTTCCCATCTTCTGTCCTTCATATTCAATACCTTGGCCTCATCGCCCCTTTTCCTTTATGAGGGTAGCTGAGCCCTAATATCTTTGCCACTGCCTTCAATGCAGTGGTTGAGCTCTCTCTTCTCGACCGCTCAGGTACTGTCATCTTCCTTGACTTCTTTGTCCCAATAGTCATGGTTTTTGGCTTTGCTCTACATCTAGAACCATGCTACGGTGTCGTAGCTTTACCTTATCTCTTCATCTTTTCCAAACTATCTATCCGCCAAAATGACAGCTTCTCCTATAGCTGCAGGACTCTGCTCCAATAGTCCCCTAACACTTACTTGTGGCTTGTCCCTGAGCCACTACCAGCGGTCTTCTCCTGCTGTAGCTTCTCCTTGGCTTCCTGTGAAGTGCGTTGAAGCTTGTCCCAAAGTCCTGCGAATTCGTTCTACATAGCTGTGACATGCTTTGGTGCCGAGTCAAGCATAGCTTGACTAATACTGGAGTCTTCTGCTACATCAATTTCATTTTTGGTGGCAGTAAACTCCCCAACTTTCTGCTCAACCGCATCGACTAGCTCTGTGATTTGTTCCTGATATGGTTGAAGAAGGTCATTAATGTGTATCTCCTTTTCTCTCAACTGCTGCGCTTCCTGCTACAAGCGGTTCATCTTCGTCGTCTTTCTCATCTTCTGAAGAGCTGCTAAGCTCTTGATTTCTTCCTTCATTGTTGTTGTGGTATTCTCTACTTGCTGAATACTTTGCTGCATTTCTACTTTCTCAAGAGGCTCATCTAACTCCAACCATGTGTTTGTCGCATTAGCTAGCATCAACAGTGCATCCTCTATGCGAGATTTCATCTGCACGGAAGTGAGTCGAAAGGCCTCTACTCTGGATTCCTTGTCTGCCTGGGGGGTGCCCGGTGGTCTAGCCTCAAGCTGAGTAATCTGCACTTTGTGGTCTTCCTCCATATTGGCCACTGTTTCTTCCATCCTGGTTATTATTTCCTCCAGAGCCTTTGCTCTATCTGCAACTCTTCTTACCTTCTGTGGGAGAGGCAATGTGAACTCAATATTACATTGGGGTAACTCCAATGCGATGCTCTATAAGACTTGAGAGAGATTATTTTCTCTTTCTTCATATGTTCTTAACTCATCTCCCTTTTTCTGATAGCTGGTGGCGAGTGCTGCATTATTTTGTTTCATCTGTGTGTTTTGTTTATAAGTCGCGAGCTCTCTACCTCTGAGCTCTGCGCTTAGCTGCTGCTGGATCATCTGCAACTGATCAATGTGGAACTCTGTGAGGTTAACCTCGACAGGTTTCCTAATATGTATCAGTACATCCATCATTGATGCAGGGAATTGGATGCTCCCTGGTGGTATCAAGACTGTATTGATGCGATCCATTGCCAAGATTTCCTCGCGGGAAATTGACTGTGTTGAACTTTCTCCTACGGTCGCCTTTACCGGCGGAACCTGTGTCATGATAGTCTTCTCAGTAATTGATTTTAAGTCTTGAAGCTGCTTTTCTACCATGATCTGTATCTTTTCCTGCGATGTCTGCATCGCCTCAAATGATTCCTTCAACATGTCATGCATTCTTGTTGCAATGAGTTCATAATCATCCTCTGTTAGTGCAGTCTTTGAAGGTAGTTTTGTGGCTTTGTGCTTTTTCTTCTTCTGCAACTCTAGTGTCCCTTCCTCTCCATCCTTTGTCGTCTGTGCCTCTAGTGGAACTTGCTATGGATATTTCCTCTTTTTTCCTGGTAGTGGCACTTGTGTTGTATCTTGGGTTTGGGTCTCCACTTTGCCTTTGCCTTTGTCCGATGGGTCTGTCTGTGCGGTACCTGATGGTAGGGGTGTGGTATCTTCTAACGCTTGCTTCCAGTAATCACCAAAGTCTTTGATAACATCCTTGACATCCTTCGCTGTCATCCTAAACCAACCATTGGCCCAATCATCCCTTTTATCCCTTTTTTGCCTCAGGTAAATTCTATGGTGGTCCACCATAAAATCAAGCCGATCATCATATGTGTCCATGATCTCTTTGTTGATCCATGGTGTTTCTTGGAGGACGTTCCTCAGCAGCCTAAAGTATTCATAGAATACTATCACATTGACCTTTTTCTTGGCTAGGCTGCTAGTCTTCCATAAGTTTGTGTAGCTCGCACCTCTGGGCTCGCCACTCACTAGCTATCGAAATTGGGTATGGGGCGGCTCCTTCCACCCGATGAATGCACAGAGTATCCACAACCACAAGAAATGGAATGGGTGGGTTGCCTCATCCTAATCTTGCAAACAATCTTGCTGAAACATATTTAACAAAAATAAAGACCAATTGAATTGTTCCCCGTCTGCAACTTGTATGGCCAAGTTAATTACTGATCCTGTGACTTCCTTTGGGTGAACCTTGGTTAGCATTCTTCCTACAAGCAGACTAGCTGTAAATCTGAGTGTATTGTTGGTTAAGCTTATGATATCGTAAGCCTGACCTCCTCTCTGTAGTTTATATTTGGTGACTAGGGCTGGTGATAGCTTGGAATCCTTGGTCTTTCCTGTTATATTTGTCTTCGGGTCTTGACCAGTCTTGGACAGCCCGGTAATGCGGTGTATCAGGTCGATGTTCACGTCGACCCTGTTACCAAGCCAGAGGTAACCCCCATGTACATATGAAAGTAGGATGCGCACCACGGCATTAAACTATGCGCCTCATCCAAAATGTGGTATTCTTAACAGATTGAGCAGGCCTGAACGCTCAAGAATCTGGACATGTTCCATGGGAACATATTCATATGCACCTATCCTTGGGTTCTTCTGAATCATTAGATACTGGTCCAGCCGGAACTGAGGATATGTCTTACTATCGCCTAGGTTATAATCTACAAATTTAACAACAACGGCATATCCTAATAGATCTCCATCTTCTTTTACTCGAGAATCAATCTGTGGTATAGGAACATGAAACTTACCACTCTTGCGAATTTTTACCTCTGGTGCACCATCAACTCGTGGTATGATGTAGTCTGTTGAGTTATGAACTTCCTCCTCCAGCTCCGGAATGGATTCTTCTCTTAAGTGAGTTTGGATCCTCATTCTTGGTAGCTGTCCGGTCTGTGATGAACTTGGCGTGACACCCTTAGACGGCGTTGTCATAGCAGACATAAGGCCTCCACACTCGAACCTTTCCAAAATCGCTTCTATGGGTTCCTCCTCAGATAGAACCCACTGGGTGTTATACTCTGGATTGGTAATGGCTGCAAACTATGTAAATCACAGCACTCTGTAATGAAATTAGCTTTGCACAGGGAAAACTTAACAATGCACTCTATAGTTCTTGGATCTTTGCAAATGTAATCCTCCTAAATGAATAATTTATGCTTTTATGGTGAAGTTTATAATCCCGAATGCAACGGTCATCTAGACTGAACCTGTTGGTCATATTAATTGCTTGGACAAGACCACACCCATCCTTCCAATCCTTAATAAATGCTGAAATCCGATCAATTTCCCTCGAAGCGTGTGTATGTAGGCACCGGTCTCGTCGAAGATTTGCCAAATATGGACAATTGATTATGTTGTAACCAAATCTATGGTAAGGTATACCGGTCATTTCTTCATTAAATGCTTGTCAGAAGGCGACTTGACTAGCCCTCTGTCTCGTTACAAACTAGGTACATGGCACGGAGAAACATCGCACTGCTGCGATGCCACACCGCATCACTTGCTCAAAACAAACTTAAGCATTTTTTTTTTTTGTGAAAAATGAACCGTCCTTATATGATTCCTGATACTTAGAATACCTGCCGGTGTAGACTAATTCCCGGTGCGATGCCTCCTTTCAATTACACTAGACATCTGCACCGCTCGTGACTCTGAGTTAGGGCTAAGAGGTGGAGTGGCTGTCACTATAGAGATTAAGCCTACTGCCATTGATCATCGTGGGAAGAAGCTCCCCATTCAGTTTGTTGAGATGAACGGCTCCTCCCTCTATGACTTGCTGTATCTGATACGGCCCCAACCAATGCATCTTTAATTTCCCTGGAAACTTAATAAATTTACTGTCATAGAGGAGTACTAGGTCTCCAATCTGAAGAGTCTTACTCTTAATGTGTATATCATGCCAAGATTTTTCTCATGCCTTCTGCACTTTCTGATGGAATCCGACGATGAATTTGTCTTCCTCTAAGGCAAGCAGCTGTGCTAGCCTTTCCTGCACCGTGTCTATATCAGCCATTACAGTGATCTGAGCAATTCTTAAACTGGGAAGAATATACTCCATAGGCATAACAGCCTCCTATCCATACACCAAGCTGAAAGTGTTATAGCTCAAATTGACACATCTCTGCCTATGACCACTTTCCCATGATTTCGTCGCATGTCGACATTTCCATGACAACACTTCATGAAAGTCATTGAAAGTCATTGAAACGACACCTATATTGGAGGACCCATATCTTCAGTTCTGTAACTTCGTTTGACCTCATCTCTACACCGTTAGAAAGGTATTTCTGTTAGCTAAAACTTTCTAGAAGATACCAAAGTCTGAAAATGCCCAAAAATACCTTAGAAATGCGTTTTTTGTGTATACGTGACTCTCCTTATAGGCAAGTCACGAATCATATGCGAGTCTCGTGTATTACAAGTCGCGGATTCTTGTATTCATGGGTTTCTCTTATGGAAACTCACGGATCATTCACGGGTTGTCGTCCTCCATAGTCACGAATATGTCTCTTAACATTAAAACATTAAAACACACCTTTTGAGTTAGTTTGGGTAGTTATGCAACTGACTCCTTCAGTTGTAACCACTTTGTCTTTGCCCCTATCTCTTCTTTAAGCATATAAATAGAGGTAGGGAGGTCCATGAGAGGGGACTTGAATTTATGCATTGTTATGCTGGAGGAATCGGGACTCTCTCTGCCCACACCTTTGCCCTGGAGGTATTCCCCTTGTGTTGCAGAGCTTGGAGGATGAGTTCTTTGGAGAAGAGAAGCAGCAGAACCAGACCAAGGTTTCATGAGGTGCCAAACTTGAAGAGAAGGTATACTTGTACTTGTTTTCAAGATTAATAAAGATGTGATGTCCTTCTTCTTCCCAAATCATTGTTCAAAGTGTGATTGAATCTCTGTTTCTGATCATATGATGATGTTATTCATATCATTAGTTCATGTTTATTTGATTATCATTGTTTTATATGTGGTCATAACGGTTTGAGGAAGGTATAATTCGTTTTGCAGGTCTCTTCGAGCGAGAGGAGCAAGAAGAGGATTGAAGAGAAAGCTTGGACCAGCCTTTAGTTATTTAGGTGTGGACCTTTCTCATCTATGATATTTCTTATATATGCTTGCTGAACATTGTGCATCTCTCTTTCAACTCGAGTATGTTGATGGCCTCTTAAACCCTAGCCATAGGATACTTTCCTTTACAACAGAACTGGCGAATCCGCTGGGGAGAGCCTTGTCTGTTTGGGGTTTCTCTTGATTTATTTCATCTTTTTTCATTGTTTCAGGTCCTTCTTTCCACTTAGTAACACTTTATAATTCTTATAGAACACCTCCCCTACCTTCCTAAGGCAATTTTTGACCTTTTTTTTTGGATTTTTCCACCCATTCGTGACTTGCTTGCCTGAACAGTCGCGAATCTGGTTTTGTATTCATGACTACCTATACTGGAAACCCACGAATGATTCACAACTTGCTATTTATACAACTCGCGGATCTTTATATTCCCGACTTTCTATATTAGCAACTCGCGAATGATACGCGACTTGCCAATAGTGCAACCCGTGAATGCCCCTTTAAACAGTGTTTTTTCCTCTTTTGTGATTTTTCTTATGTTTGAAGGTGTTTTGGTAGGTCTTTTGGAGTCGTCTGCAGGTGCATGACTCCAAGGAGTTAGTGTCATCCCTTTTGGTTGTTCTTTATCTTTGTGGTAAGCCCTTTTATAGCATTAGGGTTTGTTCTTTGCTCTTTCCCCCTGCCTCCTTTGCTTGGTATGATTTTTGGCTTATATTTTTGGTCAGCCTCTGTTAGTGATCTTTGGTTGATTTCAGAATCTTGTTAGTGCTGGTTTCCTTCTTGTTTTGTTGGCTAACTTCACCATGCCAAAGTAGTTGACTTGTCTTGTATGCAAGCCTTCCTTCCAAGTAGGGTTTATACTGACTTTAGTTCTTTCTAGAGTTTGTTTGGTGGTTGTATAGCAGAGTTCCTTTTGCTTTGTTCTTGTCATCTGCATGCTTTTGTTTGTAGGTATTTTTCTTTTCCATTTATAAAAGAAAATTAAAAAAGAACCTATACTTGTTTTTGCTGCTTGTCCCCCTTTACCTCCTTCTTTTGCTTGACCTTGTTGGACAAGGTACTGAGCAGCCTTTGTTTGTAGGTTTAGATTGATACTTGGGACTTCTTGACCTTTGTTTATGTCAGTCTTTTTGCTCAGTCTCTTCATTCCAAAGTTGTTGGCTTGTTTACCTTTGTAAGCCTTCTTTTCAAGTGAGGTTGATATCTAACCTTAAGGAAACCTAGGGTTTGTTTGTGGGGTATAGAGTAGTTGTCTATTTGCATTGCTTACAGTACTTGCTTGCATTAGTTGATAGGCTGATTTTTCTTTTGCATTTATAAAAGAAAAAGACAAAAACACATGTTTGATTTATATGCATGTAGATTAGGTTTTTAGTCTAGATTGCATGGCATATCATTGTTTTTAAAAAATTAAAAAATATAAAAAGAATTTGTTCTTTTGTGGCTTTCAAGTTTTATATTTGAAAAATAAAGAGAATAGTTTTTTTCTTTTTGCAGTTCATTTCTCTTTGCTTAGTCATTTTGTTTCAACTTTGAGTCAAAACACCACATAAGTTTCATGCCATTTACCCTCTGACTAAGAAACAACCCTTAAAATAAACGATATAATTTAAAAAGTATTAGTAAGTTTTTATTTTATAGGGTCATACACCAACTAGCTTAGGATAGACTTGTGGATTAGGGAGTTTCAACTCTCCACAAGTGTTAAAATTTCAGACGTATGTTATAGCGGATTTCACCACACTAGGTGAATCACACATTGTATAGCCTTCCCCTATCCCGCTACAGACTCATTAGCCCCTATGGACCACTTTTTGTCTTTTGATGTATCATTGACCATCCCTAAAAACATTAGAAAAATAATATACGCGGCCTTTTCCCCGATAACCGCGTACATACGTGGATATTCCCTCTATAGTCGCGTACATCGGGATGTGTACATAATCCAAAATCCTTTGGAGCGTTCATTGACTTGGATCCGACTCATATGACTCCTAGCCTTCCATATGCCTTGAGATCTCATGGATTCAACCTTTCAGTATCCCTTTGAAAAGCTATATAAGGAACCCTTGAGACATTGAAAGCATAAGAGAGAATTGAGAGTATCAAAACTATAGTCCATTGTTGCCAGAACTTATGCTTGAGTCTGCATCCCTTTGTCCCTTGGAGCACTATTGTGTTCTTCCCAAGCTTACCTTTTGCTAGTAAGCTTGCTATCGGAGTGATGGAGGATTGAGGTGGTGGAGGCCCAAGTGGGGGATTCAGTTTCTCCAGTTCGCAGACGTGCCGTCAGAGGTTGTCACTTGTAATCTCTGATTCATATTAATAGAAATATCTTTTCCTGTCCAGTAATGTGTATTTGAATGAATATTGTATCCATTGGAATATGTCAAATGCTTTTACATTATTGATTATATATTCTAGAATAGATCTAACACCATGAAATATAGTATGCTTGTATTGTTTACTTGTTGTTGAGGACGTGCTATAACAATTCAAGCTGAAGATTGGAAAGCTCAACGGGGATCTACTTCAACCGTCCAGAACAAGGTACGAGGTTCGATCCTTTAGTGTTAGACATTTTATTTATATTGCATATTGGGAAAGATTGATTTCTGGAGTCTAGCTGTCTGTTGTGGTACCCCAATCCATAGGAATTTCTCTCTGTAACAAAATTGGTGACTCTGTTGGGGAGTTCCTAGTAATTGTCCTTTGGGGGTTGATTTCTTGGCATTCAATGTATTTCAATTGATCTCTCTCTCTTGTTTCTGTGTTGGGTATGGGGGCATGTATGCCTGGTAGAGCCTGATTGGTGTGAATTTAGCCTCATCCTGTCTTTTTGCCTTGAATTTGTGCATCTTTTTCTTCCTGTACGCGGGTTTGTCACTTACAGTCGCATATACACGTGGTTTCCCCTGGGATTGTCGCGTATACACGCGGGTTCACTGCGCACAGTCACGTATACCCTGGTTTTTACCTTTTTGTGGAAGATAGTGGATTGCTGGGTGAATTATGTTAGTTGCTGAGTCTCCTTTGGCACTGCCTGAGTCTGTTAATACCTTTGCGTTTGACCAAAAACGTTTTTTTAGCCTAAATTTTTTTTCTTTTAGGAAAGTTCTTGTCATGGCATCTTTGATTTTTTGTTTGAGATTAGTGCATTAGAGTCCTTTTGCCTTAGTGCTTTGCTGGAATGCTGTTTATGTGTGCTTGCAGAGTCTGGGGTGGGTAGAATCATTCTTTTTCTTTTTGTATCTCTATATTTTCAAAAAATTCAAAAACATTTGCTTATCATCATGCATTGCATTTTGCACTTTGCATTGTACTTGCATTAGATCTAGATTTGCTTTGGAGTAATAGTTAGGACTTCATATAGGGAAATTTGCATTCAGCATTTGAAGAAGAAATTGTGCATTCACATAGTACGCATACCCTATTTTCATGGACACAATGCATTTGCATTGATTGTTAGGTGTACATTTTACTTCTTGTTGCGTCATAACACCATTAGTTGCACGACCATATCCTATTTTTGAGTAATAAAGCCAAACTAAAATCAACGCTAATTAAAATGAATTACACTCTTTTCTTTTCTAGGGTGCACCAAGAAGCTTAGGTTTTAGGATCTTGGAATAGTTCATTGAAAGTTAATTCTCCAAGATCGTTAAACAACAACAACTAGGTGTCTGTCCAGGGAGTGTGTGAAATCCTTGGTATAACCAGCGTTCTCAGGAAGCTCCTCTCAAAAGGGAGTCAAGAACTAGGTAGTGTGAGAGGTTGTTGATCGGGATAACCCCTGGTTGGTAACTGTGTAGCACCGGAGATATAGCCAGGATTGTATTCGTATCTGGGGGCTCTTTCAGGAGTTTCAGGCTTTGCTACCCTGCCCATACGGTCAATCCCGCCTGCGACTATCCGCCTGAGCGTTGATTATATTGGGGTGACCTTAGTGACCTTACCTAGGATATCGAGGGGGTACATGTAGAGGTTATTTTGCATGTGTCCCGGCTAGGTTGGGGTCGGACAGCATAGTCGCTTTACTCGTTGAAGATGAGGGCCAAAATAATTGGTTTCGAACCTCCGCTTGTGGTGACAAGGGCCTCTCATTCCTCTCCTAGGCGAGACATACCGGCCACATTCGGGAGCTCACTTATCCATCCCTTGTTTGCTTGCTTTTGGCTTTAGATTTTTTAGTGATTTCTCTGTGCACACTAGTTGGCCTAGGGTTGACGTAAATAGAGAGTCTTTGCTTTTTTTGTTGAGTCATTATGGAGTCGGGTGCGGTTTCGCACCATTCTCATCGGTTAGCAGGACTTCCGCCGTCCACTTCTCCTCCTCCTTTGGGAGAGCGGCCTAGATTGTCTTGGTGGACTATGTCACACACTGATTCACACAACATGGAGGATCATTCAGAGACTATTCCTGAGCCACCTCCTCCTATTCGTATTGATGATGGGGAACTTACTCCTACATACGATCCCTCACCTGACCTAGCTGAGATCGGTCCTGTTATTTCCCAGATAGGATCTTTTCATGATAGACCTACTCACACTAGGGAATATTCCCCATTGACTTGTTACCGGTATGGAATGCCGGATGATGCCGAGACTCACTTTGACCCTCCTAGCACTAGCTACGGTAGTTATGTTACGACTGGTTTTCCTATGCAGGATTTGACATTTCATGTTGAATCCGACTTTGAACCTAGAACTATGCCTCGGGGCAATCCCATGCCTTACCTTGCAGAGAGGTTTGGGAGTACTAGTCACATTGCACCTTCCATCCCAGCGGTGGAAGCTCCATCTTATATACCTCCTAGGTCTAGAGTTAGTGATCCGATAGTGATACCAGGTTCCAGACGAGTGACGATAGGAACTAGTACATTTCTTCTTACAGAGATTCCTTCGTCCTCTCTTCCAAGTTCTTCAAATGTAAACCCTCCACCTTACTCACGTGGTCCTTCGAGTCGGCACATAGCTATGAGTCAGATACATACTGTGATTACTAGACCAATTGTGTCTCAAGCCTACATACCACCCGTGGTTTCGGGAGGTTATGTTCATGTCTCTAGAGGTCAGATTGTTACTTCCACGACATATATCCCTACTTCCGGTATGTATATTCCTACTTCCAGAACATATCTTCCTACCTATGGAGTGTCCCATGGGGCATCACAAGCGATGACCTATGGACCCTACTATGGGATGCAGTATGGACAAGTCTCTCCACCTTATGGAGGCAGGTATTCACAACCTGCTTATTCTCCTAATTATGGATTTGTAGCTCCTACTAGTCAAGGTCCACCTCATTATGCTATTTCCATGCCACCCTATATGGGTCATACAGGAGGAGGTCACTATGGCCAAGGTCATGGTTGTAATCAATCCTATATGAACCAGGGAGCGGTCCATAGACCTCATCATCCTAGGTTCCCTTTCCTCGTGACACTCAATTTACCTGACTTATCGAGACTTACAAACGATCCTGTGGCTCATGACCCAGCTTGGCCGGCTGTCCCTACCAAGCTTCCTTCAGACATACCTAAGTTCGAAGGCAAACCAGGAGATGATCCGAGTGAACATGTTACAACATTCCACCTATTGTGCTCTTCCAATTCATTGCATCAGGACTCATTCCATTTGAGACTATTTCAATGCACCCTTACAGGGCCTATGGCGAAATGGTATATAGAGTTACCTAGGGGTGCCTTTACTTTGTTCGATGACCTTGCGATGACTTTCCTTAATCATTTCCAGCTACCAGTACGCTGTGATGTTGGTACTGAACTCTTGTCAACATTTCGGCAAGATAAAGGCACCCATATTTCTGATCATATTCAAGAGTGGCATAGACGGAAGAGATTAATTAAATCCTTTATACCGCCGGAGTTCCTCCTTGAGTGGTTCCTCAAATATTTATTGCCATATATCGCAAAGGATGTTTCCACATCTGGAGTGCAGAATGAGGAACAAGCAATCTTTAGGGAACAGGAACTAGACTTGATCTATGCTCAGTCTAGTTTGTTATATGAGATTATACCCAACGCTCCTCATTCTAGTTACGATCCCAAGGTCAAACCTAGACCACATGCCGATGGAATTGTGGGTAGTGCAAGTAAGAAACCTGCAGGTTCGGTTGTGAAACAAGTTGCTCAGTTGTCAATCAACCAATATGCCTCGGGACAAGCTACGGCTTCTTCTCATCCTGCCCAACCGGCGAATGTACTTGCTGTGTAATCGTTCGACCAGAAGGGTAACCAGCAACCCGGACGGAATAGAAAAAAGGGTAAAAATAATAATAAGAAGGGTGGGAATAAGAATGAGAATGCCAACAATAATGACAAGAACAATAAAAATGCTGGGGGGGACAAGAAGAATAAACATAAGGTTAAGTTTCCTTGCAAGCTATGTAAGGATGATCTCCTCACTTACTTGTGCCCTAGGATGGATGAAGCTTTGAAGTTCATAGCACAGGGCCCAGCTGTGTTAATGAACCCTTTACCGCATAACCAGAATATGAACTCGAAGTCCCATGATCAATCTAGTGATGAAGATCCACCTGAAACTAGTGGTCGTGGGTGCATTAATATGGTCCGTGCCGTGAAAGTTGTGATGCGTGTTAAATATTATACTTCGTCACAACCCAACCCAGGCAAAGAACCTGATCCACCAGGAACCCCTTTGCGCATTGAGAAACCTGCGGATAAACCTGAGGCTGCACCTCGCATTCCTAAGGGGGTACTTAAGCATTTGGGGTATAACCCAAATTCCCGAGCCGCCCAGAATTATTCAGTTGTCGAGGACTTGGGTCATACTCCTTGTGCGATGTGTGCATTGGAAGTGCTTCAGAGTTATCTGTCGCAAAGGAAGGATTTGCTTTTCGCTCTTGGTGTGAATGGTGATGATTCTTCCTCAGTGATCAAATTTGAAACCGCAGGACATCAGCCTCACTTTCCCTACTATGTGTCCCTTTTGGTGCATGTAGAATGTCTTAATATGATCGTCAAGTGCACAGTGATTGATGAGGGCGCCGTTGCTTCTGTGATGTCTTTGTCTTGTTGGAAGGGTCTTGGTTCTCCTGAGTTGTCAAAATCCACGACCATGTTAACTGCTTTTGATGGGAGATCATTTAGGCCACATGGTATTCTTCCTTCTCTTAAATTCTGCTTGGGAGGGAAGACCATTACGATAGCGGTTGAGGTGGTTGATGCGCCCCTCGACTACAATCTCTTACTGGGAAGGAACTGGATGTATAGTATGCAAGCCGTTGCGTCTTCGGTATTTCACATTGTATGATTTCCTCATAATGGGAAGATTGTAACGATTGATCAAATGGCATTCAAGAAGCCGCCTGTTAGTGCATCTTCGGAAGCTTCGGTTCCGAAAGTTGAACATTCCCAGCCGGCAACTGGGAGTGTGGGTGTAGGCATGTATCCGTCCCTCATGGGAACCTTTAGTTTTTTTGCACCCATCTTCATGATAGGATCTAGTTTCGATGGTGCTTTGATGTCTACGAGATTGGTGCCTTTTTGCACAAGTCATATGGGAGATCCTTGGATTCTTCCTTCATTGAGTCCTTCGAGTGAGGCCATTGAGACGAGCGTGCCATTTCCTGCAATCATGATAGCTTACCAAGATAATCTTCAGTCTACTGCAGAGCCTTGTTCTTCCTCTTCGTGGAAAGAGGAGGAAGACCCCTATGTGCTGCCGACATGGGTAGTACAGTCTTCTCATGCCCACAATTGCCTTGATACGGTGTTCCCTTCAGATGAAGAGATTATTGAGGCTATGTCGGGAGTTGAGCCACCATGGGAGGAACTTCATCATAGATCATATCTCCTTCCATAGCTTGACCTTTTGGAGCATGAGGATTATAGGGAGATTCTTAGTCAGAAAGTTGGTAGACCCATGGTTCCATTAAGCTCTCCTGGTTAGATGGCTGATGGAAACATGGCGAACATATTGTCAACTATTCCTATCAGCATTTCTCACAATCCTGGTACAATTGAGAATGTCTACATTGGGGCGGATTGTTCCCAAGATGAGATTCGGGAGTATACTGAGCTATTCAAGGAATTCTGTGATATTTTTTCTTGGTATTAAGATGAGATGCCAGGAATTGACCCTCAGATTGTCAAACATGAGATTAAGACTTACCCCAACGCTAAGCCTGTTCGACAGCGTTTACGCACGGTAAATCCTAGGAAAGCACCCGGCATAAAGGCAGAGATAGAGAAGCTATTGAAAGCTGGTTTCATCTATCTCGTTCCCTTGACGGAGTGGGTTTCAAACCCCGTTCCGGTGGATAAGAAGCAGGGAACGATGCGTATATGCACTGATTTCCATGATTTAAATCATGCCTGTCCTAAGGATAACTTCCCCACACCATTTATAGATCATATTTTGGATGAGTGTGCGGGTAGCGAGGTGTTCTCCTTTATGGACGGCTTTTCTGGGTATAACCAGGTTCAAATTAAACCTGAGGACCAACATAAGACCGCATTTATTTGTCCTTGGGGAACATTTGCGTATCAAAAAATGCCTTTCGGCCTTAAAAATGCCGGAGCTATGTTTCAGTGGGCAATGACCTTGATTTTCCATGATCTCAAGTCCATTATTGAAGTATTTTTGGATGACCTCGCTACTCATTCTCGCATGAGGATGCGTCATTCTTATCACTTGATATTGGTGTTTGAAAGATACCAACACTATGCTGTTAGATTAAACCCTCATAAGTGCATCTTTTGTGTGAAATCGGGTCGTTTGTTAGGATTTATCGTTTCGAAAGAGGGTATAAGAGTCGACCCTTTGAAGGTGGAGGCAATACTTCAGTTGTCTCCCCCAGGAAATATTCGTCATCTTCAGTGTTTGCAAGGCATGGCAAACTTCCTATGAAGATTTGTTGTCAATTTTGCCAATTTGACTAGAGGTTTCATGCATCTCCTGAAGAAGGATACTCCCTTTGAATGGGATGAGCGAGCCCTGGAGTCCTTCGATGCACTTAAGAGAGCCCTAGCATCGGCCTCGGTGATTAGTCCTCCAGATTATAGCCGTGATTTCCTATTATATGTGGCCGCGTCTTTAGAGACGATTGGGATGGTTTTGGTTCAGGAGGATGAGGAGCTCCAAGAGCATGTCATATATTATCTGAGTTGAAACCTTATTGACGTAGAGATTTGGTATTCTCATGTCGAGAAGCTTTCCTTGGCTACCGTACATGCGGTGCAGCATTTGAGACATTATATTCTCCTTCGCCAGACCTTGGTTGTTGCCCATGTCAATCCATTTCAATTCGTCCTCACACGTAGGATGATTGGAAGAAAGTATAATAAATGGATTGTCATCCTGCAAGAGTTTGATCTCGAATTTGTTTCAGCAAAATCGAAGAAATCTTTAATCTTTGCAGAGCTTATATCAGATTTTCCGAGCGAGGCGAAAGAGTTGGGATGTGAAGATACGTTCGTTGATGAACACATTATCTTAATCTCAACGGCTGACCCATGGTACGGAGATATCATAGTATATCTGCAAGCGCAGAGGACCCCTATTCACCTCTCGCGAGATGAACGACGACGATTACGTCACGTCTCCAAGAACTACGTCATAGTGGACAATACTTTGTACTACCGTGGAGTAGATTCCCTTTTACGACGTTGTTTAACTCATGAGGAGGCTGAGGTAGTGCTTAATGATTGCCACGGAGGGGCATGTGGTGGTCATTTATCTGGGCTTTCTACAGCTCAAAATATTTTGAGAGCAGGTTATTTCTGGCCATCGATCTTCAAGGATTGTATTGAAGCGGTCAAGAGGTGCCACCCTTGCCAGGTGTTCACACGTAATATGCGCTCGAAGCCTGCCCCGTTACACCCTATTATCACTGCCGGTCCCTTCACCAAATGGGGGCTCGATTTTATGGATTGCAACCTAGCTTCGGCTGGGGGGCACCATCATATTATAGTGGCTATTGATTACTTCCCGAAATGGGCTGAGGCAATGCCTACAGTAAAATCCAACGATGAGACAGCCGCTCACTTCGTATTCAACCAAATCATCTCTAGGTTCAGGATTCCAAGATAGCTTGTCACTGACCATGGCTCACACTTTCAAAACTGTATGATGGAAGAGTTGGCATCCAAGTTAGGGTATAAGCAAGAGCACTCCTCTTCTTATTATCCTCAAGCGAATGGACATGTTGAAGCAGTGAATAAATCACTTAAGTCCATTCTCCAACGAACCATCGCACAAAGCAAGACGAATTGGCATATTATGTTATACCCTGCTTTGTGGGCATATCGAACCGCAGTAAAGACTGCCACTGGTTTTTCTCCATATCAGCTTGTTCATGGAGTGGAATTGATATTGCCGGTTGAATGCGAGATTCCTTTGTTGAAGTTAGTCATGGAACTCTTACCAGACACTTCACCTTTGGAGGAGCATTTGGTTCACCTTGAGCAACTCGATGAGCAGCGTAGAGATGCCTTGGTGACTCTAGAGGTCAATAAGCGTCGCGTAAAGGCCCAAGACGATAAGTTTGTATGTCCAAGAGTGTTTAGTGAGGGAGACTTGGTCCTTTTGTGGGATCAATCGAAAGAACCCTTTGGGGCAGGGAAGTTCAATCCTATGTGGTGTGGTCCTTACATGGTCAAGCGTGTGTTAGAGAAGGGTGCCTACGAGTTAGTGGATTATGAAGGGACAGTCTTGGCGAAGCCTAGAAATGGGCTCTATCTCAAAAAATACTATGCATGATCTTTATCCAAGGTTGTTTGTTGTATATTATTGTATAGATTTTTTGCATAGTTAGGTCTTGTTTATCGTGATCGGGTTTGTGATTAGTTTCCATTTCTTGTGGCAGATGTCAATGGAATCTTCCACCTACATAGGATTCGCGGATGGTGCAAGCCGTCACACTCAACACTCAGCCTCAGCTGCTTGGGTGATTTATACTCCTATGGGTCATGTACTGTCTTCAGGAGGTGTATGTCTATGGCCATATTCCAACAATGTTGCTGAATATAGTGCTGTTATCGAGCTTCTACGGGATGTCATTTCACATGGTGTTCTCTCTCTTGAGGTACGTCTTGATTTAGAGTTAGTAGTGTCACAGCTAAATGGTTTGTACCATGTTATAGATCCGATGTTATTGAGGAGATTCTTACGTGTGAGATTGTTAGAACGGCAGTTTGAGAACATAACATATATACACATTCCAAGAAATTATAATCAAATTGCTGACTCATATGCTAACTATGTGTTAGATTGGCATTTGTTTCATTCATCATAAATTAATCATAAACACAATTTTTACACATGTAAATAAATAAACCGATCACCATAAAAAAAAATTATATACATAAAAAATGTGGTAATACATAGTGTCATAATACAAAATTGGGGCTTTGAAAGCCACCATCATATACACGGTAGTACAAAATAGATACACTCCCAGGTGTCTAGTCCTGTGGAGGTGGATGAGGGTTGTGATCATGATATGTCACCATGGCTCTAGCTAGCCGTCGGAATAAATGCACCCATGTGCGTGGTACACCCACCACCTATCTCTGCATAGCCTCAGGAAAGTCCTCGACTTGCGCCATGGGAATCCTGTGAGTTAGTCGCATGAAGTTGGTATGGATGCTTTGGAGCGTCCACTCCACATCCACACCAGTGATATCATCTACTGTTCCCCTCCGTCTATGATGTGGGAATCCCTCTAGTCGCCATGGTCCCACATCTGCACATGAATGGTAAATGTCATTATGTATTATCACCCAAAAACATGTCTTTTTGATTCCATATAATCAAGAAAACACAAAAAAATTAAATACTTCAAAAATTTTAAAAAGAGTAAGGGTCGAGATTCGTTACCTATGTCTCCATATGCTGATCCTGGTGGTAATGGCATGTCCGGATCTCCCCGGAAATCTATCCCTGCATAAGGGTAGTCCTCTATGGCAACAATCTGTCGTCGCCACCATGGAAAAAAGTCTGCTGGATAAGGGTTGGCCACCCTACCGCCCCCCAGTCTGCACATCGCGTCTTCCCAACGTTGTTGGACTGGATCTCGAACCCCGTGGAGAGGAACATCCACTCTAGGGCTCAATCCTGGAACACGCTCGAAGAAAAACGTGCTCAAGATACTGCTGAACCTGAAGTTCCGTATCCTACCTGCCTTGCACTCGCTGAGCTGATGTTTCATGTTGCTCTGTAGTGAAGTGCTCCAGTCATAGATGGTCGGTGTCATACACTCCACCGCATAGAACATCAGTGGCCGAGAGGCCTGATGGAGTGATGCTAAGCCTACTATCCTGCCCAGCGTCAGTAGTATGGCCTTTAGGCCTAGCACCTGTATAGTGTTGGTGGGAACTTGGATCCCCACCTTCTCCGTCTTTGGGTAGCAGTACATAGCTATGTACTCGTCGATAGTCAGCCCATGACCTGGCCCTCCTCGAGCACGAAGGTTCACCATCTCACCTCGCCGTGATAGACCTATGATAAAGTAGATATCCTCCACCTCAATGGTGAGGGACATGTCGTCTAGCCGGAAGGACTCTAAGTCCGGATCCCAAAAGTCTACAAGAATCTGTAGTAGTCCTAGTTTGGCCCTCAAGCCACCTAGGCACCAAAACTTGTAGACTCCGCATCTTCTTAGAGCTTCTTGAGCCATTCTGTCAGCCCTTACTGCTTCCTCTACATCACCGTGCTCGCATTCTCGCCACTCTAGCACCATCCTGCATGAGAATTTGACCAAAATGTCCATTAGATTCTTGTAAATCTTAGTGCACGGCATCATACGCGGCTGTTTTGCAAACAGCCACGTATGTATGCGGTTTCCAGCCCCTTTTCCGCGTATAGCCAGCCCTATACAGGGAAAAATCCTCGATACCCACGTGGGCTGCAGCGCTCATGTAAGATTGGCCTTTAAAAATTCATTTGACCATGAAAAATTATAAAAATTGTATTGAAATGCAAGCAGAGAACATGAGTAAATACCTGGAAGAATTGGTTGTGAATTCCACCGGCTGGATCTCCTGGAATTTGCAGTTGAAAATCAGAGCTCCAATGGGTAAAAGTTTCAAATGATTTCTATTTTTTACTATTTATAGAAAAAATTTTAAATATTTGAAAAATTTTACCCCCTTTCCTATAGTTTTGACCGTTTCTAACCATTTGGGACCATTTCTGACCTAATCTGTGATGTAGAAGACCATTTTCAGCGCCGTTTCAGCCTTTGGATTGACCCGTTCATACGGATCTTAGGTATAACATATACACTAGCATATAGGTTAGGATCACCACCATTTGCATTTTTCATGACCTTATGACCATGTCACTATATCCTTAGGTACGAACCCACTCTATTATGTCATGGAACCTTCTTGCTGCTATAGAAGTGGCATGATATGAGGGGTAGAGCCTTACCTTACATGGGTACCCTAGTTAGCGCCTTATTTGCATTTGGTGCCCATGCTGATGTTTCTCCTTTAGGGTGTGGGATTTCGTTGTATAGTATTGCCATGACATTTAGCAAGAGCCTCATACTCCTCTTGATCTTATGCTGGCCATGACCCCCCAAACTCCCCTTGTATCAAGTTGTGGATGCATTATCATGAGCTTTTCCTGTCTTATTGAGCTTTATGTCGGCTTCCCTGACATTGCGTTTCAGCCATATAGCCCGAGCTTGTCTCATGTCTAGCCATGCACAGCCTTTATTTATATCCTTCGCAGCTTGATTCCCTTTTTGCCGGGAGGGGATTTTCCCCCGAGTGTTGATAACCTACACATGTATCCTTGCATTGAGCATAGGTATGTTCCACTGCTTGGAACTAGTTTGTTTGCCCTAGATGACACTCGTCTCCTCTTAGTTTGTAACTATAAAGCTAGTTTATTCTTTTTTCGAGCTTTTCAAATAACTGAAAAAGACAAAAAAAAATCAAAAAACCAAAAAGCCGGACAAGAAAAGATATTATCTTTGGCAAATGTCGAGTCATGTCGCCTTTGAGCAGAGCACTGTATATCACATCCATTGGTTGGGTTATAGTTTGACTTTAGGAGTTGTACTCGTTATCTGAGTTTTATCTCCCTTGACTGGTTAAGCTTCCAGTCCCTATGGAGCCTCTATTGATGCCTCCTGTGTCATAGAGATGTCCCATTTTGTATATCGATTCTATGCTGCCTTCATTCAGTCACCATACACCGTTATGCTCTTGTTCGAAGGAAGTTGAAACCTGAGTCGGTCATTCCTCAGTTATCTTGACTTTGCATGTCAGCCATTCCTGGTACAGTTACTGGTTTGTGCACCTTATGATCGAGTCCTTCCACATTATACAGCTTTGCTGAGTACCTCATGTTGGATGATGGGGGATACCCTAATGCCCTCCTTCCAGCAAATTTCATCCCATCGACTTCAGATCATTTATTCTGGGATTGGAATCTAGAGTCATTTTGAGTGCCTTGAGACTTGCAGTCATCAGTGGCAGGTTCTCTCGCCATCGACAGTTTTTGGAATACATCAATGTCCCCTAATCGATGGATTCTCTCAAGTGTTCGACCTCGACACATTTATTCACACTTGTTAGTTTGCACTCTAGTACCTTGATTCCCATTTTCATTATTGGTGGGTGATCTCGTGTCTATTAACGGTATACATCAATGACCGGTAATCAAATGATGGACTACTATGTTCGACCTCAACACCTCTATTTGCATAGTAGGACATGTACTCGTAGCGATGTGTGTAGAATACCTTCTAGATTGGTGGAATCCACTATATGCTACCTCCTTGATCATGCCAGTTTTCATGAGATTTCAGCTCTCGTGACTTGTTCCAGTGTATGTCAGATATTTCCAGCCACTATGGAGATCTTGATCTGTTATATATCTTCAGCCTTTGTGGAGATCATGGTCCTTTGTATATCTTCATCATGGAGATTCTAATCTATGTATATTGTACGTGGCGATGACCACATATGTGTTTCATGCCTATTCATGGCCATTGTACTCTTATGTATCCGGGACTGCTATATGTATTTGCAGTTATATGCAGAGTTGTATTATGGTATTATACTGATTGCGTGGCTGGTCTTCCATTTGGGTACCTTCATCACATCACTTCTGGGATGGACTTATAATGTATTTCGGCCATCGTATAACCCCTCTAATCTCATACATTAGGGGGCATCTATTATAGCAGATTTCACCACACTAGGTGAATCACACATTGTATGGCCTTCCCCTGTCCCGATGCAGACTCATTAGCCCCTATGGACCACTTTTTGTCTTTTGATGTATCATTGACCATCCCTAAAAATATTAGAAAAATGATATACGCGGCCTTTTCCCCGATAACCGCGTACATACGCGGATATTCCCTCTATAGTCAAGTACATCGGGATGTGTACATAATCCAAAATCCTTTGGAGCATTCCTTGACTTGGATCCGACTCATATGACTCCTGGCCTTCCATATGCCTTGAGATCGCACAGATTCAACCTTTCAGTATCCCTTTGAAAAGCTATATAAGGAACCCTTGAGACATTGAAAGCATAAGAGATAATTGAGAGTATCGAAACTATAGTCCATTGTTGCCAGAACTTATGCTTGAGTCTGCATCCCTTTGTCCCTTGGAGCACTGTTGTGTTCTTCCCAAGCTTACCTTTTGCTATTAAGCTTGCTATCGGAGTGATGGAGGATTGAGGTGGTGGAGGCCCAAGTGGGGGATTCAGTTTCTCCAGTTCGCAGACGTGCCGTCAGAGGTTGTCACTTGTAATCTCTGATTCATATTAATAGAAATATCTTTTCCTGTCCAGTAATGTGTATTTGAATGAATATTGTATCCATTGGAATATGTCAAATGCTTTTACATTATTGATTATATATGCTAGAATATATCTAACACCATGAAATATAGTATGCTTGTATTGTTTACTTGTTGTTGAGGATGTGCTATAACAATTCAAGCTGAAGATTGGAAAGCTCAACGGGGATCTACTTCAACCGTCTGGAACAAGGTACGAGGTTCGATCCTTTAGTGTTAGACATTTTATTTCTATTGCATATTGGGAAAGATTGATTTCTGGAGTCTAGCTGTCTATTGTGGTACCCCAAGCCATAGGAATTTCTCTCCGTAACAATGTAGTTGGCCAATCACTAGGTAAATCCTTTTCTACATTGATTGTATCTGGGAAGCTCCTCTCAAATGGGAGTTAAGCACGAGGCTGCGTGGAGGATTGGACAGAGGAGATAACCCTCCGAATCCTTTTCAAAACATAACTCAGGACTTTTATGCATCTGGGGATTTTGTCCTAGACAGAGTTTCAAGATCAGCTACCCTGCCCATGCGTACGAGTTCAGCTAACGATTGTCCCCCTAGACTGTCAATATAGTTAAGGTATCCTTTAGTCTCTTTGACATCTAGGGTTCATACACAGGTACACCGGAAGGTTATTTCTGGTTGACCTTGGACGGAATTGGAAGGTAACCCCAGTAGAAAGTGTGGGAGGGTGGTGGGTGATTCCTCCGCTTGTTCCTAAGAACATATACAGGGACGCCAAGTAACTGTCTATCAGCTTTCTTCTGGAAAGTATATCTTATACCTGTTTGTCTGTTTGGATTTAGGAATTTTTAGTGAGTGCTGTGTGGTTTGTCTATATTTAGTGTTCCTTTAGGTGTGTGCTTTGTAATTTTGGTTGCTTATCAACCTCAGACTTTGTCTCTTAGTTTTAAACTATGGCTAACACCCCTTTGAACACCAACCAAGAGATCCCCATGCTGGGAAATCCTTGTAATATTCCTCTCACCGGGAATGTTGGTGTTCCCTTGATGGCCACCCTGAATCTACCTAGATTCACCTTAGGGCTACCAGTGTGGTTTTTTTCCACTCCAGTTGTCCTGAATGCTCCGGATTCTTCTCAAGTAAGCTCCTTATATCAAGGGAATCAAAACACTGCTTCCCCTTCACCTGTAGTTGATTCTCCTCCTCCTTCTACATCATGCGGTGAAAGTACTGATACTAGTAACCGGCAGTCTAAAAGGAGTAAAAGAAGGAGGAATAGGAAGAAGGCACATAAGCAAGGGGGCACCCATTCAACCTCTGCAAGTCAAGTTGAACCTCACCACCCAGCCTCTGTTGTTCATGCTGGGGACACCTATCCAACCTCTGCAGGCCATGTTGGATTTGAGCATTCAACCTCTGCAAGTCAAGTTGAACCTCACCACCCAGCCTCTGTTGTTCATGCTGGGGGAACCTATCCAACCTCTACAGGCCATGTTGGATTTAAGCACTCAACCTCTGCAAGTCAAGTTGATCTTCACCATCCAGCCTCTGTTGATCATGCTAGTGGGATCCTTCCAACCTTTTCAGGTCATGCCGGATCCAGTCACTCAGCCTTTGTAGTTCATGCTGAGGGCACTCATTCAACCTCTATTGCGCAAGTTGAACCTCCCCATCCAACCTTTGTTGTTCATGTTGGATCCATCCACCCATCCTCTGTTGTTCATGCTGGGGGCACACACTCAACTGCTACAAAGCAGATTGATCCAAACCATTCAACCTCTGTTGTTCATGTTGATGGTTCCCGTCCAACCTATCCAAGTCATGTTGGACCTAGTCTCTCAGCCTCTGATAGTCATGCTGGGGGGCAGTCTCTCAGCCTCTGTAATTCATGCTAAAGACAATCTGTCAGCCACTGCGAGTCATGTTGACACTGTTGAAAAGACTACCCGTTCAAAACATAAGCCCAAGTTTCCTTGTAATCTTTGTGAGGGAGACCACCTTACTTATAAATTCCCTTCTATTGCGGAGGTGTGAAGAGTTTGGTTTCATGGTCATCCCATTTTTGAACATTCTGAAGCTTTTCAACAACCAACCTCTCTTAGTGAGGTTGGATCCAGTCACCCATCCTCTGGTGTTCATGCTGGGGGCAAACTCTCATCCTTTGTTGGTCATGTTGAGAGCAAACAGTCAGCCACTACCAGTCATGTTGACACCGTTGAGAAAACTGGTCGTTTGAAGTGCAAACTTAAGTTCCCTTGTATGCTATGCGAGGGAGATCATCTTACTCACTTATGCCCTGCTATCGTAGAGGTGCGAAGAGTGTGGTCCAAGACTCAAGGATTTCTTCCTTCTGAACAACCTATAGTTTCTCAACAACCTACTCAACCTTTGGTTGATCAAGTGGTCAAACCAATCTCATATTTGGTCGATCCCACTCTTCTTTCGGAGAGTGATCCTGATGTGATTGAACTAATGTTATCTTTGGTCAATCCCACTCTCCCTTTGGAGAGTGACTTTCACGAAACGGTTGAATCGATTCCAGTATCAATCAATCCCACTCTTCCTTTGGAGAGTGAAGTGTCTACTAGTCACATTTTCTTCACTGCCAGTTCAGAACTTACTGAACAAGGGGGCACTGAACTTGTTTTGGATCAACCCCCACCAAGCTCTCGGATTGCTTCCTTTGATTGGGATAGCCTAGTTGAGCCACACCTTCCTTATAATGAACCTTTCTAGATAAAGGTCAAATTTGAACCCTATACGATTGCTCGTTGTATTGTTGATGAAGGAGCCTCAGTTAGTATTTTGTCTGCTTGTGCTTGGCAAGGAATGGGATCTCCCAGCCTTGTGTCGACTGTTAGTCAGTTACTGGAATTTGATAGAAGAACTTGTATAGCATTGGGAATTCTTGCTCAAACACCTGTTACTTTGGGTGGGAAGACCGTCTTAGTTGACTTCATGGTGATAGAAGACCCCTTGGACTTTAATATGCTCCTTGGACGTGATTATGTCTATGCCATGCAAGCTGTGGCGTCAACATTATTTCATGTGATGTACTTTAATCATGGTGAAGAAATTATCACTATTGATCAGTTGGATTTTCTTGATCCGTCTCCTGACCCAACTAGAGACCCGATTTTTCCTTTATTGGTTCCCAGTGTTTCTATAGACACTACCCCACCACAGGTGAACTATGTGGCCTCTTGTCCTTTATGTTCAATTTCTACTAAGAAGCAGCCTCTGTTTTCATGCTTACCTTCTCGAGACTTGGTCCCTGCAGTTGAACAGGTGAGTCATCCTATATAGACTGTGGGGCCTAATATCCACTCTGTTGATCCATTTGAAAGTTTAGACATGTGTCCTATCTCGGATGATCTCCTTCCTTTGGATGAAGTTTTCCTAGAGTCTTTGATACAGTCTAACCTTCTTTTGGATGTTGGTTCAGTTGTGATTAAGTCTAACCCTGATTTGCCTAGTAAGCCTGACCTTTCTTCTTATGTTGGTCTTGTTGAGTCTTTTGACTCTTCCTTCGAACAATAAGTCAGTGATCCTGATGAGTTTGATTTTTCTTATGAATTTTTCAATTCCTGTGATACTGAGTTTGTTCCTACATAATATATCTCCCTTGTTGATATTTTCTCTCCTTCTGAGGTTGATCTTACTGATTATAAACCCTCGATCCTTGGTTCTATAGAATCTTCTTCGGTTGATTCGGCCTTGACTTTACCTTTTATAGAAGATAGCAAAGTCACATGTGTTTCTGCCAAAGTGACCCGCATCGGATCGTTTCTTCTGAATATGATTCTAATGTTGTTGTTTCTTGGAGACAAGATTTTTTGTTGGATTCACAACTATTTACTGGCCTCACCTTGTTGTTCAAGTCATAATTGCATTTGCATGTGCCCTGCTCGCGCTTATGAGCCTGATGTTGGCTTCCACGTTTTTATCTCATTGTATAAGCCCTCATCTTTGTTCTCATCGTCGCCCAACCTTGTATCATTTTGCCTTTGCAACTTGACACCCTTTACCTTGAGGAGACATTCCCCGAGTGTCCTTATCTTGCTCACTTTCCTTGCATTATGCATAGTTCTGTTCCTTGCGCTTCGAACTAGTTTCGCCTGCCTATGACACTCGTCTCCTCGCATTCAGAGCATTCTTTCTGCTCTCCTTCGAGCTCGTTAAAAACAATAAGGAGGACGCGAGTTGACTTTTCCGGACTCATTAAAACTTCATGGGAAATATTTTGAGTTTCTTTAGGCCCAAGTTTGACTCCTCAAAATAGACTTGACTATCGAGTAAACTTGTCCATTCAGGCTCGTTAATAATATGTGAATGGGAATCCACATTGGTGGTAGGTTATCTCTTTCTTGGACCATGTGGAATAGTATGAGAAAGGATCACTCTCTTTTCTTTTGAATTGAGAAGAGTATTCTCAGGCATAGGTTTATCTCTTTTCCGGACCTGAGGGACTAATCTTACAGAAAAGGAACTCCCGGTATGAGCTTAGTTTTCTCTTTTTCATGCTCTGGACCAAAACATGAAAAATATTCCGAGTGTACTTTATGTCTTTGTCATGCTCATTAAACCCTAAAGAACAAAGCATCAAGTTTATTGTTGTAAGCCCCATTTCTCGTAATCAAATGGATCTTTCCTAGTGATCTTTCCTTCCTTCGCACTCGTAAAACTCAGGCTATATGCTACTTTTGAAGGAGCGTTGGGTAGGTGGTAATTTAACCTTTTTCGGACCTTCCTAACTAAGTACAAAAAAGGTGCACCTTTTCTTCTTCGGAAGTTAATAGAGTTCTTCTTTGGTTTGTTTTATACTTTTTCGGCCTCAGGAAACTAAATTGTACGAAAAAGGCCCCCCCTGGAGTCTTCTTTGGAGTTTTCAGACTCTCTAAACTATGAAAACACCATCGAGCATGTACTAGTTCAGGCTCATAAAATCCATGAATTAGTGCTTTATCAAGCATTCTTCTTTCTTTTCTTCGATCTTGTCAAAAAATGAAGATGGTCCCGAGTTTGCTTTCTTGGACTCATTAAACCTTTACAAGAAAGAGGGGAAGGGAAGTTCATTCACACATTTTTTATATCATGGTAGCAAGTCTTGTTTCCTTGAACAAAGCACCAGTTTTGAGTTTATCAACAGTTGGGTCCTAGTCTTTTGACCTTATCTTGATTCATAGTTTCTTACTCCTCCAGTTGGTCTCTTTTCCAATTGTATGGGGAATCCGTTAATGTTTCCTACATTATAGATTTGTTTCGTTGGTCTTATTTTGTGTCAAAAGCTGCCTAAGTCACTTTTATGTCATGCTCACTATTCAAGGATTAAGCCTTTTTCGGCCATTTTGCAGTTTCCTTGACCTTTTGTGTCGGCCATTCCCTGGTATCAGTTCATTACATCATGTCTTCGGCGTTCCTTATCGTGAAATTCAGTACCAATTCCAGATCCAATTACTATTTTACTTACCTTGTGTTGGATGATGAAGGATGCCTTAATGCCTTCCTTCCAACGGATCTCTTCCTATTGACTGCAACACATCTTGCTCTGGGGATGAGATTTAGAGTTTTATGACAGTACCTTGGGGATTGTTGTCATCAATGGAAATTTCCCTCGCTATTGGGTAGTGGGGATACCTTAATGTCTCCTACTCAATGGATTCTTCAAGTGTTCAACTTCAAGTCCTTGTAATCACACTTGTTAGAATGTACTAGGTACCTTGGGGACCATTTTCATTAATGGTGGTTTCCCTCACGTTTGTTAATGGTTCTCATTATTGAACGGTAATGAAACGGTTTCCTCCAAGTTTGACTTCAACTCCTTTATTCGCATGGTTAGGATTCGTACCTTTTTTGGGCAGTTTGGATTGAAGACCTTGGGCTGACATTAGCATTGTCATTTTTTGCTATTGCCCGAGTTGCGCAAGACCTTGTTACATTTTATATGAAATTTTGCTGAGACATAGATCCACCTTGTATTTTTGTGGCTATGATCGATTGTTGAGCATGGATCCACCTTGTTCATTTGTGGCCATGGCTCCTTTAGATTTGATATGGCACCTTTTTGCATATTGAGCGACCATGATAGTTTCATTAGTTATACATATGTTGGATCTGCCTATCTTTATGGTGATGTTTTGTATATGGATATGTATGTGCCAGAGATCAGTTTTTTTGACATTTATCTCTCTTTCAGGTACCTTCACTCAAGCCTTTCGATCTTGGATTCTCTGCTCTCCATACTCAGTTGTTTCCTTTATAATGTATTTTGGCTATCGTCTTCCCCTCTAACCTCACACATTAGGGGGCATCTTTTATAGCTCAAATTGACACATATCTTCCTGTTACCACTTTCCCATGATTCCATCGCATGTCGACATTTCCATGACGACACTTCATGAAAGTCATTGAAAGTCACTGAAAAGACACCTATCTTGGAGGACCCATATATTG
Organism: Pseudotsuga menziesii; assembly: GCA_001517045.1. NCBI lineage: Eukaryota > Viridiplantae > Streptophyta > Pinopsida > Pinales > Pinaceae > Pseudotsuga > Pseudotsuga menziesii. The sequence continues at coordinate 332,031 of LPNX010711519.1, read as the reverse complement.
AGTTCTGTAACTCTGTTTGACCTCATCTCTACACCATTAGAAAGGTATTTCCGTTAGATAAAACGTTCCAAAAGACATCAAAGTCTGAAAATGCCCAAAAATACCTTAAAAATTCGTCTTTTGTGTATTACAAGTCATGGATTCGTCAAAGTCGCGAATCATATGCGAGTCTCGTGTATTACAAGTCACGGATTCTTGTATTCATGGGTTGCTCTTATGGAAACTCGTGGATCATTTGCAGGTTTTCCTCCTCCATAGTCGCGAATATGTCTCTCAACATTAAAACATAAAAACATGCCTTTTGAGTTAGTTTGGGTAGTTATGCAACTGACTCCTTCAGTTGTAACCACTTTGTCTTCGCCCCTATCTCTTATTTAAGCATATAAATAGAGGTAGGGAGGTACATGAGAGGGGACTTGAATTTATGCATTGTTATGCTGGAGGAATCGAGACTCTCTTTTCCCACACCTTTGCCTTGGAGGTCTTCCCCTTGTGTTGCAGGGCTTGGAGGCTAAGTTATTTGGAGAAGAGAAGCAGCAGAACCAGATCAAGGTTTTGTGAGGTGCCAAACTTGAAGAGAAGGTATACTTGTACTTGTTTTCAATATTAGTAAAGATGTGATGTCCTTCTTCTTCCCAAATCATTGTTCAATGTGTGATTGAATCTTTGTTTCTGATCATATGATGATGTTATTCAGATCATTAGTTCATGTTTATTTGATTATCATTATTTTATATGTGGTCATAATGCTTTGAGGAAGGTATAATTCATTTTGCAGGTCTCTTGGAGCGAGAGGAGCAAGAAGAGGATTGAAGAGAAAGCTTGGACCAGCCTTCAGTTATTCAGGTGTGGACCTTTCTCATCTCCGATATTGCTTATATATGCTTGCTGAACATTGTGCATCTCTCTTTCAACCCCAGTATGTTGATGGCCTCTTAAACCCTAGCCATAGGATACTTTCCTTTACAACAGAAAGGTGTGTGTCTAGTAAGTTTCTTACATGTAGTCCTATACACCCATAATACAGTGTTAACTCTGAGGTCCCAATCATTCCTTTGGCTATTGTAGATCTTAGTAAGAGCGTTTTCTAAAATCTTGTTGAAGGCCTCCACCATACCATTAGCTTGTGGGTGGTAGGGAGTGCTCTTATGGTGTTGTGTCTCGAATTCTTCCATCAAGGCCTCAATGGTGCAATTCAAGAAGTGTGTGCCTTGATCGCTCATCAAAATTACTGGGCATCCAAATCTAGTGATGATGTTTTCAAAAAGGAACTGTGCAGCTGTAGTAGCATCACAATTTCTTATTGCTTTGGCCTCTGCCCAACTGGTGAGGTACTCTATTCCAGTGATGATATATCTCGTACTATTTCGTTTTCCTGGTGGGTTGATAGGACCGACAAAGTCTATATCCCACTTTTCAAATGCACGCAGCATAACCTGCGGTCATAGCGGCATTTCATCTCATCATGAAGGTTTTCCTACCCTCTGGTAGATATCACAGCATCTGCAAAATTCCTTAGTATCCTTGTGTAACGTAGGCCACCATAATCCTGCGGTCAGGATTTTCTGCACAGTTGGCTTTCCTGTGAAATGACCTCCTGTGGTACCTGAATGTGCTTCTCTAATAATAGCCTCTTTTTCATGTGACATCACACATTTGCGCAGGACTTCATCTGGACCTAGCTTGTATAACTGTCCTGCGATCAGGGTGAAGTCTGCTACTTTAACAACCAACTGCCTCTTTTGATGCTTGGTAAACTCCTCAGGTGCCCTTCCTGTAGTGATAAAGTGGATGATATCAGCATAGTACTCATCTGCGATCTGAATAGAGAACAACTGCGCGTCTGGCAAATTGTCCTCTAGATTACTTGGCTCTTCTCCCGAGTCTATTCACAATAGATGATCTATTAATTCTTGCACATGATCTAGGAACTAGGAATCAAAATCATCAAAGAATAATTGACAAATACACATGAATTAGCAATAATTGGAACCAAAAATAGGTTTCCTCTCTGTATCTTTTATAAACAATAAAGGGTTACAATACCATGCATGAGCAATGTCTTAACTCAATGAAGAATTCGAATACCTAAGGGACAATTCAAATTCAATGAGTGAGTCTAGCTTAACTGACTCTTTGCCATGCAATCTCACTCAGTTAACCACTTGACCAAAACCCTAATTGACTCACCAAACCCTAACTGAAGTTGGAGTGCAATAAATGACTTAATCTCAACTGAAGGAGATCAAACACATGTCATAGCAATCCAATCATCAAGTGCTAGTACTGCATGACTCCAATAAACCCTGATGAGGTTAACTGAAGCTGAACTGACCATCAGAAGTTGGTGAAGGCACCTTTTTCACTCCAGTTCATTAAAATAATATTAAATAATCATTAAATAATCATTAAATAATATATTTAATGCATGGAGGCACCTTAGCTGACTGTAACTGATTGGTTGAACTGAAAGTAACCCCCAGTTAGCAATTAGGTGCATGAATGTCACACAGATCACCCCTGGAGTGCTCCAGTTAGCCTCCTTGACTATAGGAAAGGATAATTCAGCCTCCTTGACTGTAGGTAGGCGTGGGAGTGACTGGGATGATGGTAATTAATGCTCCACTGATGTCAATTAAACTTAGGATAGTGGTTTAACTAGGCCAATTTGACCGAAGGAGTGAGTATGAAGGTAAATGTCTCCAACACCCCCCCTTAATCTATACTCAGGAAGAGTTAGAAAACATAGATGCATAAAATGCTAGGGCCCTGGAAACAAAGGCCATAGGTCACCCTGTACAATAAAGCAACTGAAACAATGCTCAAAACAAACTAAGTGAGGAAAAGAGGGAAAACCCAGTGGGAAAAATCCCCCCCTCAAGCTGAACACTGAAAGTAGTCTGGATCACCCTGATGAACTTACCCCCAACAGTGAACGGAGGTAAGTGAACTTATTTTCTGAAAATCTCTTGGTGAAGATGTATGCAATCTGCTCATTAGTCGGGCAGTATTGCAGAATGATGGTCCTGTCATGCACTAGCTCCCTGATGTAGTGCATGTGAATCTCTACATGTTTGGTCCTCTACCTGGTAACTAGATCCATGGATATCTTAATAGCACTCTGGTTGTAACAGAAGAGAACAGTGGACAAAGTACTACCAAGATCAAATTCTGAAAGAATGCCTTGCAACCAAACTGCTTGGATGCAAGCATTCACCGCTCCTCGATACTCGGCCTCTACTGAAGATAGTGCTATGGCAGCCTGATTTTTGCTTTACCAGCAAATAGGGCCACCACCAAACATGAATACATATCCATAATTTGACTTCTGATCAATAGAATCACCCGCCCAATCGGAATCTGTGTATCCAACCAGCTCTAGCTCGGAATCTGCAGCATAGTGAATGCCATAGGTCCTGGTTCCCTGAATGTACTGGAGGATCCACTTGGCTGCCTTCCAATGAAGATCATGAGGCTGCTGCATGTATCTTGGTACAGAAATCATGGCATAACAAATATCAGGCCTAGAATGTGTTAATTACAACAAGCTACCAATTAGCTGTCGATAGATAGTGCAGTCCATGGGAGGTGTGCTTTTTCCTTCTTTAAGACTGATCCCTGAAAGGAAAGGGAATGGTGCAGGCCTACATTCAGCCATGTTAAACTTGAATAAAAGTTCTGAAATGTATTTTTACTGAGTGACCATAATCCCATCATAATTTTGCTCGATTTCGAGCCCCAAAAATTGTTTTAGAAGCCCCAAATCACTCATTTCAAAGGCATTGTGGAGAGCAGTTTTGATGGCTGAAATGGAGCCAATTGTGCTACCTGTGATCAGTAAGTCATCAAAATATAAAACAATAATACTAATATTACCATCATGCTGCTGTAAATACACATTTGGATCTGATCTACATCTCTGAAAGTTTTGCGAGAGAAGGAAGGCATCCATCTTGGAATACGACTCTCTTGGGGCCTGTTTTAACCCATATATTGACTTTTTTAGCTTGCAAACCAAAGATGGATCAGTGATGTATCCCTTAGGATGCTTCACGTATATCTCCTCATGAATATCTCCATGCAAAAAGGCTGACTTAACATCCATGTGATGCACCTCCTAGTGCTTGGATGCGGAAATAGCCAAAACAAGGTGGATGGAGTCCATTTTTGCAACCAGTGCAAAGGTCTCATGGTAGTCCACTCCTTGGACCTGAGAGAAAAATTTTGCTACCATCCTTGCCTTATATTTGCAGTTTCTTCCATCAGCAGAAACCTTTGTCCAAAACACCCACTTGCATTGAACCAATTTCCTTCTCGGAGGAAGAGAAACTATCTCCCAAGTAATGTTTTTCTGAAGAGAATTCATCTCTTCATCCATGACAACTTGCCATCTCGGATCCTTCCGAGCATGGTAGTAAGATTTTGGATCTGAAATAATCATCAAATAGCAAGTTTTAAATAGACAAATATCAGAACAAGAGAGTGCAATACTTTCTCTTTGGAAATCAGACCGGGTTCTCCTTGGATCATCCGGATTTCCAATGTTGTCTCCTACGGAGGAGAGTGTCTGTCGAGCCCATGTAGGAAGATGAGTTTGCACTTCAAGTTCTGATTTAGTATCTGATGTTTTCTGTACACTGATATCAGAAATCAGAGGATCCAAATCAGAGTCATCATATCCAATTTCATCATCCAAATATTCAGTGGAATAGGAAGGAATTTCAGCAGTTTTCTCCTCCACTAGTTCCACCTCCTGAAGAGGCTCATCGAACTTGACACTTCTCTCGATGATAATCTGTTTGGTCTTGATATACAGTAGCTTGAATCCTTTAAATTCATTAGGATATCCAATAAACAGACATTCTATGCTCTGCGGTTGCAAAGCCCTTCTTTTATCAAGCGGAATCCGGGCCCATGCAGTGGACCCAAACACCCGTAGGTTCGGCACATCTGGCTTGTGTCTAAAGTATGCTTCGAAAGGAGTCTTTCCTTTAACTGATGAATGTGGTACCCTGTTATGAATTTATGTTGCAGCATTCATGGCTTCAGCCCACAAATTTTCAGAAAGCTTCTTTGACTCCAACATACAGGTGGTCATCTCTTTGAGAGACCGGTTCTTCCTTTCTGCTACTCCGTTCTGCTGGGGAGTGTAGGGAATTGAATGTTGGACCTGAATACCATTTTGGGAGAAAATGGACAGAAAATAATTACTGACATACTCCCCTCCATTATCATATCTCAATATCTTGATCTTAATCCCAGAGGCATTTTCGATCAAAGCCTTCAATTCAGAAAATTTTTCACATACCTCTGATTTCTTTTTGAGAAAGAAAACCCATGTATACCTGGAAAAATCATCAATAAAGGTAAGGGGGTACCTTTATCCATTCATTGATGTGACAGGAATTGGACCACTGATATCAGAATGTATCAGCCCCAATATGCTTGTAGCTTGGTTTGCCTTCCCCCGATCGAACTTGTGCTCAGGGTGCTTTCCAATCACACAGCCTTTGCAGACTCCCGTGGTTGCCTTGATGACTGGGAGACCTTCAACCATGGAATTTTTCTGTAATTGATACAAATATTTGAAATTAATATGGACAAACCTTTCATGCCACAGCCTACTAACCTCATTTCCATGAGTTAGCAAAGCGGTGGGCTTTTCATCCGCAACAAAGTGAGAGAACTCATAGGATTTTGCATGATGATTTGCATGACCTTTTGCAGTGAGTTTCCCGGATGAAATTTATGTTATCTCAACATCATTTGGGCTGAAAGAGACCCTCTTAGACATTCCTGTATGTGTCATTTGATAGACACTAAGGATAATTGTTGCTAGAGATGGTACATACAAAACATTAGAAAAAAAACCATTTTCTAAATTTATAGTACCTTGTCCTTTGGAAATGATGGTGGAGTCATCTCCCAAGTGGATGGGAATGGCTTTGCTGGTCTCCAAGGATGAAAAAGAGTCTTCTTCAGCCATCATGTGATTCAAAGCACCACTGTCAATCAGCAGGGATTTGGACTTCGAAGTGCTTTCCATGAGAGCATGACCTTTCTCATGCTGTGGTTCCCGATCTTGGTGATCTCTCCTCTGAAAGCTCTCCGGAAGTTTGATGTGATTCCTCTCAAGGAGAGAGGTTGCTTCATCAATATTTTTATTCATGCAGACATGTTCAGGGTGAAAACCATTCCTGCAGTAAGAACACCTGACTCTTTCTTTCCCATTGTGCCCTTTTCCTTTGTTCTTCCTTGAGCCGGAAGATTCATCATGCTGCTGATTTTCAAATCTAGGATTTGGAGCATCAAATTTAGTTTTCTGATTTTTCTGCTGCTTACCTTTACCTTTCACATCTTTGGGCCCCGTGACATGGAGGGATTGGTCATGGGAAGATCGGATGATCCCCATCTGGACAAGCTTGTCATGTTCACTAGTTAGGGACTCAATGAAGGCATCAAGTGTAGGCATCTTCCATTTGGGAGTTGTGAGCTTCACCGCACGGAATGTAGAAACAAAAACTGAATAATCAGCCCCAAGTTTGGAGAGGATGGCTAGGATGAGCTGATCATCTTCCTTCTCCACTTTGCATTGCTTCAAGAGAAAAACTGTATGCTTGAACTTTGTAAAGAAATCATTCAGAGTCTCAAAATTGGAAGGTTGGAGCGACATGAGTTCATTTTCGAGTTGATAAACTCTCATGTCATCATGCTGCCCATACAGAGATTCCAATTTGTCCCATATTTGTTTCGGTGTCTTCAGATATGTAATATGGAAGAGAAGGTCATCGGAAATAGAGAGGCACAAGCGACCGAAGGCTTCATCCTTCCTGTTCAAGAATCTTGATTTTTCTATGGCAGATCCAGGTTCAACTTCAGTGTCCATGGCGACTCTCAAGAGTCCTTTGGAATATAGTTGATGCTCCATTCTGAGTTTCCATGTGTGGAAATTGTATGCAATCAACATAGGTACTGAGGAGGCCACTGAGGAGGCCATCTGGATTTGCTTGTAGCGAATGCTTCACCTGTAGAAACCTGAAAATCAAAACATAAAGGGCAAAATAAAAAATTGAGCTATTGCTCACATTTCATGGAGAAATCTGTCAAGAAGATTGTTCTTGAGATATTGATCTTTGTCCCGCCGCATGCTCTGATACCATATTAATTCTTGCACATGATCTAGGAACTAGGAATCAAAATCATCAAAGAATAATTGACAAATACACATGAATTAGCAATAATTGGAACCAAAAATAGGTTTCCTCTCTGTATCTTTTATAAACAATAAAGGGTTACAATACCATGCATGAGAAATGGCTTAACTCAATGAAGAATTCGAATACCTAAGGGACAATTCGAATTCAATGAGTGATTCTAGCTTAACTGACTCTTTGCCATGAAATCTCACTCAGTTAACCACTTGACCAAAACCCTAATTGACTCACCAAACCCTAACTGAAGTTGGAGTGCAATAAATGACTTAATCTCAACTGAAGGAGATCAAACACATGTCATAGAAATCCAATCATCAAGTGCTAGTACTGCATGACTCCAATAAACCCTGATGAGGTTAACTGAAGCTGAACTGACCATCAGAAGTTGGTGAAGGCACCTTGTTCACTCCAGTTCATTAAAATAACATTAAATAATCATTAAATAATATATTTAATGCATGGAGGTGCCTTAACTGACTGTAACTGATTGGTTGAACTGAAAGTAACCCCCAGTTAGCAATTAGGTGCATGAATGTCACACAAATCACCCTTGGAGTGCTCCAGTTAGCCTCCTTCACTGTAGGAAAGGCTAAGTTAGCCTCCTTGACTATAGGTAGGCGTGGGAGTGACTAGGATGATGGTAATTAATGCTCCACTGATGTCAATTAAACTTAGGATAGTGGTTTAACTAGGCCAATTTGACCGAAGGAGTGAGTATGAATGTAAATGTCTCCAACATGATCAAGTCCGATTTTCAATCTTCCTGGTTTGACAATGATTTCAAAATCATACTCTTGAAAGAGGAGTAACCATATGCAGATTCTTCCCCCTAACACTGGCTTATTGACCAGATACTTCAATGCGGAATTGTCAGTAAACATCTTGAACGAGGCACCAAACAGGTAGTGCCTGAACTTCTATAGTGCGTACACCATAGCTAAGCCTTCTCTTTCTGTCGTGGTGTAGTTCTTTTCTGCTGTCGAAAGCTTTTTGCTGGAGTATGCGATAGGATGATCGATACCTCCTTCTCCTGGTTGCGTTAAAACAACCCCTAGTGCGATGCCATATGCATCCACATGTACATGAAATGGCTTAGTCCAGTCTGGAAATACCAAGATGGGTGATGTAACCATCTTCTCTTTAAGTGTGTTTAGAATCTGCTGGCATTCCTCATTCCATAGGAATTTTACATCTTTCTTTAATAGTTTTTCCATCGGTACTATAATCTTTGCGTATCCCTTGATGAATTTTCTGTAGTACCCGGTATGACCAAGTACTGTCCTCAATTGTTTGACTGAGTTGGGTACTGGAAGATTTACAATGATGACAATATTTGCGGGATCTACCATCAAGCCTTACCTGCAGACAATGTGACCCAAGAAAATACCGAATGGTACACAGAATATACATTTTTTCAAGTTTAGAGAAATATGGTACTGCCTACATTTCTCTAACGTCAGTCTTAAATCTCCTATGTGCTTGTCAATTAATCCAAATATATTCCAATCATCAAAATAAACTTCTAGGAATTTATGGATGTATTCTTTAAATACAGCAACTACTACTCTAGAAAACATAGCTGGTGCATTCTTAAGACCAAAGGGCATTACCGTATACTGGAATGAGCCCCATTCTATTGCAAAAGTGGTCTTATGTCGATCTTCTGTGTGAATTCTAATCTGGTGATATCCTGAAAAGCCATCAGTGAAGGAGTAGACCTCCTGTCCTCCCACATTGTCTAGTACTTCGTCAGTGAAAGGTGTCGGAAATGGGTCATGAAGCGATGCGTTGTTGAGTTTACGCAAGTTGACAAAGATCCTGATGTCTCCTTTAGTTTTCTTCTCTTGCACGACCATGGGACTAACCCATTCGCTCTCTTCTACGGGCTCAATGATGCCTACTACTAGCATCTTATCGATCTCATCCTTAACTTTTTATTTGTAGCGCAGATTTAATCTATATGGATGCTGCTTGACTGGTAGCATCCTCTTTCAATGGTATCCTCATTACTCCCAGGTCTCCGACTATTCCCTTCATCTCTGTGAAATTTGTGGGAAATAGGTCCTGATAGTCATGTAGCAAGTCTGCAATCTGTCCGACTATTTCATCGGTCCAATAGTCTCCAATAGAGGCAAACTTTGGTTCTGTGTCTGTCCCAATATTGATATTTTTAATCTTGATTAGCTCTATGATTGCTGGAATCTGTAGCTTTGGTCCATCAACATCGCGAGTCCCTTCTGACTCTGGAATGTTGATGTTACGAGGATCCTCATCCTCATCCTCTGGTTCTGCTTCGAAGTTATAGCACTCAAGCGCCTCTTCTAAATGGATGGCCCACTCAGGTTGAGTATGTACTGATAGGGTACAATCCTGAAAAATCTTAATTTTTATTACATCTAGGGCCTGATCAACATTTGGATACTCAGATTCAAAAGTGAAGGTAAGTAGAAAGCTGTCTATTAGAAGTGGCCATGTAGTCGTTCCCTTGTGCAATTCAGTTTCTGTGTACCAGTTCCGTGGAACTGTTTCCAAAGTGTGAATGAATCGGTGAACCCATTCATCCTTGAGAATATCCGACCAATTCTGTTCACAAGTCTGAATATGTGACCTGAGGTCACTTTCTCCTGTGTATCTCTGCTAGACATACTCTCTGTTGGTAGAGAATCTGATCGCCATCAATCTCTTAAGATCATCCCATGATGCGATATTCTCTTTATGTGCATACCACCATCTTGAAGGTGTGGCTCGTACTGCATGGTCCATAGCTGTGATCCTCTACTTGTGAGGAATTTGTTGTTCAAACTGCATGAGAAAGTCCTGCATATCTGTTAGACCATGAAATGATGGAATCTCGTTGATCTCTGCACCAATCCATCGCAGTGACTTAGTCATATACGCACATCTACGCACTGAGACTTTGTAAAGTCTGTTCTGCCAGTTCTCTAGACCAACATTTGAATCCAATGCGCATGAGCTGTCGCATCACCAACTAATGTTCCCTTCTGTGGTTGGATTGATGTAGTCGCCCTGGTTCATAGTCATCTGATAGAGACTCTCCATGTTACATGCCTCTTCCTCTGCTCGGATAGGTTCAATGTATCTAGGACCTTGAAGAGGATCTAACGATGCGATGACCCGGATCTGCACGTCTTCAAAGGTCATTTTTCGTCTCGTTAAGTTGATAATGGCCATGTTACTGATTTCCCAATCAATGCCTAGTAGTGCTGGATATGGTATACTATCACCAATGATTTTCATAACTTCAAAGTCCGCAGAGCTGCAAACTCCGTCAATGTCAACCGGTACCTGCGATAATCAACCCAGGGGTGATACCCACTGCTGATTAGCTAATCTGAGATGGATAGGCAATCTGACTAACTTAGGGCTACCCATCTGTTCCCATGTCTGCTTAGTCAGAACATTTACCTCTGATCCTAGATCTAGGATCACCTCCTCCATTTAACATTCTCCAACCTTTGCTGTGAGTCGCATCTCTCTTCCTGTTCTTGTATGTCCCATAATGCTATGAATAGCACGCTGTGCACTGCTCACGGAAGAAGATGGTTGACATCGATCTATGATGCGCTGAAGTTCTCTTATATCTTGCTCATTTCTCACGATTTTTAAACAACTCCGCAGGAAGGATTGTACACTTCCTGTCAACTCGTCCTCGTCGCATGTGCCCGATGTGGTAGCCTACGATATCTGTATAGGTGTTGTGATCTCACAGATCACATAAGGTTACCAATAATACATACTAAAACATACATAAATATAAACAGAGACAAGAGATAAGACTGATAGAAAGGAACAGATTATATTATCACAATGAGTTCATACAAGGCACAGAACTGAACTGAGTTCTTTGCTTGGCTCAACAGCCTAATATATACAATTTGGAAATAGTTACAACATAACTACCTATCGGTTCGATGAACCGAAACGACTGTTAGTTAGCCGACTCAATTAACTAGCTTAGTCGGCCGTCCAACTTGGTCGGACCATCGACTTAGTCGGCTGATCGACTAAGTCGGTCTTGGTTCAAGTTGACCTTGTCGACTTGCTCCTTCTACATCTCCCCCACAAACAAAAGGTTTCTTCATCCCAAAGAAACAGGGAGGTACCAAAATGAACTTTTTGTCGAATCCTTCAAATTTGCTCTAGCTGTGGACTGTGCAGATGAATAGTCGGTCTCTTCTGGACACATACCTCGACAATAGCTGGAGCTGTGATGGCCAGATGGTGCTGGAAGTCAGTCCATGTCTGGAGGAATTTCTGGATGTCGATCGTTAGAGTAGTTAGACTTGATAGTATTGACATCTTTTCGGCCATGGGTTTTTCTGCAATGTGCTCCATGTTGGGACCCAACAGTTGGTTTTGTTCTTCTGCAGCATCGAGGAGTCGTTTCATCTGCGGACAGAGGTTGTCGACCTTCTCTAAGTTTGGAAGGGCTTGCTGAACCCACTGATGAGCCTCTCGTTCGAGCTTCTGTAGTTTGGTGGTCTCCATCACAATTTGCTCTTCAATGGTCTGCCTCATTTCTGCTTCTGTCGATTTTCGGCCCTCCAAGGCCTGAATGCCTTGTCGTGTCTGCCTGGTCTGATGATAGACCTGCCCATAATGGGTAGGCCAGTCTCATAGTACTTCCTCGGTGACAATGGATTCCTCCATATGGTCCTGTAAGACTTTGTAAGCCTTCAAAAAGGCAGTATGCTGTGTTAGGAGCAGTCGGGCAGTTTCCTCTTGTTGTTTTGTTTTAGTCTCTTGGCAATGTGTCTGGATGGTCAACACCATGCCCTCAAAAAGCTCATATGCCCTTTCTAGAGGTCGATTTGTGTTGACTTTGAGAGGGCCTGGGATCACTGTCTGTGCTAGATCTCTGCATCGGCCGAGAAACTTGACTTCTTCTGCATTTTTTACAACCAGCTCCTTGGTTTTCCGATCTATCCTTTTCTTCGACTCCTTAGCCACAGTTTTGAGGAGTTGGCCGACCTCTGTGTCGGTCAACAAATTGGCATCTTTTAAGCTTATCCGTACGTTGGAGGTTTTGGGACGATGCTATTTCTACTGCTGCTGGTTGTCTGTTGCTTGCTCATGGGTACCTGCAGTAGTGGAAGTTGGGTCTGTAGTTGGTGGATTAGAGGTCGAAGGTTGTTCTGGTTGGTTAGGTGGTATAGAAGATGGTTGTGTTTATTTTTGAGGAGGAGGTATGGGGGATGGGGGTTTTTCTGTTTGAGGAGGTGGGATGTCGACTTCTGGTTGTGAAGATAACGGTGGCTGTGCTGGGTTTGGATGTAATTTCGGTGGTGGGGATTTCGTCGGTGGAGGTGGTGGTGGAGGAGGTTGGGATGATGGTGGTGTTGGGGACGGAGTGGGGGAATGGTCAGGGTTTGCAAGGGTGACGGGACTGTGTGGTGGGCTTTGGTCGGAAGAGATACCTACTTTCGAAGGTGTAGTGGGTAGGTCATCCTAGGCGTCGGTGTCAATTTGCTCTGTGACAGAATGGATGTCTCCAATCACGTCGCCTCCGTCGTTGATCCTGGTAAATGTCGTTGTTTCTTGGGCATAGATCTGTTTGTTTGCTTTGAGAGGAGTCATTTTCTGTATTTTCTGTGTCGACTGGAACAGTGCAGGCAGCGTCGCGAAGAAGTCTTTAAGCTCAGCATCCTTGTCGACCCTGGCTCTAAGTGCCTCTGGGATTGCTCTTTGATATTCTTCCATGGGGCCACCCAACTGTTCTGTCGGTGCTTGTTCTTCGACTCCAAGCGTCGGAGATGGGGGGGGAGGGGTTGATACAAGGTCGACGATAGTTTCAGATATCGGGCCAGTCTTTGCTTTCTTTGGCCGACCCTCTGGAGCGCCTGCGTCGATGTATCGTTGAAACTGAACCTCGACTGACACTTTATTGGCATGCGAATACTCGACAATGTCGACAACCGCGGCGGCGAGTTCCTCCTCCTCATCAGACGAGTCGGCCAGGATAAGCTTGCGCTTACCCTTACCTTGTTGCAATTTTTGGGTTTTGATATTTTTCCTTGTGACAGCTATCTCCTTAGCCAGTTTCTTGATGATGCTCTTAGATAAAGCATACTCAGGATCGGCTTCGTCGACTTCACCTATGGATAGCTGAGCTGGGTCGATTGTTGCTGGGGCCAGTGGAGTTATCTGTGGTACTGTTAGCTGTTGTTGTACTGTCGGCTGGGGGTCAACTACCTTGGCATTCGGGGGTTTAACAGTGATGTGTACCCGACTAGTGGGCACGGTCGGGGTATCCTCCGACACAAATGTGCTTATATACAAGTTCAGCTCGTAGTCATCCTCCTTTTCCTGGTCTGTTAGCGGTTCTATGATGGAGAAGTCGACCTGTTTGGCAGCGTCTGGAATTGGTATTTTTGTCTTTGCCTATCGGGTCAACTCTCAAAAAATCTATTCGACCGTTGGGTAGTAGTCGAGGTCCTGTGCTTTGGGGTCCTGACCTCGCATGTACCATACTGATGTATGGTCAAGTGCTAACTGGATATGAGACTAAGCAGGGAGGTTTCGTCGGATGTTTTGGGGCACCCTCTACCTCGTCGTGCGAACTTTCAACTGCTGAAACCAAGTCTCCAAGAAGACTTTCCCTTGTGCCAACTCATGCAGGGTGCCTTTTTGTGAAAAGGGTTTGAAGTGGTGCATTTGGAACTTGGTCAGCTCCCAGAAGACTGGACTACCTTCTGGACAAAAATGATACATGACTATCCAGATAATCAGGGAGGGGAATTTAATGATACCTCCCGTCTCCTGACAGTGTTCGCAGATGGTTTTGACCATGTCGGTGACATAGTCTCCCCATCGGTAGACTCTTCCGTTGGTGGCGATTGTGTCGACCGCCTCCAGCATCTCCAGTTTAAGGTCGCTACTTCGACCAGCCAAGGTAAGGGTGATTGCAATGATTTTAGGCACAGTATGTGGTGTCCTTGTCACAATCTGTGCTATCATTAATCCTTTAGAGTTTTTCCCAGTCGGTGTGCCTGTAAGTTCTTGGACGAGTCCCTCCTTGATCCCAATTGGGACAGGGTCACCTTTGTTCGACAGACCCGTAATCATCGAAATAACATCCCCGGTGATGTCAATCGGCTGGTCGAAGTAGAATTGGCTATTGTGGTAACGACTGATAATAAATTTAACAGCTGCTTCCTTCGTCCCACCGAAGCTGGACATCAATGGTGCGTTAGGGTACTAGAGAATGCTGTTGTTTTGGACTTTCTCAGTGGCCTATGTCATTTTACTGCCTTCATATGCCCACTCTTGTATTTCTGCCCAGAGTTTCTAAACTGGACCCTCCTGGACTTTGGCATTTTTTATATGCTTCAGTCTTTGGACCAACGGTGTGTCCTCTGCTTGGAGCTCTTGTGCTTTTGCCACGGCTCGGGTGAGTTTGGGTGCCATGATGTCAAACTGGTCGAAATTTTGACAGGGTTCGTGGGTTCTGGTCGATGGGGGATGCGAGGGCTCTGATTGTAAGGGGTTTCATGAATGAACCTTCGATGGTCCATTATTTATAGGCGTGGATGGGTTTGAGTGTCGAAATGGGTGTAGTAATGGCGGAATTGACAGTCCAGCTGCAATACTCCAGTGCGACTTAATGGAGGATTTGTTTCGGCGCTCGAGGCCATCAATGCGTGATGGGACATTCAAGGTCGATGGTCGGTGTCGTGGGTGAAAACGGTTGGCCTGACTGGTTGACGAGGATGGTCGATGGTAGTGATGTCGATGGTCGAGGTAGTGAGTTGCTGTCATGGTTTTGTTGTTGTTAGATTTTTGGAATTTTTCTGTCTTTTTATAGGTTTTGGTTGACGGTTAAGGTCGTTATTTGAAATTTTTTTTTTTTTAACCGTTTAAGTCGGGCTCCATTGACGAGCTTCTGAAATACTAGGCCCTATAATGTTTTTAGTCGAACTGAGCCATTGGGGTGTATCTTTTCGACAACATAGGGTCCCATCCACTCTGTGTGTAGTTTCTTTGGTTTGCCTTTGACTCTGCTATTATAGAGTAAATCAAGGTCACTGACCGACAAGTTTTTATTCTTGATGTTACGGTCGTGCCAGGCTTTCTATTGTTGTTTTTGAATCTCCTGGTGTTGGATGGCCATAAGTCTGTGTTCTTCCATCTTACTTAGCTGAAATAATCGATCCTGTCTTGCATGTTCGACATCGACATGTAGTATCTGAGCTACAATAGGGGTCTGTTGTTGGAAATGTAGGGGGACGATTGCTTCTTATCCATAAACTAGTCGAAAGGGAGTTTGGTTGGTCGACTTCTTATGAGCTGTCCTGTATGCCCATAAGACTGCAGGGATTTTCTCATCCCAATCATCTTTGTCGGTACTGCATATTTTAGTCAACCCTTTCGTTAATGTTTTATTGAAAGCTTCTATTGCACCATTCAACTGAGGGTGATATGCTGTACTTCGTTGATGGTCGATATGAAATTGATCGGTTAGATGTTTGATGGTTTTGTTAATGAAGTGGGTTCCTTAGTCACTGATCAATGTCAGAGGACATCCAAATCGGGTGATGATGTTTTCATATATAAATTTGGCTGTGACCTCACTTCAACATGTATCGACAGGTTCAGCTTCAGCCCATTTAGTAACATACTCCACTGCAGTGACGATATATCTGGCACCTGATCGTCTTGCTGGTATAGGGAATGGTCCTATGAAGTCTATAGCCCAGATTTCAAATGTGAGACTAGGGTTTACGGATATCAAGGGAATTTCTGTGCTCGGCAAAGGTCGACCAAGTCGTTGGCATCTGTCACATTGACTAACAAAGTTTTTACAATCTCTTCGGAGTGTCGGCCACCATAATCCTGACTGTTGGATTTTCTTGGCAGTTGTATCTGCTTGGAAATGTCCTCTTGCAGGTCCATAGTGTGCTTCGTGCATTATCTGGTCTCATTCATGGTCGAGTACACATCGTCTGAGAATGTCATCTAACCCCATTTTGTATAGGAATCCATTGATGAGGCTGTAAGGGGCAGCCTTCATAGCTAAGATTTGATTTTTCTTGGTGTTTAGACCTTCGGGTGCCTGGCTTGTTTCTAGGAACTGAGCAATTTCTTCTAGTTCTTCTGGAACTGCTTCTATATGAAATAAGTGGGCATCTGGTAGGTCGTCGTCTATTCCAGTTGGGTCCTCCCCTGTGTCGATACGTGACAGGTGGTCGGGTCCTACATTTAGCTTTCCTGGTCGGACCACTACTTCAAACTCAAATTCTTGAAAAAGTAGCCATCGACATATTCTTCCATGATGAAGGGGTTTATTAACAAGATACTTCAAGGCTTGATGGTTGGTGTAAAATATGAAGGGGTTGGCTAGCAGGTAATGTCGATACTTCTGAAGTGCAAAGACCATACCGAGGGCTTCTCTTTCGGTGGTCGAATAGTTTCTTTCAGCCTTATTTAGTTTTTGACTCCTGTATACGATAGGGTAGTCCATCCCATCCTCCCCTGGTTGTGTTAGTATTGCACCTATTTCTATTCTGGATGCATCGATATGCACATGAAATTTGGTTGACCAATTTGGGAATTTGAGTATAGGGGCTTTGACCAGTTTTCTTTTCAGTTTGTCGAACGATATTTGGCACTCTTCTGTCTATTTAAACTCCATATCGTCCTTTAATAGTTCTTCTAAAGGGTAGGTTAGATCGGAATAGTGCCTGATGAATTTCCTATAGTATCCTGTATGGCCCAATAACACCCAAACCTGTTTAGGGTTTATTGGGGGTTTTAGGTCGAGGATGACTTTTATTTTGGAAAAGTTGACCTTTATACCGTCTTTGCAGAAAATATGCTCTAAGAGTATGCCAATAGGAGTCATAAAAGTACATTTCTTAATATTTAAGGAGAGTTGTATCTGTCGACATCTTTCCAGCATAAGCCTGAGCCATGTGCAGTGATCCTTCAGGGTGGAGTAGATTGACCAGTCGTCAAAGTATACTGCCATGGTTTTATAGATATATTCTTGGAATGTTTTGACAACAATTCGAGAGAATACTGCTGGTGCATTCTTCAACCCAAAGGGCATAACTCTGTAGGAAAAGGACCCAAATTCACATACAAAGGTTGTTTTCTTCTGATCCTCTTTTGCTATGGGTACTTGATTGTAGCCTGAAAATCCATCTTTAAAGGAGTAAAATTCATGTCCTGCAACTTCATTCAAGATTTCATCAGCATAGGGTGTGGGGAATGGATCTGTGAGTGTGACTTTGTTGAGCTCCCTAAAGTTGACACAAATTCTTAACCTAGTCGGATCATGTTTCTTAGGTTGAATGACCATGGGACTTGCCCATTCTGACTGGTCTATAGGGTAGATGATCCCTGCTTCTAACATGTTGTCTATTTCCTTCTTAACTATCTCCTTGTACTTGTGAGCTAGTTTATAAGGTCTTTTCTTGACAGGTCGGACATCAGGTTTCGTATCTATTTTCATTTCACCCATTTCCTAAACTAACCCTTTGAGGTCTTGATAATCTCTGGAAAATACATCCTGGAATTCTTTAAGTAAAGTCACTATTTCGACGGTTTGTTGTTCACTCCAATAGTCACCAATATTTGCGATTTTGGGACGGTCGTCATTTGAAATGTCGACCTCCTTAGTTTTCACTTTTGCATCTAACCACTCCGGTGCTTTTGTCTCGTTGATCGGTCAAATTCCTTCCGTGAATTGTGAAAACGTAGCAGGGAAGTCGGCTACAGTCATTCTGTCGATGTCAGGTTTGTCGTTGGTCGCGATCCTTAGAATTGAATAGATAGGTTTTGTAGTTTCAGCGTGGTTGGTTTTCCACCTGAAGCTCTTGCCTTCTATTTGTTCATTTTCTAACTATAACCGGATCGACTCGACTTTTGATCCGGTGTGGATGATGTTACAGTTCTGGATCTAGCAATGGTTTGATAGGGTAGTTTTTCAGTCGGTTGGAGAAAGTGTTGGATTTGTGTTGCTGGCGCGGCTAAGTGTTTATTTTGAGGTTCGAACTTAAAGTAATTAATGAAATTTTCCTTTAGTTCATGCCAGAAGAATTTTTCTCCCCTAGCTTCTTCCATCTTATACCACTTACTAGGTAAGTCGTCGAGGGTTGATGGGAACAAGTGTGGCCAGGTTCTTTCATCTTTATGTCCAAGTCTTCTCCACTCTTTTTCATAAGTCCTAATGTGGTGTTCTGGGTTTTTGCCCTGGGTGAAGATAGGGATTTTGGCTTCCTATGTTAACTTTTTCCCTCCAAACCGTTCAACAAAGTATGTTGAAGCAGTGGTCCAAGTCTGTAGTTTTGACTGATGGGTATCCCACCATCTAGCTGCTTGACCTGTGAATGTTTCCACTAAACTTTGAAGTCGGCCATGGTCTCCAATGTTTTTAGATACTTGCTCAACGTGTAGGACTGGGGATTCCCTTTCCTTATACCTTGGTGTTTGTGGGGTATGTATGTTGGTCGGTTGTAAGGTAGGGAGTTCTCTGAGTTTCTTTTCAAAGATCTTTTGGATAATTGAGACTACAAAGCACTATCGGGTGGGTTTTTTCTGTACTTTTTGTATAGTCCAGCACCCTCTTGCTTGTGTTTCATAATTTTCCATCTCCCAGTCATATAATTCAGCATCTGAATTATAGCCAACTGAGTCCGGGTTACCTAAGTAAATTTCCCCTTGGGCGTTTGGTTCTGTATAGTCCAGATTGTTGTGGATCTGGTAGAGTTGTCTAACATCTACTTCCTCATCAATTGGTTCAGTCCAAGGTTGTCCATGGGAAGTATTAATGGGTAAAATGACCTTATGACCATTCCCTTTAAGTTTGATTCTTTCCTTGTCTAGGGATATAGATTCTTTCATCTTTCGTCCCCAAGGTTGACCTACTAGGGCTGGGAAAGAGCTAGAACCTTCCTTCGGGTCGATAATTTAAAAATCAACATTGGTCGAGATTCCCTTAATGGTTGTGTCGACATCTCTCCAAACCCCAATGGGTTCGATGAGACCTTGGTCGGCTAGTTTTAGATAGATGCCTGACTCATAGAGTCGAGGTTTACCCATCTGTTCCCATGTATGCCTGGTCATAATATTTACTTGAGACCTGAAATCGAGCACTACCTGTCGGACATGGTATCCTTCGATTTCCAGGTCGATAAGTGGGTTGACATCATTTTTATCCTTTTGGTTTAAGCTACAAATGTTTTTAGTTTGTTTTTCTCTTGTGGAATCTTTTAGTGTGTGCAATAAGTCAATGAATTGGGAAACTGATTTGTCTGTTTGGATGAGATGAGTTAATTGCTGTGTCATGCTAAGTCGACTGGTAAGACTGTCTTCTTGCTGTGCAATGTCTTGAAAGATATGTGTGGCTTCTTGATAAGTTTGTTTTTCCTTCAGGGGATCCGGATAACCATTTGTGTGTTTAATTCTACTAATTTGTGGGTTATCAGGGCCTGTTTTTGTGCCTTGACGAGTGACAATATGCAGATTTTTAGTGGTTAATATGTCATGCTTTTGTACTCAAGACAAGACATTAACATTCTTCTTATTATTGATATTTTCTAACATGGTAGGACAATCCTCAAGAGAGTGATCGCCTACCCCGCAATGCGTACAGAATTTAAGGTCAGTTCTGTCCTTGTACGGATAGTCTACACATCTGTGCCCTTCTTTATAGTAGATGAAGCATTGTGTGGGTCAACGATTTCGTATATTGTGATTCCCAATGAATCAACCTCTTCCTTCATATCTATGTCGCCGATTGTCGTACCGACGTTCATATTGTCGGTCGTCGTGTCCTTGCCCATTCTGATTGTTGGTGTTATTTTGCTCATTGCTCTGTGCCACTACATTCATCTGGTAGACGGCCTGATAGTTCTATTTGTTTTTTAGGCTGAGCTGACAGTCGGCTGTGTTGTGACTTTTTGTCTCGCAAATGGCGCACCAGGAAGCTTTTGCATTCTTCATGTTAAACGCACATTCCTTCGTGGAATGATCTCCGGTCTCCTGGCAAATATCGCAAAATACTTTAGTTTGCACAAATCAGACATCTTGTCGGCTGTAGTCAATTCGACAATTGTCTTTCGAGTGTCTGACCATCGAACATTTCGTACACCATATTTCTTGATTTTTGAGGGACAATTCTTTCAAGGAATTCTGTACACTTTCCAGCTGTTCTTCTATCCTGTGGTCTGTCGGATAGGTAGGGATATCTTCATCCATTTCCACCTGCAGAGCTTTAGTCAGCACATATTCATATGTCTTGAAGGTTTCCAGACTGATGTGTCGGCGAATTTTTTGTGATAAGCCTGCAAGAAACCATTGAATTAGTAATTGTTCATCAATAACATAATCTAATTGACTCAACAGGTCCTTCCAGCGTTTGTCATAATCGCAGACAGTTTCCCCTGGCTTTTGCTGCATTGTCTTGAGCTTTTTAGCGGCCAAGTGCTTAGCGTCTGGGGTCTTGAAAAAGGATAAGAACTGTGCTTTAATTTCAGCTTTCATTGCTCTGGGTTGTCGTTCAGAAAAGGTCATATACCAGGTCAGATCCCTTTTCCGTAAGGCTCCTGCGAACTGAGCCATCTGTCGGTCTTCTTCCTTCACCTGGTTTGCATCCTAGATGGACTCGCAGACGAACCAATGTCATCTGGGGTCTTCATCTCCCTCGTATAGAGGAATGTGGGCAGTTCTATGACCCATGTCTGAGTCACTGTCACTGCTATCCGATGGTGGCAGAGGTGGGGGTTTGGGTGGTGGTGAAAGAGGTGGGGTCGTTGATATAGTCGAGCCTGAGGAGTTTTGGTCAACAGAGCTTGTGCCTCCGTCGGTGGTCGATTTTGCATCGTACAGTGGATTGTAGTGGATTTGTATTGTCGATGGTCCACTGGAACTTTACGAGCTTAGGTATGACTCTTGGATTTCTTCGAAAGCTGTATGTGGCAGGGGGGTGCTCCTTCATGTGTCGATAAGATCAAGTGGATAATCCAAAAGGATGGGGCCGTTTGAAAGGTCACCCAATTTCCTTCAAGTGGTCGGCGTATAACAAGATGTCGTCTCGGGAATGGTTCGTCACCTAGTCAGCTCCAGATAGTAATGTCACCAGCTTGCAGTCGGAGGTCATATTCAATAATATTTTGTATTGTGGTACGTGGATTTACTGGGGAAAGGGTTACTCCTTGGTCGGGGACAGTTATTTGGAGAGCTTCAGGCTGCACTATCCAAACTTCTTCGTCCTTAGGGGCCGCTTCCTCTTCTACGCCCTCTCTGTGTCGATCATGACCCGACTCTGGCGGAATCTTGTCTCGGTCGGTCTCCCTAGGGTTTTGTCTTTGCTGCATCTCTGCTACTCTTTCTCGTCTGGCTTCCCTTCGCTGCTGTCTTTCGTCCCTTTCAATTTTCTAAATGTCCGACATACTATCCTACAATACTATACCATCGATTTCCCTTCGGTCGACTTTTCATTACTGGTGACACCTATCGGCTTTAGGTGGACCTGGATCCCCTATACTCTACCTTCGACACATGACCAGCTACCCCCCCATTGCCTACCCAACGCTTTTTAGAAAGCCCGGATAGTTCGAATCACTTACTCAGGAAGTATTCCCACTCCCTTTCTGCAATAAACTTCTCCCACTTCCTCTGCTTTTCCGCCCAGTTGGTGTTTGGTGGCTGTTCACACAGGGGTGGTCTAGGTTCGACGATGTGACCTGCTCCTTTCTCTATCAGAAATTTAAATAGCAAGGTCAGTAAGGTGCACAAGAATTGGTCGATGAACTCTGTGTATAATTGTGCTTTAACAGTTTCTACTGATGTCTTGTCTTCGATCGCTCGTTCCTCACAGAAGTCGTCGGCGATTTTCTCAAACCACTCCGATAGATTTGTACGTCCCCCTCGGAATAGTTTATCTAGCAACTGTTGTTCTTTAGTCGCGTCTGGTTTTCTCATCCAGAAGCTGCTTCAATAGTTGTGGCACTGATTTGACAAACTTCTCATGCGTCTCCGTGAAAAATCTTGCTTTAGCTTTCACGACTGTTAATCTGTTTCGTCATGCGTAATTTTGCAAGTAGTTCACAACTTTACATTCCCACCAGTCCTTGATCTCCTGCTCTGGTATCATATGTGAGCATATATCTTAGGCATGTACTACCGACAACGGAACCAATGTTGTAATCTCACAGATCACATAAGGTTACCAATAATACATACTAAAACATACATAAATATAAACAGAGACAAGAGATAAGACTGATAGAAAGGAACAGATTATATTATCACAATGAGTTCATACAAGGCATAGAACTGAACTGAGTTATTTGCTTGGCTCAACATCCTAATATATACAATTTGGAAACAGTTAGAACATAACTACCTGTCGGTTCGGTGAACCGACACGACTGTTAGTTAGCCGACTCAATTAACTAGTTTAGTCGGCCGTCCGACTTGGTCAGACCATCGACTTAGTCGGCTGATCGACTAAGTCAATCTTCATTCAAGTCGACCTTGTCGACTTGCTCCTTCTACAACAGGGCTAATGCCATAAGGTTCTTACTTGGGTACACCCCTAGACGGCAGTACCTGCGATCCTGATTGCATAGGGTCATCAAAGAAAGTATTAGCTTCCTGAAATGTCTGTTTATTCTTCTATAGGTTAAGTGGTGTTGCTTTGTTAGGAGCTTTGTGCACCCACTCCTGACCTGTGGTATTTTCAGTAGCTTGCGATGTCCCATTGGTGGAAGCATCACTGCAAGTCACAATGTTGACTCTTGGTTCTGGTTCTTCCTGCTTAGCAGCAATAAGTTGGATGTTCTGGTGTACTACTGGCTTAGGTTCTCTGATATTAGCTATCAAGGTAGGACAGTCTTCTATAGAGTGATCGTAAGATTTGCAATAGTTACATGTGGTGGTAGGGCTCTGACAGTCCCTAGCATAATGTCCTAGAACTCCACAGTTGTAATAAGTGACTGGTCTGTGACCACGGCCAAATCCTCCTCCATGTCCTTGTCCTCTGAATCCTCCTCCACGACAAACATGAGCCTGATCACACTGTGGTCTTGCTGCTGGACCCTGTGTTTCTAATTGGACTCTGTACAAGTCTTGCTTGCTCCCGACCATGAGATCATAGGCTCGGCAATCATTTTCATCATGGCCTACGGACTTGCATAAGACACAGTATAAGTTCTTAGGTGTCTGCACATACTTCTGAAGTAAAGGGAATTGGTGAGGTAGGTGTCCTCTTGTTTTGCATATTTCACACCATGGCCTGTGGGTCTGTGGTAAGGGGTTAGGAGCCCCGGTTGCTATATATTCTACAAATACTGGACAATTATCTTTAGTTTGGCCTTGTGCTTTACACTTTATTCACCATATGTCTTGCGCAACCTCTTTCCCTTTCTTAAGATCATGCATCTATATCGTGAGGTTAGCCAACTGGTTTTTCATATTTGTCATACTTGTGCTGGTTTCAGCTAGAGGTGAAGCCTCTAGTTTCATCGCCATCTACAACGCGTCGTCCTGCATCTGTAGTTTCTGCTGCATTAATGGTATTGTGATGTGAGGGAGAAGTGCTACAATAAACCATTCCTTATGCTTCTTCGGTGCAAACTCAAAGCTGACTTGGTCTATAAGGGCTTTGAATTTCTGATCGAAGTCCCACACTGACTCTGTAGGTAATTGTTTGATGTCTTTGAGCTCTGTAATGCACTGTGACTCAGACTTAGGTTTCTTAAACTCTTTAATCATGGTGGTCTTGACCTGGACAAGTGTTTTGGGTACCACTGTGGTGTACTTCATATACCATGTTAAGGCTCGTTCTCTCAATGTGGTGACCAACTGTACAAGTTTACTATTATCATCATTGATTGCTTTAATGGTCCACACGGCTTCACATAGAAACCAATGCTGCTCTGGGTCCTCTGCCCCTGTACCCTTAGAGATAGGTAGCTTCATATCATCCCCCATTCTATTTCTACGTGGTGGATGTTGATTTTTTGTGTTACTACCACTCGGTGGTGTAGGTGGAGGTGATGTAGCAGTAGTATGTACTGTTTGGGAGCTACTAGATGGAGTTCCTACGGGATTGTTCTAAGTCCCGATCTGTTTCTGTGGGGTATAAGGGTGGTAAGGGATACCCCCTTCGGTTCTTTCTGTGGTACTGTGACTCTGTTGTCTAGTATTATCTGAATTGTATTCAAGTATGGGAGAGCTGAAATCTACTTTGTATTTCTTTCCACTACGTGTACGTCCAATGTCATTAAAATCACTTTCAAACTCTTGTGACATTACTATATTTACTTATTCATCTGACACTAGATCCATTGTTCCTTTTTCATGTAATAACATCTTAATGGACAAGTTTAAATATTTTAGGTACTTACCACGATATCATTTGAAGAAGTATCGCTCAGCCTCACTGAAGCTTTTTCTCTGTTCAACTGCAAACTCTGTGACGAAGCCTTCTAGCACACTCGCAAGCCAGAAGTCTACTGTCCTCGTAATGGTATTATCAAGGTTCTTCACAGTCTGAATCAGCTCCAATTTCCAAACAATGTTTCTTTTCTTCTTGAATATGCTCGTATCAGTCAACTTTGATAACTAGTTGTAAAGCTCATTTCCAAAGGTCGCAAAAAATATCACATGCAGGTCTGTAACGATATGTTTTTGTAACCAGTCCTCTATACTTAGTATAGGACTCTTGTTCTCGTGTTCGACAAACTCTTTCTCCTTAGACCCAACCCACTCATTTAGTTTGTCTCTAGTAGGATGCCACCAGAACATCAGTGCTCATTTTGTTCAAAACCGGCAAACGGAACCATTTGTTGGTCGTATGGGCAGACCCGGGTTTACTATAATGTACCAACAACACCCCTAGCTTATTGGCCCTTTGGGAAACAGACCGCAGAGTGGCCTGAATTCTCACCCAAAGTGATCCTTATGGGTTGGCCAAAGAATCAAGTGTCTCGACCAGGTTCTGTATAGCGTCTTGTGTGCATCTCGCAGCTCTTCTTAGCCCGCGAGATGTCTCTTTCCGTGATGCACAGTTCCTCTTACTTGCGATGACTCTAGCCTTTATCGCATCGCCTCGTCTTGGGAAACACATAAATCTCACCTATGCTCAATCCTCAACCTCCAGTACTGCACACCTCAGCTCCTCTGATGGTGTGATATCGCCTCCCTACGATATCCTACCGCTGCGACTCATCGTACTTAGCGTACTGGTGTTCAACTTACAGGACTCAACACACACGACTATTTTACACTGCGACTCTTAACTGTCTTGAGTGAAACTTAGACAAAACCTTATACATAATACTTAAAGACATCAACTTGCATTTATCCTTTTAATATACTGTGAACTGAATAACACATAAATACATTTACTGTAAGAAAAGTTCATGTAATGAATGATAGATATAACAAGTAAATACAATCACATGAATCAATCACATAACGCTCTGATTTTACGTGGTTCACTTCGAGGGTAGAAGCTACATCCATAGAACTATGTTT
Source organism: Pseudotsuga menziesii (assembly GCA_001517045.1). Classification (NCBI taxonomy): domain Eukaryota; kingdom Viridiplantae; phylum Streptophyta; class Pinopsida; order Pinales; family Pinaceae; genus Pseudotsuga; species Pseudotsuga menziesii. The sequence goes on along the minus strand of LPNX010711519.1, from coordinate 306,310 downwards.
CTATATTATAACTTGAGAGAGGTACACAGTTCTGCTGCACCACATATGCAGCTAGAGATCTTCTGGGTAACTCCGCACACAGCCTGGAGCCCTTCTCTCTTAGATCTCTTCTCTATATTGCCTTCTTACAATATACTCTCACTCGCTCTCTCTCTCTGTCAATCACTGCGGATTGTTACAATACAAAATAACAGTGAGCTAACAGACTACTGGACTCTCAGACTCGCTGATGTCTGAATAGCTACAGGCTAACCTAATGGCTCCAGAAGGACTGACTAGCTAACCTTTTACAATACAAAATATATCCCTTTATAGGCGGCCTGAAGGTCTCGCCATTACAACACTGTGGGCCTGTCCCAACAGTAACCCAAAACCCTAAATAGTGACAGTCGGCATATCTGTACTTGGGGTAGCCTCTTTTCATCACACCACTGCTCTCTGCAGTCTTCCATGCTTCCCAGCATTGACCATGGGTACTATGCACTGCTTCCCGTCTTCTGTCCTTCATCTTCAATACCTCGGCCTCGTCGCTCCTTTTCCTTTATGAGGGTAGCTGATCCCTCCTATCTTCGCCGCTGCCTTCAATGCAGTGGTTGAGCTCTCTCTTCTCGATCGCTCAGGTACTGTCATCTTCCTTGACTTCTCTGTCCCAACAGTCATGGTTTCTGGCTGTGCTCTGCAGCTAGAACCATGCTACGACGTCGTAGATTTACCTTATCTCTTCATCTTCACCAAACTGTCTATCCACCAAAATGGCATCTTCTCCTGTAGCTGCGGGACTCTGCTCCAACACATCCAGACTTACCAAGTGTTTAGTTGATTGAAGCTCAAGTTTTAGGTACATTATTTAGAGCATGGCACTGAGAGTATGACCATGACAAATGCTGGAATCTACCGTGTGAAAGAGCCAAACCTTATGAGAAGAGTCTCATGGTTGTGAAAATAGTTGGTATTCTTAATGGGTTGTTAAATTTGAATTGTGAATTTTGGATTTAAGAAATTGCTGACAACTACTAATCACTATTGGCTTGCATAAGATTGTGTTAGGAGGACGCATTGTAAGTGGGTATTCATATTATGCTAGTAAGCATAAAATTAAAATGGGAATAGTAGTGCTACTTACAAGAGACCCACAAATGAGGATCGCCTCATTGCTAAGCAAATCAATTTTTGTAGTAGACAGAGTTGCAAATTCCTATTGAATTTGATTACTAATGTCATTGCTTGGCTACGGAACAATCAATTTGGATTGTATTATCAGATAATGATTGACTGTTTGGCTATTTGATGAATGTGCTAGGGGTACACACTGCATGAAGATCATGTGTGATGGCCTACAGGAACCAAACTTCATGGGAGGGTTTTCCCTTATCTTGGAAATGGGTTTCGGGTGAAACTCCATTGGATATTTTGGAAATGTTTCATTTGCACTACATGTTTGGTAAGCAACATGAGTGAGATGGTATATATTATGTCGATAAGACATGTGTGGATATGAAATGTAAAAATGAGTTGGGATGGAAAACCGAGGGATTGTCAACTCAGAGAAGGGAGCCCCCATTCCTCCTTAACGAAGGAATACTGTGTCGGCAAATGGATAAGTGTTCTATGACCCTTGCTAAGAATATGCATGTCAAATTATTAAATTTCCATATGCAGAACATGTTTTTATTTTATTTCCATTATGACTGATTGCTTGAGTATGAGTAGGGCCTACATGGCCCACACCGGGAAAGGGTGCACACTTTTCCAATGTCGAGTCATGAAAAGGTTTTCAATATTGACTACACCCTAGGGAGTGGATGCACTCTTGGTGTCTCAATACTTGATAGTGAATGATATGAAATATGATTATAGTTTTAGAGCATTAACACTGATGAGTTTGGTTATATTGCTTGTGTTGACAGGCTAAATAGATGCAGTTGGGTGTTGCACCCTAAAGAGAAAATGCAAACGGTTGTTGTGAGGGGTTGCGGAGTAAGGGTTATTGTTGATATAAGTGTGCATTATTGTTGATATAAGTGTATGTTGATATAAGTGTATTGGTGATATAAGTGCATGTATTATTGTTGGTATAAGTGTATGTTGGGTTGTTATATGCCTGGGGACCCATAGTAGATCCTGGACCTGGAAATGGTCGTAGTAAAGTTCCAAGCCCAATCGACATGAGGGTGTACTGGCTGGACATTAATTATTTGATGTTGTGGAGCAGCCTACATGCTGACCTAACATCCTAGTCCATAAGCGATCCCAAGGCTTGCAAAGCAAAGCAGGATCCTGTGGACCAAGAAGGAAACGCACAATACAAGTAAGTAGTAGATTATTTTGCTTATGAATGTACATGTGTATATGATTGAGTTATGATGTTTTAATCTCTTGTTATAGAGATAAAACCGATGAGAATAAACTAAACATGTGAATCTATTCAATGTTTGGATATAGGTATCGATGGGAGCAAACGGTTGTTGTGAGGGGTTGCGGAGTAAGGGTTATTGTTGATATAAGTGTGCATTATTGTTGATATAAGTGTATTGGTGATATAAGTGTATGTATTATTGTTGATATAAGTGTGCATTATTGTTGATATAAGTGTATGTTGATATAAGTGTATTGGTGATATAAGTGCATGTATTATTGTTGGTATAAGTGTATGTTGGGTTGTTATATGCCTGGGGACCCATAGTAGATCATGGACCTGGAAATGGTCGTAGTAAAGTTCCAAGCCCAGTCGACATGAGGGTGTACTGGGTGGATATTAATTATTTGATGTTGTGGAGCAGCCTACATGCTGACCTAACATCCTAGTCCATAAGCGATACCAAGGCTTGCAAAGCAAAGCAGGATCCTGTGGACCAAGAAGGAAACGCACAATACAAGTAAGTAGTAGATTATTTTGCTTATGAATGTACATGTGTATATGATTGAGTTATGATGTTTTAAGCTCTTGTTCTAGAGATAAAACCGATGAGAATAAACTAAACATGTGAATCTATTCAATGTTTGGATATAGGTATCGATGGGAGCAAGGACTATGATAGTATCCTAGGGGTGCATGTGGACATGTGATTGTCCTGGAGAGCTTGGAATGAGCGGTAATGAAAAAGGTGCTAGTAAGACTGTGGGGGTCCTAGTAGCTGAGACAAACCATGCGGAGAGACTCCATGGTTGAGAGGTCTGAAATAGACCAGAGACACTAAGTGTTACGACCAAGAGGGATGCGTCCAGCATTCATGGTGAAGTGAAAGAGGTTGAGAGCATGAAAATCCACAACGGTGGTGTGGGTTCCAGGATGGAACAAAACAATGAGGGGAAAAACTCTTGATGTTCTCTCTTTCCCTAATTAAAAGGNATATATATTTATGCATTGTGAAAACAAAATACTGTTGAATGCATGTATGACTGAAAATGGAATGTGTGTATTTGATTAAAGTAATTTGTCAATGCTGGAATGGTTAGCTCTGTGCCCAAGAATGGACATGAATGAGCTCATGTGCCTATTGGGAAGGCATGAAAAATATGAAAGTCTCCTTGATGTGACTTGGACTGTCATGCCAATTGGGTAGTTAACTGACTGATTTTAAGGTCTATATTATACTTGGCCTGACAGAATTTCAATGGTGCATTTCACAGGTGAGAAAAGTGAAACCCAGTGGTTCACATTGATCATGGCAGTAGATCAAAAGTTGCTGGACTTGGATGGAAGTCTCCTTCAAATGATTTCCAAGACCCAAGAAAATATTGGGGAGATGCTTAAGATACAAAAAGGTAGAATGAAATGAACCACCAGATTTTGCAAGACTCTATTGGGTTGCAAAGGGAGGTGAAAATCCTTCTGGGAGCAACAACAAGGGAAAGGAAGGTGGATCAGTGATGTGACATTCATCCAAGCGACCCATTAAGAAACAGTCCAGGCATGAAGACTCAAAGTAAATTGAGCAGGTAAAGATGAAGCAGCCAGTGAAATGCTGGGAATGTGAAGGACATCATTTATGCTGGGACTGCCCAATGAGGGAACATAAAGAGGGCAACAGCCACAAAGTTCCTAGGCTTTAGGATAAGGTGAAAGCTGAGAACCAGTAGGAGAAGCTCATGGAAGCCGAGGGGCTTGGTCCTGAACGTTCAAGTAAATAATTGAACGTGGGACAGATCTGCAAAATTTTGAAATTTTAGATGTGCAAATTGTATATGTATTCCTATGTATTGGAACACCAAGGACAGTGTTATTCCAAGGGAGAGGGGAATGTAACACCCCAGTTTTGACCCCATTTGCATTAAAGATACATGATGTATATATTGTAATTAATGGTGGTGAGGATCTAAAGGCAAAATCCCCACCATCGATTTGGTTGTGTATGTTTCGGCAATAGGGATAGTTGTCGATGGTATATCGTGCTATCTAGCACATTATAGTTTCACATCATGTAAATATGCACATCAATTAAACTAAACCTACAGCTAGCTACAACGGTGCAATGTTAAAATGAAAAGGGCATGATTCCAAAGGATAAGGTGGGGGGGAATGATGAACTTTGAGCTATGGAGGGGAAATCCATGTGTCACCACCCTATTTGATTTTCCCATCTTTCCTTGTCTTATCCAACTAACAATTTAATGTTTTGTTGAGTAGTTGAGGAAGTTATGGCTACGAGTGGAGTGTGGCAGGATTGTCAGTCCTTTTCCACATGCACACTCCACCAGCAGGTTGACCTCAGGTTGGAAGCGAAACCATGAGGCCATTCTCTCCATTGTCAGCTCACCCTCACGCTTAGGAAAAGTTGTTCACTCTCATGTAGGGATGTGCAGCAGGGGGGCGATTAATCTTCCTCGCGCAGAGCCGAGTTAAGGAGGGGTGCAATTTCTTGTTTAGGGGTTTTTTTTCCCTCTCTCACGCTGGTTTTCATTCTGTGGTGGTGTTCCTTCCATTCACACAAATAACTGGTTTTTCTTTGGTAGTATTGAGCTATGTATTGCTTTCCATAATTCATGGTGGATCATGAGCTAGACCACTATGTTTTCTTCCATGTTTTTCCTGGGATGTGTCTTTTTCCCTTGCGGACAGGTGGAGAGTTTGTTCTTTCCTCTTTTCTGCCTGTGTAAGTTCTCCAGCCATTACATTGGGGATTGTGTGTGTTGTGGGCTCGTGGATGTTGGATGGCTGTTGATTTCCACACTTGTTAGTAGAGTTTTCCTTTGTCCATGCTGGGAGTTTGGACTCTTCCCTGTTTTGGGGCTGTGTAGGTTGCCATCGTTTCATTGTGATTTTGGGCTATTGATGTACCCTAGTTTTGCGTTGCTGCTAAGTTGTTTTGGCCATGCTAGGGCCAAGAACAAGTCTTAATTGTCTTTTAGGATTTAGTTATGTTTCACTTTTGTTTAGGATTGTCACCCGGTTGTCTTTGCCTTCTTCACAGAGCTGTGAATGGATTGTTTTGCTGTGGTATGCAGTGGTTGGTCTTTGGACTGTTGAGAGTGGGATTAGAGGCTGGGTATGCTTGGGAAGACTGGTTTTGAGGCCACCAGCTTAGCATTTAGCCTTTCCTAGATCCTTGATGACTTGGTAAAACCCTACTATGTGGGTTTGGCTGATTGGAAGAACTTGGCTATGTGTAAGCCTGCATTGACCCTTAATCCTTGAGGAATCATGCCTAGCTCAAGGGTGGCAGTGTTGCTGAGAGATTGAGGAGAACGTTAGCCTATGGTTGGGTGGAATGTTGCAGCGACGTAGCTGGTTGCGGGGTGAGTTCTTCATTAAAAAGACAAGTACTCCTGACTATTTCTTCTCTGCAATTATATCTACTGTTTCATGAGAAATGATGAACATGTTGAATGCTAGAATGTATATGTTTGCTTCCACTGAATGTTGAGGAACTATGCATCTTTGTATGATGGATTATTCATATTGTTACGTATTATGTTTAAGATTTTTATTTCAGCATTGCTGCCTATTCATCTTCATGGGACTGTTTGCCTGTATGATTGGTGTTAGTAGCGTCCTCTTCGCCAGTTAGGGGGTCGGGGACGTTACACTTTTCCCTCCAAATATTTCTACAAAGTAAGTCGAGGGTGTTGTCCATGTATGCAATCTTGATTGATAGGTATCCCACCATCTAGCAGCTTGTCCTGTAAAGGTTTCTATTAAGCTTTGTAGTCAGCCATGTTCACAAATGTTTTTAGATACTTGTTCTATATGCATAATAGGTGATTCTCTTTCTTTATATCTTGAGATTTGTCTGATGCTTACATTTGTTGGATTTAGCATAGGATATTCCTTAATTTTCTTTTCAAATATTTTTGGGATGATGGAAACTAAAAAGAATTGTTCGGTTGGTTTCTTCTATATTGTCTGAACGGTCCAGCAACCTCTTGCTTGTGTCTCGTATTTTTTCACTTCCCAATCATGTAGTTCTGTGTCTGATTTGTATCCTACTAAATCTTGATTGCCTATGTGAAGTTCACCATAGACATTAGGTTTTGTTTAGTCTTCATTATTTTGTATTTGATATAGTTGTCGGATGTTGACTTCTTCATTGATAGCTTCTATCCAATGTTCTCCTTGGGATGGATGGATATGTACTATGACTATCTGTCCATTCCCTTTTAGTTTTATCCTTTTTTTGTCTGTATAAAGCTGGGAAGGAACTGGATCCTTCCTTAGGGTCAATAATTTCAAAGTCGACTTTGGTCGAGATTCCTTTTATTGTTGTATCAACATTTCTCCAAACTCCAACGAGTTCGATCAGACCTTGGTCGGCTAACTTGAGGTATATCCATGACTCATATTGTCGAGGTCTACCCAACTATTTCCAAGTGTTGCGAGTCATAATATTTACTTGTGAGCCGAAGTCAAGCACAACTTGTCGAACATGGTATCCTTCGATTTATAGGTCGACAAGTGGGTCAGCATCACTTTTTTCCATTTGGTTTAGATTGCATATATTTTTTTTTTCTTTTTCTATGTTATTATTATGCTTCATATTATACAATAAGTTAATGAATTGAGATACTGCTTTATCATCTTGTACTAAACGTATTAATTCTTTAACTGTGTTTTTTCGATTGTCATTAGCTTCCTCATGTCTAGAAAATTCTTTAAATATATTTGTTGCATCATTAAACAATAGTTTTTGTTTAGTTGTGTTAGGATAATCATTTTTTTATTTTATTTTTCTTATACGTGGGTTATCACTCCCAATTTTTGTTCCTTGTTGGGTTACTATATGCATGTTCTTTGTATTGATTACATCATGTTTTTGAACACACGACAAGAAATTAACATTTTTCTTTTTATTGATTTTGTCAAGCATGGTAGGACAATCCTCTAATGAGTGGTTTCCTACACGACATCTAGTACAAAACTTTAAATCTGTTCTGTCCTTGTATGGGCAGTTTGCATATCGATGACCTTCTTTGTAGCATGTAAAGCACTAGATGGGCCGAAGTGGTCGATTGTCGCGATTTCCAAAAAATCATCCTCAACCTCCATATCCTCCACAATGGTTGTCGAATCGACGCTCATATCGATGGCTTTCATATCTTTGATTATTCAGCTCATTTTGATCATTACTTCACTAGTTGTTATCATTGTTCTGCGTGACTACATTTGTTTGGTAGACTTATTGGTAGTTATGTTGGTTTTTTAAACTTAAATGGTAGTCGGTCGTTGTGTGCCTTTTTAATTCATAGATTACACACCAAGATGCTTTGTATTTTTTCATGTTATAAGTGCAATCTTTCATTGTGTGTTCTCCATGTTCTTGGCAGATGTCGCAAAAGCATTTTTTCTGAACAAATCAAACGTCATGTCAACTTATGTCTTGTCGATAGTTATCTTTGGTGTGTCCAATCGTTGAGCATTTCGTGCACCAGACATACTGATTCTTGAGTTTCAACTCTTTCAATGATTTCTTTTTGTTCTTCTAGTCTAGTATCTATGGGATATGCTGGGAAATATTCATCCATCTCTACTTGCAGATCTTTGGTAAGCACATATTCATACGTTTTAAACATCTACAAGCTTATGTGCCGCTAGATTTTTTGTGATAGACCTTCAAAAAACCACTGAATTAATAGTTTTTCATCAATTACATATTCTAGTTGGTTAAGGAGGTCTTTTCATCATTTGTCATATTCTCGGATAGACTCTGCTGGCTTTTGAGATGTTGTTTTCAATTTTTTGGCTTCCATATGTTTTGCATCTAGAGTTTTAAATAAATACAATAATTGTGCTTTAATTTATGCTTTATATGCTTGGGGAGTTCTCTCTATATAATTCATGTACCACGTTAGTGCTCTTTTCCTCAAGGCACCGACGAACTGTGCCATCTGTCGATTTTCAGCTGTAACTTGATTTGCCTCCCATGTTGACTCACAGACAAATAAATATCGTCTAGGATCTTCGGCACCCCTGTATAGACAGATATGTGCTGATTCATGACCCATGTCAGTATCGTTGTCGCTGTCTTATCTAGGAGGTGGCGGTGGTGGGGGTGGTGGTGGGGGTAGTGGGATGTTTTGTTTGTTGTTGTGCAGAGTTGTTGTCGATAGAACTTTTGTTCCCATCGGTTGTTTTGGTTATTGTTTCTTCTTCGACAAGCATTCGGCTCAGGTCGACATCTCCTGTCGATGTCCAACTGCACTGATTTGTTTGTAGGTCCGACTGTTCTATATTTTACAAATTTTTTTTTGGCAGGGGGGGTGCTCCTTCATGTTTTGAGTAAAGTAAGTGGATACTTCAATTGGAAGGGTATGCTTGAAGTGCTCCTCAATTTCCTTCCTATGGTCGATGGATCACTAGATGATTATCATCATTTACCTCATCTTCTAGTCGACTCCATATGACAAAATCACCACCTCTTATTCTTAGGTCTTCTTTGACAATGGCTTGTATCCTAGTACTCTGATTCGTTGGAGATAGAGGTCTTATCTCCTAGGGGATTTCTACTTGGAGAGATTCACGCTGCTCTATCCACAAGTATTCTTCCATGGGTGATGCTTCTTCATCCACACCTTCTTCTTGTTTATCAAGACCCAAATCTGGTGGATTTCTTTCCTGGTTTGTCACCCTAGTAGTCATTCCTCTTTGCAGTGCTATAGCTTGTTCTCTTCTCTCTTCCCTTCTTTTCAGCCTCTTCTCTCTTTCTACTTTCTGTAAATTCTTTGTACCTTTCTGTGTCACTATTCATTCAATTTCCTTTTTAGGTTAACTTTTCATTGCTGGTGATGGTATCTCCTTTGGTCAACTAGAATACTCTTCACTTTACCCCGACATATGACCAACTACCCCCCCATAGCCTACCCAATGCTTTAGAAATCTCAGATAGTTCTACTTACCTGCTTAGGAAATACGCCCACTTTGAATGTTTCCCACTTTTTCTATTTCTCCACATAGTTAGAATTTGGTGGCAGTCCGTGTAGTGGCGGACAATGTTCTACGATATGACCCACTTTTTTTTCTATTAGGAACTTGAACAGCAGGGTCAGTAAGGAGCACAAGAATAGCTTAGTAAGATCTGTATAAAATATTTTCTCAATGGTTTTGACCGAAGTTATTTCTTCTATGGCTTGCTCCTCATAGAATTTGTCTGTGATATTTTCAAACCACTCTGACAGGTTTGTTCATCCCCCTTGAATCAGTTTCTCTAGCAGCTCTTGGTCTTTAGTTTCTTCTATATTTTTCATCCATAAGTTTTTTCAAAATCTAGGGTACCAATTCTACAAATTTCTCATGTGTTTCAGTGAAGAATTTCTCCTTCGCATGAGCAATGGTTAATCTGTTTCTCCTTCCGTAATTCTGAAAAATAATTTGTTGTCTTACGCTCCCACCAACTCTTAATCTCCTATTCTGATATCATTTTTTTATATGTTTAGGTATGTACTACCAGAAATGGAACCAATGTTCTAATCTCACAGATCATAGAGGGTTACTAATAATACACATTGAATCATATAGACATAACAAACATAAGAGACAAGAACATAGATATGGAGAATAACAGATTATATTATAACATGAGGATCCATACATATACAGAACTGAACTAAGATCTCATCTGGCTCAACAGCCTAATATATATGATTTACAAATAGTTACATATAACTTCCTGTCGATTCTCTCAACCGAAACTACCTTACGCGGCCAACCTAATCTCCCATTAGTCATCTATTCAACTAGTCGGCTCACCGACTAGCTCCTCCAACACCTCCGTCGCAGAAGCTCCTATATAGCCTATTCTTTCCTCTCTCAGACCTCTTCGCTCTCTGTTCCACATGCATTGGTTGGAAGGTCGGATCAAAAATCCCATTCATGTGCCATAACTTGTGTTCAAAATTTCAAAAAAATTGTGGCACTAAAAACCTTTTTTTAATGGTTTGTTGTGGGGCTAAAACCCTTATCTTAGAAAGTTATGGCTTCTAAAAATGCATATTTTTGTTTTTTTATCTTGATGGTTTATTTTAAGTGTGTGTGTGTGTGTGTGTGTGTGTCTTTTTGTTGGTTTAGTTTATAAATATATAATAATATATATTTAAGTTACTATGGTCAAGTAAAGAAGCATGAAATTGTCAGTGTGATTTCAAATTTAGTGGTGGGAAAGGACAAACCTTTTGGTTTTTTTGGTGGTGTTATCTGATGTAGTTTAGGTGTTAGTGATATAATCTAGGTGTTAGTGAGTAGACATAATTATACTTTTATTAAATTCATATAAATTATTTTTAATGTATTTTTGATGTTATTGTGAACAAGATAGTAGAGTTTAGTTTTGCAACAATCTTGATGTTTTTTGTATTGGAGCAATGTGTTAGATACCTTCAAATGTTTGGAGAAAAAAACTAGGTTGTATTCAATCTAGAAAAAATTATCACTTGTTGAAGTTAGAACGTCTTGGGGGGTATTTAGAGAATGATGGAGTCAAAATATGAACTACAATCTATCTATTTTTTTTCATATCAAGAGAGAACACAATCAAGAGGCAGACATGTCATCCAAGAGGGCATGAAACCAACAGCCAACCTCCCTATTGGTTATTGGATATAGGGAAGGTGAAGAACTATCTAAGGTTTATTCTTTACAAGATGGACCCTCTCTCACTCTATTCATCGATGGGACCAGAAAACTATCCCATCATGTAATTTTGGCCCTGTTATCTCCTAAAATAGAGGGATAATGCATCTGTGTTGGCCCATGTTGTACATCAAGGTCATCATCAACAATGTTTCAATTTATGGATTATGGGCTATATGTCAACTCCTAGGTTGTGACACATTGTCTAAATAGGGAAAGAAATATACAAGGAGAGTGGATATGGGATCTATGATCCAAAAATAGTGAGTATGTCATGGTACACACTAGAAGCGTCTCTCCTAATATTTGAATCCGAATGAGGAAAAATTGAAATAGTAATATGTATGAAAGCACTATAAGAACTAGAAGGGGAGCTATAATGGGTAGTATGTCTATGTAGGGAGTGGGGAGCCTATTGTTTTGATATGGATCCATACAACTGAGTGTTGAGATGGGGTCAAAACTAGCAACATAGATGGGGTTGGGAGGATGTAGAGATGGTCTATGGTTAAAAACATTATCATCCTTTGTCTATCTCTAGAAGCCCCTATAGGAGGGGAGCACTGGAAAGAATGAAGTGATATGCTGAGTGGAGTCCAATCCTGACTACAAATGTCACTGGAGGAGGGAACAAAGAAAATAGTAAACATGTTTTGTGGAAGCTATGGCATGAACCTATCAATTCAAGAGACCCACATACACAATTTTTATCTTTCTCCCAGTAATTACATCAAAAACATCGATTTCCTAAAGTTCACAATATTTCCATAGATTTTATTAACTAAGGAAAACTTAGAAAGGATTGACAAAATAAAAATTAACATGTGTTATACCTAAATCTCATCATCAACATGTGATAAGATCCCAAACTTCATTCTTTCCCTCAATCCCAAATTGTGAAGTGAGAACATTGGTCTAGACACCAAATTTGTATATGAAAATCCAGCACCACTTCTACCCTTTACTCAAAAAGTGGTTCCTTCTTTAACACTACCTATAATGTGTTGCTAGTAAGCAGTGGCACCACCTTTACCCTTTAATTAAGGCATGGTTCTACTTAGAACTGCTCTTTTATGGTGAACAAGAAGTGATGCCCTTGGTAAAAAGGGAAAAATAGAGGTTCTCATGAAGCTTCTCGAAAGAAGGATTCGTGGAACCCTTATCCATGATCACTAGGGCCAGTTGGGCTTAAGGTCAATCCTTGTTGGATATCCTATCCACCTCACCCATCAATTTCTCAACCATCCCTATCCATTGCAAGCCTATAAAATCAAGCTCAATCTCCATGGTTGAGAGGAGAGTAATGTTATGCTGTTGCTTTGATATTCTCTCATAAGTCATTCAAGAGAGCTTGAGGGATCAAGTTGGAGCTGTAGGGGACAATATATTGGTTTTGTGAGAAAGCATATCAACACTAAGGCATAGGTTGTAAACACTTTCTTCATTTTATTAATGTAAAACTGGTTCCTTTCCCATATACTTGTTATGTTATAATATTGCATGTTATTGTAAGATTCCTTGGTCACTGGCATAGATCTATAGATGATGTTGTGGTATCTTTGATGTCTTGCGTGTTTGATGTGTTTATGTAGGTATTTTCTTGGAGACCTTTTTTCATAAGAGAAGAACCACATCACTCCATCAAATATTGAATTCCAGGTTTTTATAGATTCTAGGGAAAGTCTCCCAACCTTATAGTGAACTATTTGTTCTGGATCTGAACCATTTAGACCAGAGGAACAGCTTCCGTCTATAGAAGGTGCAAAATTCCTAGCAAAAAATATGGTGACTCCGCTAGGGAAGAAATTCAGTTGATCAGATCTTCCTTAGTTTTTTCAAAACACTTGTTTGAAATCCAAGCTCTCATTATTCATTAGTTCCATCAGATCCACTAGCTGATCTAGTGGTTATTGGTTTGGTATCTTCATATCTGTTCATATCTGAGTTTTCTAACTTTCTGTGCTCTGAAATAGTGTTAATTTCTGATTTTAATTCTAGTTGCACAATGATTTAACTTTGCGTTTTCTCCTTTTTTGTTTTGGACATCTACAAGGAACCACATATGAATAGTAGGAAAGAAGTAGTGCCATTTCCTAAATGTAGTTAGTACAGAGCGGTGCCACCTCCTGTAAGCATAAATCAAGAAGCGGTGTTCGAGCAGAACCGCTCTGTCAGTTACCCTCTGGAAGCAATGCTAGGTAGGTCTTTCCAGACTTGTTTTTTAAATTTTTTTCCAAAAATTTGGTTGTCTTGCTTTCATTTCTAAATGTATGGGTTTGTATTGAAGAGATATGAGTGCTTGAGTGTTGAATTTATTGTGGTAAAAGGCTTGTTTTGTTGAAATCAAAGAGCTAGGATAGATTCATATTTTCATTTCCTTGTATAATTGGTTTTAAATTTCTTTGAAAGGAATGCTATTTGAGAGCTTAGGATCAGTTAGATCTTAGTATTATTCTTAGAAAAATATGAAAAGAAAGACTTGCTTGATTGATAGCTTGTTTCATTTTTCATTAAAATTTTGTGAAGGACTTATTTTTTCTTTGAAAAATAATTTTTTTTGTTGAGAGTTGTTTATATTTTTGTTGGAGGACAAATTATTGGTCCTATGATTAGGCTCATCAACTTTCAGATTTCCATCTTTCTTCTCTGTATTTTATACGTTGATCTCATCAAAAGAAAAATATTAGTGCTTTTAAGTTAGATCTTTCTAGTTTTTAAAGAAAAAATTGAAAAAAATGTTGATTATACCTTTGAGTGTGTTGTGTCTTTCTTCTTAGGAAAAGAGATCTTACCCTATTTTTCTTTCTTTCAAAATTGGTTTGAAGTTTGTTTCTTTTTCTCTTTCTTGGAAAACGTTTGGTTTACTGTAGTTGTTTGGGAAATTTTTGGTTTCAAAACGAAAATTGAAAAGAAAAATACTCTCTCCTTCCCATAGGTAGGCATGTGTTGAAAAGTAAAGTGAAATTATCTACATTTCATATTAGCATGGCTTTACATTTCTGTCAAAATCTCATGCATTCACCAAACCGCTCAATATGAAATTAACGGTAGTTATAGCTCTAAAATTGTATAGAAATTTGAGTGATAAGTTAGTGACATGTTCGGGTGTGATAAAACATAGGAGTTATCATTAATTTGTCTGCACTACAACATGGGACTCGTATGGTTCTTCCATGTATCATTGGTATATCAAACGACCTTTCACATACAACTGAGGTATATAGAAAGGTACTTCACATACTCGATTGTATATCAGAAGGCCCCTTGTGAACGATTGTGAAATAGACAACACTACTACCGATTTGAGCTCCCACGTACCTTGTGTATATCGAGAGACCCTACTAGGATTCCTTATCCAAGTGGTCTCACATGTTAGTAATAGGAGGAATAGCTATTCATACTTTTGGAGGTGTAGCAGGACCAACTTATGGAGGTTCTCCTCCTGGGGGGCCTAGTGGTCCTCCTCCCGAAGGTCCTGGAGGTCTTGGTAGTACTCTTCTTGGAGGTCCTAGAAGTCCTCCTCATGGAGGTCCTAGAAGTCCTCCTCTTGGAGGTCCTGGAAATCTTGGAGGTCCTAGCGGTCTTGCTCCTGGTGGTACTAGTGGTATTGGTGGGCCAGGTGGTCCCGAAGGACCAGGAGGACCAGTAGGGCTAGGTGGTCCTGGTGGTCCTGGTGGTCCCAACAATGGGGGTCAACCCCCTTCAGGTGGATCTTTGGGAATTTAATGATCTCATTAGCCATTTCAACAACCTGTATACTATTCAACATATGGTACTATCGATGGATACATGTGTTATCAATACTACCAGTATGTGGAACCCAATCATCAGTTACCTTTCCTATCAACTTTGGACTTACCTAATTTGTCCAAATTGATAAATGATCCCATTTGATGCAACTCTTCATGGCCCACGATTTCGGTAAAGTTTCCATCAGATATTCCAAAATTCAATGGAAAGCAAGGAGATGATCCCAAAAACCATGTTATGACTTTCCATCTTCGATGTTCCTCAAACTACCCAATGGATAATTATGTTCGTTTAAGACTCTTCCAATGCACATTGATCCATATGGCTATGAAATGATACATTGAACTTACACAACATTCATTTGTTGACTTTAGCTCTACGGAAACTGTTTTCCTTACACACTTTCAGCTACCCATTTTTTATGAAATGGGTATGGATATTTTAACTTAACTTTGTCAGAACACCTCCATGCACATATCGGATCATATCCATGAGTGGAGAAGACAGAGAAGATGCATTAAAGATCCCATCCCGGACCAACTTCTAGCTGATTGGTTCACTAAATCATTGTTGCCTCTTATAACCTGAGATGTGTTTGTGGGTGGTGTTGTTACTGAAGAGTAGGCTATCAGTCATGCTCAGTATCTAGATATGGTTTCTTCCAAATCCAGAACGTTGTATGAATTAATTCCACAAGATCCTCTCCCCGGTATAGATCTTGCTAAACCACCAACATAAAGTCCTATTGATTGGGTGGTTCGTTCAATCTAGCCCTCATCGATAGCCAAACCTTCCAATAAACAAATTATTCTACCACTACTCCTTTGAATACTACTCCGAGGTGAATTCTATTCAAAGTTTGCAAGCACCCGACAATAAGAAAAAGGGAAAAGGGAAAAACAAGAAACCTAGGAACCAATTGGAGAATCCTAAACCAACTACCAACGAGAATGATAAAGGGAAGAGGAAAGCCAAATATCCCTACTTTTTGTAGTGAGGAGATCACTTCACAAAAGAATGTCCTCGTCATGACAAGATTAGTAAATGTTTTGAAAAGTAACCCCACACCAGTAGTTCTTACTGATCGTTTTCCCTCTCAACAACAACTGATAGACCACATGTCTAATCAGGGAGCCTCCAATTCCATGGAAGAAATCAGAATGATGTCTTCCGAGACTGTCAGGTTTAGTACTCATAGTCAATCTTATGACAAGACAATAGAGAAAAAGGACAAAAATCCTTCTACTAGTTCTCCCCCATATTCGTCTAGTGGCCCTCTCATGATCGAAAAACATAATCTTTATTTAATTTTCGACCACCTGAGGCTTCCCTCAGGAATTCTGTTTTCAATCCAAATGCCTGAGCTACGCAATTCTATAATGTTGTTGAATATATAGCTCATGCACCTTGTGCGATGTCTACCCTTGAGGTACTACAAATTTTTCCAACGCAATGTAAAAACCTGCTAACAACTTTGGGGGAGTTAGACCTAGATAATACCAACTTTATTCATTTCAACGTAGAGAACTATAAATCCATACTACCTCACCAAATCATGTTTCATATTGCTTCTAAAGTAGTTTGGATAAAAGTCCATCGGACCGTCCTGGATGAAGGAGGTCTGACCTCAGTCTTGTCTATGGCCTGTTGGAGAGCCATTGGTTCTCTTGAGGTTATGAAATTACCTACTACCTTCAAATATTTTGATGGATGAGGTTTCCATCCCCATGGTCTATTGCTAGCACTATCTATCGAGCTTGGGGGAAATATTGTTTCCATTCAGGTGGAATTGGTTGATGCCTCGTTAGATTACAATATTCTACTAGGGAGGAATTGGTTTTACGCTATAACCATTGTCGCTTCGATAGTGTTTAGAACTCTCCAATTTACGCATATGGGGAATATTATGACTATCGATCAACTTTATTATTGCATGCTGAATGTTACAACCCCCACGGTGAATAACATCCCTATGATAGGTCAGTCCCCTCCTTACCAATCAATTGGGATAGGTATGTTGAAAGAATCCACCCTCATGGATGTGTTTCCGCCAGCCCCTCCTAGTACATAAACGACGAAAACAAATATGATTTCAATAGCTATCATTAGTAACAAGGGAAAATAAATTGTCGAGTCACCGTCACTTGGCATGCCTGAAGCAATGCATGATGCTATCCAACCCATTTCTGATGACCATGTTGATGACCTTCATCTCATGGCTTCATATCCTTACCACCTACCTTATTGTTTGGAACCTTCTCTTCCGACTCTAGATTATCTTACATAGTATTTTCCTTGATATTAGTCCATCATGGAGATTATGAGTGAGAGCGAACCCATATGGGAAGATAATCATCATTGATCTTCTTTTCTTCCCAACACCACTTCGGTGGGTTTTTACCTTGAATCATTTATCAGTACTGATATTTTCACCCATATGCAAATGCCTGTATTGTTGCAAAATATAGAATCCAAAGTAAACATATGCAACATTACTAAAACAACCCCAATTGACATATCAGTCAAACCTAGAACCATTAAGCATGTTCACGTAGGGCATAACTACTCAATAGAAGAAACTGAAGCATATAGAGCATTATTCAAATAATTCCGAGATATTTTTTCCTAGACTTATTAAGAGATGCCTGGGATAGACCTTTCTATCATGGTTCATGAAATTAAAACCTATCCCATAGCAAAACCTGCCAGGCAAAAATTGTGTCAAGTCCATCCCCGGAAGGCTGGGGCTATTAAAGCCGAAGTATAAAAAATTCCAAAGGAAATATTTATTTATCCTGTACCCCTATGGAATGGGTATCTAACATCATCCTTATGAACAAAAATTAGGGCACCATTAGAGTCTGCATCAATTTCTGAGACCTAAACAAAGCTTGTCCCAAAGACAATTTTCTGACTTCGCATATCGATTAGATTATCAACAACTGTGTTGGAAGTGTCATCTTCTCATTCATGGATGGATTTTCTGGCTATAATCAGATTGATATATTTCTCACTGATCAGCAAAAATGACATTTATATGCCTGTGAGGAACGTTTTCCTATAAGAAGTTATTGTTTGGACTTAAGAATGTCAGAGCTACATTCCAGTGTGCCATGTCTTATGTGTTTCACGATAGTAAAAACATTGTGGAGTCGTACCTTGACGATATCCCTATGCATTCATAGCAACAGGAAGACCAACCTGGGAATCTTAGAGATATTTGTTGGTGTGACCCACCTACAAAGCCTCATCGACATCGGTTCCTACTCTATCAATGCCCAACCAAAATGATCTCCCTAAGCATTGGCCCAGATAGGTTTGACCCAGCTTAGCAATACCCACAGAGTGGATGAAGTCTCACCCGAGATGTCGAGCAAGAGCTGTCGGAACCAAGTTTTTGGCAGTAGGAAGGGAGGGCATGGAATCAACAAATAAACTTCATACTCAACAGATACTCTAGAGACATTTTTATGAAAATAACATCATTCATCACAGATCTATTGGAATACTAGTAGATCGCTAATAGACCGCATTACTTAATTCATTGTAGCAGTAACATTCATTCATATAACAAATATAGTAAACATCCATAATTGTCATTGCAGAGCATAAAGACAAAAAATAAATAAGAAAAAATATGACCTCAAGGAAACATCCATCATGTCATATTACTTATGCACAATAGCTTCACATCATATATTACTTCCACAAGAGAAGACTGGAAACCAGTCGACACAAACAGAGATAAAAAAACCGCTCATGATAGATGCAAATGCTAAAATATCTCAATACCCAAAATATCAGTTATCTCCAATTTTTTTTTTTACTATTGCAACTCTAAATCTATATATAGGATTGCACCTTTACATCCAAGGTCCACTTCTAACTAACTTATAACAAACTAGTGACCTATATCCATAAAATGTGGTCAATCAGTACAAAATTGCATAAATAATTCCAAAAATAGTTATTCTTTCACCTATCACATTGTTCTGGTCCTTCACGATGGAATATGAGCTTACATAGTCTCCGTGGTGCTACACAACTAAATTCCCCAATACCCCTGCCAACAGGCCCCCAACATAGTCTTTTGGCTCGTCCTCGAGCCACACTAGGTAGATATGGTGTACTTTATCGTCTTGGTCTTAAAGTCCTTGAACTATTGTGATATCTCTTGAACCTATAGCTAAACTCATTCAAATGTGTCTCGATAATTTAGCAGGCCCTGCTTCAGTGGGTGCTCCTCCCTGGCCTTTCCATCCACCATCTTCCTACCTTCTTGTACCACCTACAATGCAGTGACTGCTTTCACGACCAACTGCCCGCCAATCTTCCAAAAATTAATCCAGCTGGGTGTTGCACTTGTGCAACATTCCTGGGCTCAGGAGGATCGCTATTATAGGTCCTTCAACTCTTCATAGCATGTAATATAAACCATCATAGGCATTATTTGCAGCGATGTCTTCATCGTCATCAACTGAGCTTCAGCTTCCCACTCTTGCTTGACCAACTATTCCAGTTGGTCATCCTAAATGACACTTTTCCAGAACTGTGTTGTTTTGTCAGCAATCATCTTCGTCCCCTAATCCATAGCTTCAAACTGGTCCACAAACTCCTCGATCATATTATTTCATTTGAAAATATGTTCAGGTGATGTGTTGGGGTAAACAAGAGAATTCAGCAGATTGTTAGTTAACTAGAGTTGGGAAATCATCTGCCAAGTATCTTGGAGTTGGCGACGACAGTGAGTTCCAATGTGCTTTCATAGGTGTGTTTATAGGCCTCATGAATAGCTTGCTCAACCTCGTTGCAACTAGCATAGAGCTTCTCTTTCTCAATAATGAGGCGGTCTTTCTCCTTCTTTAACTCAATGATTTTGTCAGCGGCTTTCTACTGCAACTCCTCCTGCGTTTGCTTCATTGGGGAAATCTACCATTCCTTTTCTTCTCCAAGATGATATTTGATATTTTGCATCTCTTCATCTTCCTCCTATATCTTCTTAGTGATGTCCTATGACTGCACATACCCATCACCATGCTCCTTCTTCCTATCAGCCAACTCCTGGCTGGCACCCTACTGCAGCTGCACTAAAACTTGTGCAGGTAACTTGTTGACATTGACAACAATTCTCAGCAACAACTGTATAAATGAGTTCACTTATGTACTTCTCATGTCGATTATAGTCAGGGTAACTTGAAAATTCTTATCCCGTGGCTGGTGCTAATGATCGGCAAATCCTGCATCACAACCTTCTCTGGTGTCGCTTCTGAAACAACAACAAAAATAGAATCTAGCTTAACGCTTACCATGGTGAACCCTTCTTGATTGGACACACGCATAGCTTGCATTGCAGCATTGGATGTGTCAGTGACAACCTTAATTAGCCATTGCATTTGGTTCTCCATCAAGTGGGAGATGCTTCCTGCATCGAAATCCATGTGTATTTTAGTGCGTAACTCCTCCAACATGCGCCGGGACTTTGGATCATATTCTGTGGATGAATCTCCATCAGAGTCATGGATATCTTTACCTTCATTGACTGGCTCATTAGGGGTGTCTTCTAGTGTCCCTATAGATATCTCCACCGTACTCAGAGGTTCGCGCCAGTCAGCTGGCCAATCTTGAACAATGACCTCCAATTTTGCATCTGTGATTTTGTAGGACATAGGCAGCCATTGTTTGTTAGGATAGCTTCAGGCCTGAATATAAATGGAATGAGGCTTAATAGAAAACCAAATGATCTATTGATATTTGGATGCAGCGAGCATTGGATAAGTGAGGAAACTTGGTGGTCGTGGCCTGTAGCGCTTCCCAACATACCAAAAAATGGACTGCATAGTCCTATTGTCCACTAGGTTCTGCAACCCACCATAAGTTCTGATACTGTGTGCCTTTGCACACCTTTTATGAAAAGACTAACATCGGTTGGTATTCATTTAGTTCAATCCATGTGACTAAGGAAATGAGAATTAACAACCAACTGTAGGAAAAACTGCGTTCCCTGGCCTAAGCGGTGGCAGCATATTCTAACAATCGGTTTAACAGAAACATGGACTAGTTCATTTGCACCCCTTCAGCACATTTTTGTGCACACGCAACCACACCTAAATTGCATTGGATAGGACAATTCTTCCTGATGATCTTGCTAGAAAAAATGTGCACCCCAATACACATTGATCACTCAGAAATACTATCGATGCGATAGGCACGACCATTGTGCTGCAATCCAAATCTCTCCTTCAACTACTTGGCAAGATTTTTTTCATTATCCTTCCCTCTGAAATACTGGACCAGATCTTCGTTAGCCTTTGGTAACCCCAAAATATTGGCAATTAGGTCAATCATGACCGGACTAGGTTTATCCAACCATAGAGTCCCACCATGAAATCACACCAGCAGCTATTTGATGCATGCATTTGCTTCATTCTATCTCCCAAAATTAGGCATATTAATGAGCCCCAATAACCCAGACCTTTCTAAACATTGTTCCCATCGGTGAGGAATCCATAGAATAGGTGAATGAGGTGCCATGGGCAGTGACTAGTAAGGATCCTCTGCTACATCCTTTAGTAGCAGCAAATCATGGTCTTCATACTTCATCTTGACCAAGGTGGGTATGATGTCCACCGGGAAAGTCATCCCTTCTAGTAGCAGTGACAACATCAGGGGATGCCTCTGATTCTTGGTGAGATTCCTCAGCTTCATCCCTGATCGCATTGGAGCAACATATCTAGGGAAATCATTTATAGAGATGCCCCTGGGTGTTGCAGACTTGACACCTCCTGAGCTTGATGGTCCAGTCTGTGTTGTGTCTTCCCCTTGCACCCTAGCAGTCATGCATGTGTATCTCCTCTGTGGCTATGTGGAACTAGGCTTCTTGGCCTTTCTCTTCCCTCTAGGGATCGAAGAGTACCTGTTTGGCATGCTCATGAATTCCTCTTAAATTAGCATGCTTCAGACAGGGGATTCATGCTCGCTTGAAATCTCAACTATTTCGGGAGTGCACATCATGCCGCAATTTGCAATCCTCACAATGCAAATGAAATTTCACTCCTTACCAATCACAATCAATTCTACTACTGTACTGAGCTTAGCACTTCACTCAAATCAACTAAAAAATACCTTGTGCCTACATCTTGCACATTCTTATAACCAAATTATCGATCCAACTCATCATTTCCAAATATACCGTGTCCATCATGAACAAATATGGAATTAATAACCCCAAATCCATCAGCAATCCCATCTTACTAACAGTTGGATCAGTCATAAATGCGCGTCGCTTCATCAAGAGCCACCAACTAACTGTATTAATTGTCTATATTTATTATTTATTTGACAAACTCAGAATCGTGTGGCTGTCACTGATGGTCTCCCTCGCAACACTACTGAGTGCTAGCCTTGTGCAACTTCTTCCTCTATGCTTGCCTCACTGCAATCTACCTAAGCTAATTTTTTTGTTTACTTTCACAGTGCCTCAAGCATTGCACAGCTTAGGCCCCATTCTATAGGGCTTCAAGCAGCTGCCATTCACAAGTTTTGGTAGCACCACACCATCTAGTTGTTGTAATTGAACTGCACGCCTAGAATTAATGGAATGAACAAGATATGTGTTGACGTAATTGTAACGTTAGAATGTATTCACTTATATTTCTTATGTATTATAACCCGATTTTTATTCCAGGATGTACTTGTGTCATTTCATGCCCCGATGTTCCTATCGGGAGGATCTATAATGTAAACAATTCATGTCAATTCATTGTGGGTAACCCTCCTATTGTCTAAGGGTTAAAGTCCCCACAGTTCTGGGGCACTAGGGTTATTAGACTCTCCTAGAGAGGTCAGCCCTAGTAGGGTTTTAGTCATGTCAGGAATTAGTATAAATAGAGATCGGGCCTCTCTATTTATCATACACTCATCCACACTTAGTTGTAGTGCATAGCTGAGGAAGAGAAAGACACTGGGGCAAGGAAGAAAGAGGTTACTGTTGTCGGGAGATCATCTTACTGTTTTGGGGTTTTAATTTTGGTGTTGATTCTATCTCTGAGGAAGTTGCAGGGTTTTCTCCATTTATGGTTTCCCCGAGGAAAAATAGTGTTCATTGTCTCTTGTGTTTGATTGATGTGCTTATTGTTCTCGCAGTTAGAGATCCTAATGTTATGGTAGCTTAATGTTAAAAATCTAACATGGAATCAGAGCTAACCTGAGAAGAATACATTGTGCAGCTACGGGAACTAGGTATTCCTACTTTTTGGATCTCTCTCCACATACTTTCAGCAAAATAAGTTTGGAAGAACTCTCCTCCTTAGGGCGCATCTTTTTGTCAAAGTAGAATCCAATTCTGAGGTTTTTCAGTTTTGGACCCGACACTACTGCCAGAAATTAAGGATTTTCACAGAAGTGGAATTTTTTAGTGAGCCTAGGCCTGGATTGATTTCCTCCCTAAAATAAAAGTTAGAGATAATATTCAAAGAATTTGGTTGGACAAAACTCCGGAAAATAAAAACCCTAATCTACTCCTGAACCAGCACTGCAGGATTTTAGCTCCAAATTCACATCCGACATATTGACCTGGTAAGATCTAAATATTTTGTATTTCCATTTGAGGTTCTCAGTTAAGATTTTTCATCATACCAAGCTTGATGAAAAACTTGATGGAGCTGATAACTTCCAATCGTGGAAGTATAGGACCTCCATGGTCTTAGAAGAAAATGAGTTGGACTCCTATATTAGTGAGGATGTTCCAGTTCCAGAGGGAAATGAGGAAAATTCCTTACATAAGAAGAAGTTGGTTATGGAAAAGAGGATCACTATTGATTCTATCAAGGATCACCTCATACCACAGGTGTTCTCCCTCAAGACACCTAAAGCTATGTTTGATGCCCTAACCAAATTTTTTGAAGCGAAGAACATAAACCGGAAGATGACTCTGAGAAACCAACTAAAGAATGTGAAGATTCAGAATGTAGAAACAATCCAGTCTTACTTCACAAGAGTTTCTCAGATCAAGGAACAACTAGAAGCAGTAGATGAAGAAGTAGAAAATGCAGAGATTGTAATGACCACCTTGAATGGTCTCCCTAGATCATGGGACTCCTTTATTCAAGGAATCTGTGCTAGAAATAAGTTAGTCAAGTTCAATAGACTATGGGAAGAGTGCTCTCAAGAAGAAGCTTGGATAGCAGCTCGAGAAGAAAATATGGGAAGTGAAGATCAAGCTCTCATAGTTCACTCCAAGAAACCCAGAAGAAGTTCTCATCACCCAAGAGGTAAGTCCTTTCATAAAGATAACTCTAGAAAATATTTGTCTAAAATTAGATGTTATACATGTGACGAGAAAGGACATTATGCTAGAGAATGTCCTAGAAAGAAAAATGTCTCTCACAAGAAGAAGGGAAACAAGAGAAGAAATCATGCTCACGCTGCAAAGGATGATGAACCTTCATCAAAGAGAACCGGATATGAAAGTGAAGATTCTTCAAGCGAGGAAGAATATGTTTTGATTTTTTCTCTCATGGGAAACATTACTCATGGAAGCAATTATTGGCTTATAGATAGTGGGGCTTCCAAACATATGAGAGGATTCAAGGAATCCTTTGTGAAACTTTTAGAACATGAATCACCTCACAAGGTGAAGCTAGGAGATGACTACCAGTATCCAATAAAAGGTAGTGGGGAATATTCCTATAAGCTAGACTCTAGAAAGTATATGACAATTACGGAAGTATTGTTTGCACCAAGACTAAAGAAGAACCTCCTCTCCATATCTACATTAGATGAAAAAGGAATGAGGGTTTCATTCATAGATGTTCAAGTCATCATGTGTCCAAAAGGAAAGACTATCAATGATGCAGTAGTGATTGGGGAACAAGAAGGAGGATTGTACAAATTGAAGGTCCATCTAGAACAATCCTTGGTCCATGACACAGTAGATCCAAATGAGCTTTGGAATAGAAGGGCACATGTGCATTACAGAGCACTACCAATTGTAAGCAAAGCTGTTGAAGGTCTTCCATAAATTCAAGCAAAACATGACGGGGTCTACAAAGGATGTGCGAAAGGAAAGAATACAAAGAAGACATTTCCAAGTAGCGAGATCAAGGAAAAAGGAATCTTGGAAAGAATCCACTCCAATGTATGCGGTCCTATGTCATCAAGATCACTAAGAGGGTATGTATATTATGTTTATTTTATTGATGACTTTTATAGAAAGACATGGATCTACTTCATGAAGAACAAAGATGAAGTATTCAGCAAGTTCAAGGAATTGAAAGCCTTGATCGAGAACCACATTGAAAAAAGAATCAAGACCTTTCGATCAGATAATGGTGGAGAATTTACTTCGAATGAATTCAAAGAGTTATGGAAAGACTCAGGGATTAAGAAGGAGTTGTACACTCCTTATAATCCACAACATAATGGGATTGCAAATGAAAGAATAGAACTATCATGGAATCCGCAAGATCTATGCTTCATGATCAAGATCTTCCTATGCATCTTTGGGAAGAAGCTGCCAGAACAATGGTGTATGTACATAACCATACTCCACACAGAGTACGCAAGAACAAGACTCCTGAAGAAGTCTTGTCTGACAAGAAACCAGAAGCCAGCCATCTCAGAATATTCGGTTGTCCTGTGTACATACACATTCTAAAAGAGAAGAGAACAAAATTAGATCCTTCAGGAAAGAAGGGTTGGATACTCTGAAAGCTAGAAAGCTTAAAGAATATATTTCCCAAAATTCAAGAAGATAGACATCAGCAGAGATGTGACATTTGATGAAGAAACAACTTACAACAAATCTACAAAGAGACCTACTGAAGAACCTGAAGAAGCAGAAGCACCTAAAATTCATGATACAACCATGAATGAAGAAACTCAAGAAGAATATCGAGAATTTGAAGAACCACAAAGACTTGTAGATCCACCTCAGGAGAAGAATCCTCACAAGAGGAAACCTTCTTGGGTACGGGAAATTATCCAAGGTGTGTAAAGATATGGGGCTCCAACAGAGAATCAAAGAGAAAGGAAGAGGACCAGATCCTACTCTGGGTATGTAGCATTACTATGTGATTTCATCGATAAAGAACCTTCCAATTATGAAGAAGCGACAGAATGGAAAGAATGGAAGGATGCTATGATCGAAGAATATCAATCAATCATGAAAATGATGTTTGGTATGTTGTCCCATGACCAAAAGGGAAGTCGGTTGTAACTTCCAAATGGATCTACAAGATCAAGCATGCTGCAGATGGTAGCATTGAAAAATATAAAGTAAGATTTGTTTCTCGGGGTTTCTCCTAGAAAGAAGGAATAGACTATGAAGAAACTTTTGCACCTGTAGCTAGATACACTTCCATTAGATCAATACTTGTTTTGGCTGCAGTAATGAAATGGAAGATACACCAAATGGATGTCGATATTGCTTTCTTGAATGGTGTAGTAGAAGAGGAAGTATATGTAGAGAAACTAATCGGTTTAAAGACCCATGACATAGAGTCTCATGTATGCAGATTGAAGAAAGCCCTGTAAGGTTTGAAACAGGCACCTAGGACTTGGTATGGCAGAATTGACATCTTTCTATCCAATTTGGGATTTACTAAGAGTAAAGTAGATTCCAATCCTTGTTACAAGGTTGAAGATGGCAACCCATTTATGCTCCTAGTGTATGTAGATGATTTGTTTGTAACAGGTATGGATGGGTTGATTGTTGATATGAAGAGGAAGCTTGCTACTGAGTTCAAAATGAAGGACTTGGGTATGATGCCTTATTTTCTAGGCATGGAGGTGTGGCAAAATGCAGATGGAATATCCCTCAGACAAGGGATGTATGTAGTAGAGATCCTGAAGAGGTTTGGGATGATGGACTGCAAGGCTATGGCCACACGTATGGCATCAAACTTGAAGCTATTGAGCGATGCTTTATTAGAGTCAGTTGATTCTATGATGTATCATCAGATGATTGGGTCCTTGATGTACTTGACAAACACGAGACCAGATATTTGCTTTGCTGTGAACACCTTGAGCCAGTTCCTGACAGATCCAAGAAATGTTCACTTGATTGCTGCAAAACATATTCTGAGGTACCTAAGGGGTACAATTTATTATGGGCTTAAGTACGCGTTGAATCAGAAGATTAACCTGGAGGGTTATGTTGATTCAGATTGGGAAAGTAATTCCATTGATGGGAAGAGAACTTTAGGGTGTTTCTTTAGTATGGGATCAGGTGTGATCTCTTGGTTTAGCAGGAAGCAATCCTGTGTGGCACTAAGTATAGCTGAAGTAGAGTATGTCGCAGCTTGTTCAGCTAGTTGTGAGGCAATATGGATGAGGAAGCTATTGTATGATTTATTTGATCTCTAGTTAGATGCTACTTGTATATATTGTGACAACCAAAGTTGTGTGAAGTTGTTAGAGAATCTGGTTTTCCATGACAAGTCGAAGCATATCGAGATCAATTATCACTATATCAGGGATATGGTGCAGAGGGGAGTAGTGAAGCTCCAATATGTTGCGACAGATGAACAGATAGATGATGTATTAATGAAGCCATTGGCTAGTGTGAAGTTTGAGTACTTCAGGGAGAAGCTTTTGTTCTCTAGATCGAGGTTCCCTCCAAAGGGAAGTGATGAGTCCATGAGCCATTTTGACATGGTGAGAGAATTGGTTCCTTCCATGGTTAAATGTAAGGGCTGAGCCATTCTGTCATGGTGAGAGGATTGGTTCCTTCCATGTTAGATATGAGTACTGAGCCATTCTGATATGACTATAGGATTGGTTCCTACATGATCAGATATAAAGGCTATTGCTATTCTTGGAATGGAGCTCCCTAGTGAGGTACTAGGAAAACTTAGTCTAGGACTAAGGGTCGTTCTGATATGACTGTGAGATATGTTCTCACATGATCATATATGAGTGCATGGCCATTCTGATCTGATAGAGGGATGTGTTCCCACTTGATCAGATGTAAGGGTTGAGCCATCCTTTCATGGTTAGAGGATTTGTTCCTTCCATGTCAGATGTGAGTGCTGGACATTCTAACTTGGTGTCAGATATAAGGGCTACTACCATTCTTGGAATGGAGCTACCTAGTGAGGTACTAGGAATCCTCGGTCTAAGACTGAGAGGCATTCTGATGTGACTGAGGGATGTGTTTCGACATTATTAGATGTAAGTACAGAGCCTTTCCATATATGATAGTAGTTGTGTCCTATCATGCTGGTGGATGTGACTGCTATCCTTTCCACAGATGATAGTAGGTGTGTCGTATCATGTTGGTGGATGTGAGTGCTGTGCCTTTTCACAAATGGTAGTAGGTGTGTCCTACCATGCTGGTGATTATAAGTGTTGTGCCTTTCCACAGATGGTAGTAGTTGTGTCCTACCATGCTGATGGATGTGAGTGTTGCTCCTTTCCACAAATGATAGTAGTTGTGTCCTATCATGCTGGTGGTTGTAAGTGCTGATCCTTTTCACAGATGATAGTAGTTGTGTCCTATCATGCTGGTGAATGTGAGTGCAGGGCCTTTCTAATGTGATTATAGAATTGGTTCCTACATGATGACATGTGAGTGCTGGGTAGGCCATTCTGACTTGGTGTCAGATATAAGTGCTAAAGAATAACTACATCGAGGCTAGGCCTACAACCATCATGAAAAGGGTTGGCTTAGTAGAACTTCCTATGATGAGAAGAATCATGAGATAGCACCTGTGATGATCTAGTAATGAAGATCCAGTAGTGATGATCCAGATCAAGTGATGATGTCCAGTTATGATCCATATTGAGTGATGATCCAAATCTAGTGATGATGTCCAATGATGATCCAGATCGAGTGATGATCCAGATATAGTGATGATGTCTAGTGATGATCCAGATCTAGTGATGATGTTCTAGATCGAGTGATGATCTAGATCCAAAGATGAAGATGACTTGAAGATGAAGATGACTTGAATACGAAGATGACTTGAAGATACAGATGACGAGATGATCCAGAGAAGACGACCAGTGATGAAAATTGTGTCGGCATAATACCTTCCTAGTTAAGAGGGATTGTTGATGTAATTGTAACCTCGGAATGTATTCACTTATATTTCTTATGTATAATAACCCGATGTTTATTCCCAGATGTACTTGTGTCATGTCATGCCCCGATGTTCCTATCAAGAGGATCTATAATGCAAACAAGTCATGTAAAGTCATTGTGGGTAACCCTCCTATTGTCTAAGGGTTAAAGTCCTTGCAGTTCTAGGGCACTAGGGTTATTAGACTCTCCTAGAGAGGTCATCCCTAGTAGGGTTTTAGTCATGTCAAGAATTAGTATAAATAGAGAGTTGGACTCTCTATTTATCATACACTCATCCATACTCAGTTGTAGCGCATAGATGAGGAAGAGAAAGACATTGGGTCAAGGAAGAAAGAGGTTACTGCTGTCGAGATATCATCTTATTGTTTTTGGGTTTTACTTTTGGTGCTGATTCTATCTCTGAGGTAGTTGTGGGGTTTTCTCTATTTATGGTTTCCCCAAGGAAAAACACTGTGTTCATTGTCTCTTGTGTTTGATTGTTGTTCTTGTTGTTTTATCAGTTAAAGATCTTAATGTTATGCTAGCTTAATGTTAAAAATATAACAATATGGACCTAACCAGTGCATATGTAACTTACCTAGATGCTTCATGAACTTAGTTTCGTATAATAGCACCAAATATCCCTGTATAAATTGTTTGTTATTAGTGTGGTGATAATGCCACGCCTTCTGCCAATCCTTCTCAACATGCTGGTGGAAGCCTATGACAAAAAGGTCCTCTTCCAGCTAAACCAACTATATGATGTGCTCCTCTAATGCTTCTGCATCATCCATGTCTATCACAGTAGAAAACTGTAGACTAGGAACAATGTATTCCATAGGCATTACTACCTCTTTCCCATATCCCAATTTGAATGTTGTTTGTCCTATCAACCTTTTACAAGTGGTGCGATATGCCTGTAGTACCACCAGAATTTTCAAATCCCAATCATCTTGATTAGTATTGCATACCTTTGTAAGCATGGTTTCCAATATTTTGTTAAAGTCCTCGACAGTTCTATTTTCTTGCAGATGGTATGGTGTGATTTTCTCATGCTACACCTACAAATCCTCGGTTAATACTCTCATGGTTCAATTGATAAAGTGACTTCCCTGGTCACTCATCAATATATTGGGACGTCCAAACCTTGTCACAATATTCTTGAATATGAACTTGGTTTCTATCAGAACAGTGCAGTCCACAACTAGCATGGACTCCACCCACCTTGTCAGATAATCAGTTGTTTTAATGATGTACCATGCACCAGTCCTCTTTCCTCGTGGATTAATTGGACCCACAAAGTCCACGACCCATTTATCAAAAGGTTGTAGAGTTACTTGTGGCACAAGCGGCATCTCATCCCACTGTGATGGTTTTCTAATGCATTGAAATACATCCCAGCTTCATGCATAATCTACCACATCACTATGTAAGGTAGGCCACCATAACACAACACACAGCACCTTACGCACATTACCCCTACCTCCATAGTGGCCTCCCGCAATTCCTGCATGTGCTTCTGCTAGAATAGGTCCTTTCTCATGTGGTAAGATGCACTATCACAAGATTTCATCGGGTCCAAGTTTGTATAATTTCCCTGCAATCAGCTGGAAATATAAATCTTTCACTACCAACTGCTTCTTCTGATTGGTCAACAGGTCCTCTGGAGAAACTCCAGTTTCCAAGAAATGAATGATTGGAGCATAATGGTCATCTGCGATCTCTACCAAGAACAGTTGCGCATCATTTAGTCCATCATAAATATTGGTAGGATCTTCTCCTATCTCAATGCGATATAGATGATTGGGGCCATCATTCAACCATCTTGGCTTCACAATTATCTCGAAGTAAAATTCTTGAAAAAGGAGCAGCCATCGACAGATATCCCCCCCCAACACAGGCTTATTGACCAGCTATTGAAAAGTAGAATGGTCCATGAACATTTTGAAGTGACCTCCCAACAGATAGTGCCTAATATTTTGTAGCACATAAACCATGGCCAAGCCCTCTCTCTCAGTGGTTGTATAATTTCTTTCTGCAAAATATAGCTTCCTACTTGCAAATGTGACTAAATGATCTAGGTAGCCCTCTCCTATTTGCGTAGTTACTACCCTTAGTGCAACAGAAGAGTCATCGACATGGACATGGAACTCCTTGTTCTAATCGGGGAATACCAAGATGGGCGTCGATGCCATCTTATCCTTTAGTGTGTCAAAATTCCCTTGACACTTGTGATTCCACTCAAATGCAGCATCCTTCTTTAGTAGCTTCTCCATACGGGCTGTAATTGCGGTGTATTCTTAGATGAAATTGCGATAGTACCCCTTGTGGCCTAGTGTTTCCCGAAGCATATTTAGATTAGTCAGTGGTGGCAGAATAAGGATAAGTGCAATCTTTGCAGGGTCAACCAACATCCCTTTCTTGTACACGATGTGTCCTAACAGTATTCAAAATGACACGCAAAAAATGCACTTCTTTGAATTCAATGCAATTTGATGTTGTCGACACCTTTCCAACATCAATCGCAGGTTTGCTAAATGATCCCTAACCAAACCATAGACTGTCTAATCATCCATGTATACCTGCAATAACTTCTGAATGAAATCTTTGAACGCAATGAAAAACACCCGAGAAAATATTGTTGGTGCATTCTTCAATCCAAAAGGCATGACTGTATATTGAAAACATCCCCATTTAGTGACAAATATGGTATTATTCTTATCTTCCTTTGCAATTTGGATCTGGTGATACCCTAAAAATCCATTTGTGAATGAGTACATCTCTTGACCACCTACCCCTTCAAGGCCCTCATCTATAAAGGGAGTTGGAAACAGATCATGCAAGAAGGCATAGTTCAACTTCCTCTCATCGACACAAATGTGAACTTATCGAGTATTTTTGTCTTGAACCACCATATGGATTATCCATTCTAACTCTTCAATGGGCTCAATGATTCCAGTGTCTAACATATGGTCAAGCTAAGCTTTGATACAGCCTTTGTCACATAGGTTTCGCGTCTGGTTTCAATGGTATTTTCATCTCCCCTAGATCCCCTAATATCCCTTTTATTTCTGAGAACCGTGTTGAAAATAGATCCTAGAAATCATGCAGCAGATCTGTGATCTATGCCTTTATCTTATCATCCCAATAGTTCCCAATATTATCAAACTTTGGGTTTTCTTCTATCCCAATGTTAAATTTTCAGATATTTAGCAGTTGAATCATGGGGTCGGTTTGTATGTCTGGTGCTACCACATTGTGACTTCCATCTGGTTCTAGAATAATTACATTCCTCATGTCATCATCATATTCAGGTTCACCAAATATATTGTAGCACTCCATCAGGGATTGAATATGGAACTGCACATGTGGATCTAAAGGGTATGTGGGTGGAACAACCTTCAATACTACATCACAGATGAGTTGGAGCTCATTATGGACCTCAAGGTTAGCATCTTGAAATATAAAAGTCTACACAAAGCAAATCGACAGCTCCTCCCATGTAGTTATGGATCTGCGCAGCTCTGCCACTAGATACCAGGATCTAGGAATTTCATCCAAAGTATCAACAAAAGCATGGCCCCTCTCATCCTTGCGTCATGATTCCCACAAATCCTGACATTCCATTAAATGACCGGTGGGTTTATTCTTCCCATCATATCTCCCACCGGGATATGTCTCTGAATCACTGAAGCGTACTAGCATCAATCATCAAAACTGTTCCCATTCATGTATTTCCTATTTGTGAGCCACCCACCAATGTGCTAGGGTAGCCTTCAATGCTTCCTCTAGTGCTAACAGCCTTTGTGGTTCAAACACTTTCTCTTCAAATTCTTGGAGGAATTTGGACAACTCTGGTAGCCCCTCATAGATCGACAGCTCGACGATCTCAGTCGTAACATGGAGTAGATATTGCATGATCAGTCCACACTTTATAAAATACACTTCATGAAGCCGATTTTTTCGATTTTCTAAAGCATCATGAGAATCAGAGGACATAGAGCTAGCGCTGCTTCATCTGAGTTCACCATCGATAGTAAGGTGGAAATAGTCCTTGAAGATATTGTAGGCATGATCCCATCCTCTACCAACCTCATCCTTGATAGGTTCAATATACCAACGTCCTTCCTGAGGGTCCATTGGAGAAATGAATCTAATATCTTGGTTTTCAAATCTCATAACCCACTTCCTGAAATTGATAACTACCATGCTATCATTGTCCCATCCAATCCCCAACAGTGCAGGATAAGATCCTCCACCATCAACTACTTCAATGACGTCGAAATCAAGATATGTCTTCATACCTTCAACATTGACAACCAGGTTCGAGACATAGCCAATTAGGGGTGGATTTTGAATCGGTGTCAGGTTTATTGGCTGATTCTCAGTCTGTAGTGGGATTTGAGTCTGATTCTGCAACAACTGTTGAGTCTGCATTGGGTTTTGGTTTTGGAATTGGTTCTGCAATTGAGGGATGTTTCCATCCTTCCACTTCGCAATCAACTAATGAAATTTTCAACATTATGCTCGCTTGTTGCATAGTATGTACACTATGCATGGGGACACTCCCTCTAATAGTGGCCAAATACATTGTAGGTGTAACACTGGATGGATTCTCGACCTCATCCTCCTCCTCATTTGAAGCCTCCTCCTCATCCCCTAAATCCTCCTCAAAATCCTCTGGTCTGTTGATATTGTGGTTGGGCTAGCTGTTGCAGGGGATTTACTACTGAACATAGTGCATTGCTTGAACATATTTTAATTGAGTCTAAGCAATCAACACTTGATTATACTATGGCCACAATGCAAATTATGGTTGTGCTACAAACTGTAGCTGTGGTGTGAACTGTGGTTGCAACTGCGACGGAATAAACTGCATTTGTGGAGGTAGTGTATACAGTATTGTCAACTGTACCATATACAGTTGTGATTAATGGATTGCATAGGGATCCTCACCCTTCACAAAATATGAATCATATGTTCTCTTTTGAAGTAGGTCACATGCTCGGCAGTCTTTATCCTCGTGCCCTACTAAGTGACAAAAGGAGCAATACAAAATTTTTTCCTTTGTAACCATCTTCTACATGTAGCTATAGTTTTCATCTCAATTCCTATATACCTGACATACGTGACACCATGGCACACCTACGCAACTCAAAGGGTTCAGTGCTCCAGAGAGAAAATAATTTTGGAAAGTTAGACAGATGTCCTTGGTGTGTCCATCCATATGACACCGTGTGCACTAGAGGTAATCATGCTCTTCTTTTTCCTTCTTAATATCCTGTAGCTGGAGTGTCAAATTTTCTAGCTGCGCCTGAATCTAGTTCATGCCAATTGTAGTCTGCCCAATAGGTGAAGCTTCAAACTTCATTGCCATCTCTAGAGCCTCATTCTGCATTGCAATCTTTTTTTGCATTAATGGATGTCTGATGTGTGGAACTAGTGTAGCAACAAACCACTCCTTATGCTGAACATCGCTCATTTTGAAGCTAACTCGAGCCATCAACGTCTTAAACTGTTGATCAAAATCCCAGATAGTTTCATTTAGAAAATGACTAATCTCCTTGAGTTCTGTAATATATTGGGCCTCACATTTGGGTTTCTTAAATTCCTTGAATAGTCCTTCTTTGATCTCATTCAATTTTTTCACCAATGTCCCCTAAGGAACCTACATGAATCTCATGTAACAGTCAATTGCATGACCCCTAAGGGTGGTCTCCAATTGGCTTCTCTTAATATCATCGTCCACACTCTGTCTGAAGTCCAAACTTCTTCACATAAGAACCAGTACTGCTCCAGGTCATCAGTCCCATTTCCATGGAATATTCTTAACATCATCTCATTGCCAGCCATTATGGGCCTCCTTCCTATGAACGGTGTTCTACTGCTAAACTGTTGCCGACACGTCAGACAAGGTGACATAGAATGCACTTTTTTACCTATTGGTGGACTAATTTACAGAGGTGTGGACATGTTACTGCTAGGGTTTGAGCTTCCTGCTATCCTGGGAGTAGCCTAGGTCTGTTTTTCCTCGTCATCATTGTAGGATCACTTCATCCCATGTGGTTGTTCTTTGGAGTCTTGCATCTCGATCGCAGTATGACCTTCCCCTATCCTCTACATCTTTTCTTGTCGAAACCTTGCTTCTCCCCTCATACAACCACTTATTTCCTTATTGACCCTCACAATTTCCTTAGAACTCATACCCATCTATGCCTTATCTTGCCATTTTCCTCCCCCCTTTCGTCGCAGTGTCCATGGCTTATGCACACCAGATTTCCACTATTTGACATGCATTTTTAGAATACCCTTCTCGCAGATAAGAATCTTACTAGATAATTGCAAAGATAGTAAGAACCTACCTCATGGTCTGTTGAATAAATATCTTTCTGCTTCATTGTAGGCCTTATTGGTATCAACTGCAAACTCAGTGATGTATCCTTCCATAATACTATCCATCCATACTTCGTCATCTCATGATGCTTTGTTATTGGTGTCTTGTATCTCCTGGATCAGTCCATGGGTCCAGGATGTCGACTCTCCTCCTTGATGGTTATTCTTTTTATAAGTGAACCACACTAGCCATTCGTACAGTATGACCAAAAATTCACAAAATAACCATTCGTAGGGACCATCGTAGATATATCTATTCATCCACCTGGTTGTCGACAACTTCAGATTTTGATTCTCTGTTGCAGCAAAATCTCACAAATTTAGGTCAAACCAATATTCATGGTTTTGTTGGATTCCAAAACATATCCTCCCTTCAGTTGCAACAAGGTCCTGACAACAAAACCATTTGTTGGCATGAGCCACCAACAAAGCCTCATCGATAGGGGTTCCTACTCTGTCGATGCCCAACTAGTGTGATCTCCCTGAGCACCAACCCAGATAGGTTTGTCCCAGCCTGGGAACACCTGCAGAGTGGATGAAGTCTCACCTAAGATGTCAAGGGAGAGCTATTGGAATCAAGTTTCTGGCAGTAGGAAGGGAGGGCATGGCATCAACAACTGAACTTTATAATCAACAGATATTCCAGAGACAGTTTTATCAGAATTTCATCATTCATCACAGATCTATTGGTCTACTAGTAGATCATTAACATATCATATTACTTCATTCATCATAGTAGTAACATTCATTCATATAATAGATACAGTAAACATCCATCATTGTCATTGTAGAGCATAAAGATAGGAAAGAAATAAGAAACAAGATATCTTCACAGAAACATCTGTCATGTCATATTACTTCTGCACAATAGATTCACATCATACAATACTTCCATAGCAGGAGACTGGAAACTGGTAGACATAAACAAATCCAAAAAAACCACTCATGATAGATGCATATGCTAAAAGATCTCAATACCCAAAATATCAGTTATCTCCAAAGTTGTTTTTTACTATTGCAACTCTAACTCTATATATAGGCTTGCGCCTTTACATCCAAGGTCCACTTCTAACTAACTTCTAACAAACTAGTAACCTATATCCACAAAATGTGGTCAATCGATACAAAATTGCATAAAGAATTCCAAAAATGGTTATTCTTCTGCCTATAGCGTTGTTACAGTCTTTTGTGGTGGCGTGTGAGCTTGCGCAGCCTCCGTAATGTTGCACAACTCACTTACCCAATACCCTTGCCA
This sequence comes from Pseudotsuga menziesii, assembly GCA_001517045.1. Lineage (NCBI taxonomy): Eukaryota > Viridiplantae > Streptophyta > Pinopsida > Pinales > Pinaceae > Pseudotsuga > Pseudotsuga menziesii. The sequence continues at coordinate 269,791 of LPNX010711519.1, read as the reverse complement.
ACAATATTTTTATTGAGATGTCGTCATTATAACATACGGCTTAATCCACACAAATGTGTTTTTTACGTTGAGATGGGACGTCTCCTTGGCTTTGTGGTTTCTAAGGATGGCATCTGGATTGATCCACTGAAGATTGCTGCTATATTGGCCCTACCTTCCCCAATAAATATTATTGAATTCCAAAGTTTGCAATGGAAGGAAAAATTTCTCCACCGTTTCATTTTCAATTTCACTGAGAAAACACATGGTTATATGCATCTCCTGAAGAAGAAACTTCATTCTTGTGGGATGACCAGGCCCAGCGAGCCTTTGATAATCTCAAGCATGATTTGAATCATTAACCCATGATACACCCCCCATATTATTCAAAGTAATTGGTCTTGTATGTTCCTACCTCCACTACTACCATTGGGATTGTTTTAGTGTAGGAAGATCCCAACAGTCAGGAGAATGTGATATATTATGCCAGTAAGGATCTTATTGATTCTAAAACCCGATACTCGTGTGTGGAGAAGTTAGTATTGGATATTGTCATTGTTGTTTAGCAATTTCGTCATTACATCCTTCTTTGCACTACCACAATATTTGCAGATCAGAACCCTATGTACTACATCCTCACTCGTCAAGTGCTATGGGAAAAATATTCCCATTGGATTGTCATCCTACCAGAATTTGACCATGAGTTTTCCAAGGTCACTTCAAAGAAATACTTGGTCTTTTCAGAGCTAATGTGTGAACTTTCCTATGCTTTGATGGATACTAATCCCAGTGATTGATTTCCAGATGAATGGATGTTATTGATAAGAACAACCAACCCATGGTATGGAGATTTAATCATTTATCTCCAAACTCAATGATTTCAGCCCAATATATCCCATGACGATCCTTTCCATATCTGTCACCACGTGAAGTAATACCTTATCTTAAATGATACATTGTATATATATGGTATCGATTCCATTCTCTGGCAACGCCTTACACATGATGAGGCTGAACAAGTACTTAATGATTACCAATCTGGAGCATGTGGCGGTCATCTTTCTGGGATGGCTATGACCTAGACAATCCTTCACGCTGGATATTTCTGGGCTTCAATCTTCAAAGATTGTCATGAGGCTATTAAGAAATTCCCACCCTACCAACATTTCTATCCGAAAAATTGCACCCACCCTGCTCCTTTACACCCCTTCATTGTAGTTGGCCCTTTTTCCAAATGGGGAATTGACTTTATGCATTATAAGCCTACCTCAGTTAAGGGGCATGGTTACATCATCGTTGTCGTATATTATTTCACAAAATGGGCTGAGGATATGCCCACATATGCAAAGGATGGTAAGACTCCTACCCTATTTTTATTTAATCACGTGATAGCTAGGTTTGGAGTCCCATAATCTATAGTCACTAACCACATATCACATTTCCAGTATCAGATGATGACCAAGTTGAGTACCAGGTTAAGTTTTTTCCATGAAAAATCAACACCTTACTATCTGCAGGATAATGGTTAGGTTGAGACCATTAACAAAGTTTTGAAAACCATGCTGCGGAGGATGGTTGGAGATCATAAATCCAAATGGCACCTAAATCTGTTTTTCATCCCTTTGGGCTTATAGGACTTCAGTAAAAACAACGACTAGTTTCACACCATTCCACACCATTCCAGTTAGTTTACGGACTAGAAGTTGTCCTTCCTATCCAATGTCATATTCTGTCACTAAAAATTGCAATAGAACGTATGACCAACACTTCCACTGAGGAAGAGATATTTCTATAACTAACTAATCTTGACAAAACTGGAAGAGATTCCGCCTTAGCTAATGAGGCACATAAGAAACGCGTTAAGGCCCAGTACGATAAATCTATTCATCCTCGAGTTTTCAATGAAGGTGACCTACTTATGACTTATGATCAGAGACACAATAAACTAGGAAAAGGGAAGTTCGAGTCAATGTGGTATGGTCCCTTTGTCGTAAACAAAGTTTTAGAGAAAGGATCTTACGAGCTCATAGATTATGATGGGAAACCTCGCAATGGGTTGTACGTGAAGAGGTACTATGCTTAAATAATTTTTTGTATGGTACCTTGTATATATGTATACTATTGGCTTTTAGTGTGTTGTGTCTTGATTCGGTATGGTGTTGAGTTTAATGTCTAAACTGGTTATACCATGTTCTGGTTGTGTAGATCAGATGGATTTTTACAGCTTTATTGATGGTGCTTTCTGTCATACCTGAAACCTTTCTTCAGCTGCTTGGGTTCTCTATTTCCCAGATCATGACCTAATCAATTCAGGAGTGGTTTGCATTGGTCTTGCTACCAACAACATAGCTGAGTATCAGGTGGTAATAGGTCTATTGACTAAGGATTTGTCTCCAGACATTTATGACTTGGTAGTGTTTATGGATTCACAGTTAGTGGTTTGTTATCTAAACCATGTTTACACCATCAAAAACCCTATACTCCTCTATTTAATTTGGAGAGTGCATTTATTAGAAAGGTCATTCAAGTGTATTAGTTACAGGCATGCCCCAAGGTCAGATAATACAATTGTTGATTCTTTAGCAAACTACATCCTAGACTTGTATATTTCCCATTCATANATATATATATAAAGTGATTTTAACAAAAAATGTGGTCATGAGAACTCGTATGAAGAACTGTGGCTTTCAGGAAATATGAAATCATACAAAAGCCCTCATGCTAGTCAGATTTCAGTAGTACATCATGCATTCCACTATCTACAGATGCTCATGATAGCACATGATAGCGTGTACTACCCTGCAAAGAGGTCGGCTGAAACAGCCTAGCACCCATGCAGTATGTATCTGATACCTCATGGGGAGCTCATATATCGCCACATAAGGAATGTCGAGAGTCAGCCGCTCTAATTTATCCTCCAACTCAGTAAGGTGAGCATCACCCCTATGAACAAATTGAGCCCCAGCTTGTCTATCCATAGGAGAAGATCTTCCAGGTCATGCACCACCAACATCTATATGTAAACATTAGGTCTTGTTACTACACATAAAAAACATAAAAACATGATCACCATTTTAGGGTTTTGTTTCTTACTAATATCCCCCCACTGAGCACCAGGAAGTAGTGGTAGATCAAGGTCACCTTTGAAATCTGTCCCTACATAGGCATAATCCTTTATCATGAGGACATGCTATCATAGTCAATGAAAGAAAGAGGACTTGAATTTCACCTTGGCTCTACCACCACCTGTACAAGCCATGACCTCGACCCACCTTAGCATGTGCGGGTCTCTAGCCCTAAGATCAGTGAAGATTACCTGGGGTCCCATGAGAGGAACCCTCTCAAAAACGAAACAGGATAAAATGGACCCAAAACTGAACTGCTTTGGTTCTCTCTACCAACATTTTTTCAGCTGGTCTTTGAAGACAGGAATAAGTGCTTATGCCCAGTTGTAAACTGTAGGTGCCATAGCTTCCAGCCAACCTTTGCATGATGAAAAAAACTGTGTGAAGTGGCATATCCACCAGAGCACCAATCAAAATCTTCTTACCTAAAATTCTCGTGCCAAGCTGACACTGATGATTGATGAGCTTCTGAGTAGTCACATTCCCTCCTTGGGAACTAGTAACAGAGATAGGGGCCCCTTGTCTAGACAACCCTATCAAGAAGGAGATGTCTTCTACCTCTATGGTCAAAATATGAATCCCTACCTCAAAGTGTTGTTCCTACAGATTCCACATTCGTAGGATATATTCTAGAAAGAGGGGATGGGAAATCATGCTCGGGGTCTATAAGAACTTCATAAGGCCACAACCCCGTAGGGCACCCACACAACTTGCATCTCTTGTGGCAACAACATCATCTAGCTCATGTTTCTTTTATTTCTAGATAACCATTTTATGATTCAACAAACCTGCCAAAAAAAATTTAAGAGCCATTTTGAAACATTTCTCATCATTGAAACTTCTTTTAAACTTTTATCTTGGCTGATATATTAGCTTTTTGATGCCCACGGCCGACACCACCTCTATCTAGTTAAGACAGATCAGTTCCACCGCTTGTGTAGAACTAAAGAAATGTGGTTTCTATCAATCACCACCTTTCCCGTAAGGGCCAGGAGCGATAACTGCATTTCCCATTTTAGGTTTGGCCTATGAGCTCAAAAAACCATGAAAAATAAAAATTGGAAACCATAAAAGGAAAGAGGATGGATGTATATGTTACGTGGAACTGACAGTATGGAAAATGGACGGTGGATGCTCCTATAATCTTCAGCTGAAGCTTTGGCTCCAAACTACCCAAAAAGCTCTCCAAGGTTGGTAAATAGTGAAATGAATTGTTTTTACTATTTAATTAGACATTTATAGCCTATTTTTAGGGTTTTTTATGTTTTAAAATCATTTTTATAGAAATTCTCTTTTATATAGTTCATGAAAGTCATTTTTACGGATATTTTTGGGAAACTAATGGTCGTTTAAGTCTTGCAGGGACAAAAAGAAGCAATAAGGACTAGTGGGAAGTTTGTTTTTTTGACTTTTTTTGTACTTTTGAAAATAGAAAAAGTCATCTAACGTTCATTTTGATACGTTGATCATGCCCTCAAAAACTAGTATCAAAGTTCTGATTCTTTTTGGACTTGTACAACTCTTCATCATGAAAACAGACCTAATGGAGTCTCCTTTAAACTCTTTTCAGACTCCCTAAATATGAAAATATTTTCGAGTACTTGTCTTCTTCATACTCGTAAAAGTATTTGAAGAGTCATCTCTCCAATGGTAGGTTATCTCTTTTTCGGATCGAATGGACTATTTATGAAAAAGGAACACTCCATCCAATCATGACTAGAAGAGTTCTCTAAGGTATTATTTTATACTTTTTCAAGCCTTGGAGACTAAATCATATGAAAAAGGACCCTTCAGAGTCTTCTTTTGTGTCCTTCAAACTCTCTAAACATGAATGATACCGAGTTAATTTTCAGTGGACTCATTAAAATAAACACTAAGATACCTTTTTTGGGAACGAAACCCTTTGCTACCACCTAAGTTGTACTTAGTGTTTTTTTATCAAGTGATCCTAGTGAACTAGACAAAGATGATTTGTTTGGACTTTAGAAGACCTTCAGAATTGCTTCTCGAAAGTGCTTATTGTACTATATCACATGTTCATACCTCATAGGGGAGTTGTAATAAAATGTTCTAGAATGATAGTGTCTATAAAAGAATCGGCCTCTTGGACTTTATTTATCAATCTGATCATCCCAGAGTGTTTTTTCCCTTGTTTATCATTGGTTGTTGAATAAACGACTGATAATTTCTGAGTTTTTCACTCAATACCTCCAAAGTTGGGGTGGTTGGCTTGGCATTTAGGCCTATGGAGGTTATTAACATCTATATGTCAACGTATAAACATGCTAGGAATTATGTTCGATTCATATGAACATGTCCAAGTCCACCTAGGTTTTTTTTTTTTGTCTTTTAAGTTTTTTTAAAGTTTTAGTTTTTCCAAAACTTAGGATTTTTTTTTATAGCCAAAATGGAAAAATTGGTTTTGTAATAAAAGTGGTCTCAGAAATAAGTTTCAGTCACAGGGGTGCTCATTTTCTAACTCATAACACCCGATAAACCCATAGACACACTTTTCCTAAGTTTTGAGTCATTTGTCCATCACTCAAGTCAAAAATCCAAAAAAATCAAATATTAATTAATTTAATTAAAAAATAATTAAATAATGGAGCAAATCCAAATTCCTAAATCAATGGATTTCACTCCGATTTGACTGAAATAAGTCTCATCGATATTGGATTGACTATATCTGACCATTATTTGACAAAAAGAGTTGATATGGGCTGAAGAGGGAGTGCACCACAACATGCATTCTTGGGATTTGCGCCCTATCTCTCTCCTCCACACGTGTGGGCTCATATGGATGTGATTTGGTTGATGTTTCAGTTAACCGGTTGATGTGTCAATCCAATCAGCTCTCTGATTTTGAGTTACACTCACTCAGACTCAGATCATACTCAAATAGACTTAGATCAAGCTCAACTAGACTCCTCATGCAGCTGTAGTCCCTCTCTCCTTGGGAATTGCGCCCCCTCTGGACTAGGGTTTCGGTTTTTGCTATAAATAAAGCACAGTTTCCTCCTTCCCAACCTACTTAGAGTTGGATTGAGGAGTAGTTTCCATTATAATACTGCTATATTTTCATTGTGAATAAAGAATCTTTGGAGGCTATACTGTGTAGTGCATGTGTTTATGTGGATTCCCAGCGTCATGTTGCTAATGTGGTAACTGCAATTTTTTTCCAATTTTTGTGTTGCTTTGTATTTTGGTTTCAAGGATTCGGTTGAATCAAGTAAGGGTGTAAACTAGGAAAGTAAGTTTACTTCTCTTTTTTATTCATATTATGTATTCTCAAGAATTTTAGTTATATGCTTAAATAATATTATTTTTGCATGATCTTTCATTTTTGTTGTTTCATACATCTATATCCAGATCTCACGAGGTGTTGTGCAGGCTTTTGTTATTTAGTTCCAGGTTCCCAATTGGATGAAGGTGTGGATAAAGATTGACTCCATTACTTATCCAATAAGCTCAAGACTTTGTCCCTCAGCACTCCACAAAAGGGCCTCCTTTCAGCTTGTTCCATTCAAGCAACGAACCAACCTTCTCTCCTCTTCTTCTCTTTTCTTTAAAAAATTAAATATTCTTAGTTACTTTGTTTATGCATGATATTATAATTTATGATATGAAAAATATCTCATTATATCTGATACATAATCATTCAAAAAGCTAGATCTCTATTTTTCTAAAGTTTTACATAAGCATCATAGATCTGGCATAAAGAAATCGTCCTTTTTGCATGGCATTTTAAAGAAAATATGTAGCTTGCATGCATTATATTTCTGTTTTCTGTTATAAAATATCAATCCAGAAATTAGTGCACATCATATTGGCTTCCCAAAAGGCAAGCCAAGATCCCAAGGAAAGCTTCCTTTCCTTGGTTCCTTTTTCACCTTTTTATTAACTAGTTTTAACTTAGCTCTTTTCTGTTAAAAGTGGGACGACCCAAAGGTACTTTAAAAGTGATTTTGGGAATATTTCAGTTTAATAATATTTATTTTTTTTATTAGTTATAAAAAAAAATAAGAGGAGGTTCTATCCAAGAAGTCACTTTTGGGCCATCTGGAACCCCCCAGGGGTCTCCCCTTTTCCTTAAATATTTATTTTTTGCACTTTGTAAGCTCTTGGGTTCGTTCTGTATAATAACCAAGAGGAATTGTATCCATTTTCTGATATTGTAACTGCTGGTAACAAAAAATTATTTTGAATAGGCTCTTTCAAGCCCATTCCCCATCCCCCCTTGGGGGATTCGCGTCCTTTTTTCCTTTTTTTGCATTTTTTCTATTTTTTTCCCTAGATTAGTTTTATTTATGTAAAATAGTTTAATTTGATTAGTTTCATCATATATTCCATATTATAAAGTCAAATTAACTTTAATACTTACCCCACGAATCTTGATTGAACCGAAAGGTGAAAGAGGATCGTCGTAGATTTAATTAGAGAACCTATGGTTTGTTTTATTTTTGTTTCTTCATTATTCACTATTAATTTTTGCAAGCAATCAATTAAAATAAACCCTCTCCTTGATTCCCCGATTGAATTCCACATGGACTGAAAGAGGTTCCTGGAGGGTTTTCTTTCTAATAAAGACACATCGATTAAAATTTACTAAAAAATACAAAGACTCTGGTGTGTATGATCTGTGTTTTGGTCGTGGTTCGTCTGATCAGTCAAGTTGTATCAAAAGAAATGTGAGTGACTAAATTAATTAGGTTTCACTTTCCCCAATGTTGGCCTGGGAAAGGGACATAAGAAGGAACTTCGCGCGCATAGCCAAGGAAGATGTGCATGTCTGCGATAGAATCAAAGGATGAAAAGGGCCCAGAGAGGTAGAACAGAGGAGGGTGCCACAAAGGAAAGGAAAGCATAGATGCACGCAAGGGGAAAATGTCCAGAAATCGACAGATACGAGATCCAGATAATGGTCATATAAGATGGCATAAGCCTGCAACTACGCACGTACAAGAAATTATTTGTAATTCAGGGCGATAGTGCCTCATGTCAAGTGATGATCACCACAGTTGTAACCAGAGGGGTGGTTGATGGTGACGACATAATACTGTCGAGATGCAGTTGGCCCTACATGGCCATGTAAATTAGTATAAATAGGAAGAATGCAATGGTTAGAGGGTTGGTCAGTCTTATTTCATGTTTTTGAGTTATTTGGTTAAGGTCACAGAGCACGGTTGATCCATTAGTTTGTAGGGTTTTCATTAATTGTTATTAAAGTGTTCAGTAGACAATGATCCAGCAGAATCCATAGAGGGGGATGTTGGTCATGTTCTAATTCCATAGCGATTAGAAGAGTAGACTTAGGAAGAGTTTGGTAGCATTAGAAGGGCTGTTGAGCCATGGATCCGGCTGCAGTGGGAGCAGGACGCTAGGAGTAGGAGTAGAGTAGATGAGCGAACTAGGGAGCATGAGAACTATAAGTATGAACTCAAATACATATCTTAACCATGCTCTGAGACCTAAACCAAATAACTCAAAAATCGGAAACAAGACTAACCAACCATCTAACCATTGCATCCTTCCTATTTATATTAATTTACATGGCCACATAGGGCCAAATTCATCCCAGCAGTCTGTTAGTCGTCACCATCAGCCACCCCTCTAGTTACAGCAGTGGTGATCATGACTTGACACAAGGAACTATCACTCCAACTTAAAAATATCTTCTCATACGTGCATAGCTACAGGCTTATGTCATCTTATACGGCTATGATCTAGATCCTGTATCTGTCACTTTTTGATCGTTTTCCCCTTGCGCGCATCTGTGCTTTCCTTTCCTTTATCGCACCCTCCTTTGTTCTCCCTTTCCAGTCCCTTTTCATCCTTTTCACTCTTCCTTTACTTCTATCATGCACGCACGTTCATCTTCCTTGGTTGCATGTGCGAAGTTCCTTCTTATGTCCCTTTCCCGAACCAAAACCCAATTAACCACCATCAAGCAAAAATCCAACGCCTTGAAAAACCCGTAAGCGGTGGCAAAATACCCAAAGGAGTGGGAACTCCTGGACAGTGACCTCGAGGAGGCGATCTCTGTTACACCCTAGTGGGTGTATTATGAACATAATCTCAGAGACTCCATTAAGCCCACACATTCCTTGCAGGTAGCCATGAAGGTTTTATTTTTGGACATGCTCCAAGTACCCCTTAGGTATATCTAGAGTCCCCCTTTGCGTAATTTAATCCACTCATTTTCATATTAACTTAAAATGTACCAAGAGACAATTGAAAAACATTCACTCCAAGCACATGCAAGCACATTTAATCATTTTGCAACTCCATTTTAAGGAACTAGTTATTTGTTTACTTCTTTCGATATATATATCGTGTGTCATCATTGTGCTTACTTGTGTTTATTTTTCATCTTGTCATCTATGGTTCTTAATGTTAATTTCAAAATCCTAAGCAACTTATTCAATTTAATACCATCATACTAAAGTAATTATCCCTAGTAACTTAATAGGGTCTAGCCCCCTTGTATTCATTGGGAGTTGAGCCTAAACGGAGGAGTCAAGAACATGTTGATAGCCTTGACTTGGGACTTTCCCCCAAGAACACACCGAGTGGCAAGAATATTTCTACCATGTCCCCCCAAGGTGTGTGAAGGGCAGAAACACTTTTTGGAACCGTTTTCCGGGATAAATATTTTTATTCCCGACTATGACTTAGCTTAAATTTTTTCTAAAAAACTAAAAATATAAAAAAAAAATTGATTGATCTTGTCTTTAAAAATCATAAAAATTAAAACTCGATCCATTTGGCGACTCCACTGTCTAGCATCCCTCCAAAAATTTCTACCTGAAGAAATCACCAGCATTTATTCAATCCTCTCCATGATCCCAAAATGTTTATCAGAGAAAGATTGAATAGGTATACTTCTCATAGAAACCTTGAATATTTAGGAGACCAATCCCTCTCAAATATCCATTGCATATTTGTAGAGAGTCATATTGACCAATATCAAGAAATGACGGATTTATTCAAACCCATTGACTTTTCTCAAATAGCAGGTGCTCACCATGCCATTCCAAATGATGCTATCAAGAAGCTTCCCATATTTTAGGGAAATAATGCCATCACTGCCAAGTCTCACATTCGAAAGTTTGAAAACCACCTGGTCAGTTACTGCAATGAAGCTGCCCATGACCATAACGATGTCAAAATGAAGCTCTTTGCCTTATCCTTAGAATATGATGTTGGATAATGGTACCTCAAACTAGATTATGATTCATACAAAACTTTTAGTGAATTCCAAGATGGTTTTAAGAAGAAATGGAGAGAAAAGAAGGAACCAAGACATATGCTTGCTACCCTTCATAGCATAAAGAAGATGGAGAATGAAACCATGGATGAGTTTAACACTAAATTCAGATGCGTGGTTATGTACCTTCCTAGAGACATCAAGCCAAAAGATGCCTCTGTCCTCATATCCTACATTGAAGCCTTCACTGGTGACCTATGGTATCAATTGAGAGATAAGGAACTAGATGATCTAAAAACTACCCCGGAATTGGTTGAGAAAATAGAAAAGAATATGCAATATTCACGCAAGTCCAACATTCTAGGTTACACTATGGGAAACACTTCCTACAACAAAGAGAACAAGGGTAATTTTCTTGAATCATAATAAAAGGGAACTTCTAAAGATCCCATGGAAAAGGTGGCAGACATGATAAAAAACTTTGTTACTAGTCAAAATCAACAAATGGCCAATCATGCTTCATAGATGAATCACATACTTAATAGATTGGTGATGATGGAAAGGAATAATGGACCTAGGAACTTTCATCCCAACCAAAATCATATGTATTAGAGGAAAGCCCCTCAATAAGAGCCTAGGATTCCAAACCAGTTAGACTCAGCTAACATGGTAGAATAAGTACTTTAATGGTGTAGACCTTACGAACAATTCCACCAAGAGACTACTTTTATGTTGCAAATCAATTCATGGAAAATGGAATTGCCAAGGTTAGTATTCAGGAAACAAATTCAAGTGATATCGATCATGTATACATGGTAGGCCAAACCTACCCTTTGTCAAACCAGCATTGGAAGCAAGCCAAAGATTACAATTATGAGAAGGACCTCCTTTCCAACTTCTATGGTGAAATTCCTACTCCAGAATAAATTCAGGAAATGAAGAAGGGTAGATTCAAGGGTGCATTTTATCAAATAAAGGAGAAGCCATTACTATCTAAATAGTACAAACCGAAGGTAACCACTCCTCCTCTCCCAGATTCCCCCTGTTATACTAGAATTAAAGACTGACATGGGAGAATGGTTAAGTAGTGTTAAGGTTTATGTTTCTGCAACTGGTATCCCTAAAATTCCTGGTCAAAAAGAAAAGTTGTTTAAAGACATAAAGGATAGTCAAAATAAAACTCATGATGTTGTCAAAGAGGATCCTCCTGCTAGTAATAATGCTATATTTGAAAAGGAACATATTGAACCTATGGATATGCCTATACTCCTCAATAGTGTTGATCTGAAAAGAGAAGACCACCCACCTTTCTTTGTCTCTCTCTTAGTTGATAACCTTCTCCTTCATAATTGTATGTTAGATTTAGGTGCTTCATCAAATGTCATGACAAGAAAAGTAATGGAATAGCTAAATCTAAGGATCACCCAACCCTACCACAATGTTTGTGCAATGGATGCAAGAGAATTTGAAGTGGTAGGGATAATATTAAATCTACATGTTAATTTGGCTAAGTATCTTGACATCGACATGTTGATGGATGTGGTAGTGACTAATGTGCTAGATAATTGGGGTATGTTTCTATCCAGAAAGTGGGTCGCAACTCTTGGTGGGTACATTCAAATGGATTGGACATATGCTGCTATACCTATGTCATAAAACACTAGGGTGATACTCCATAGAGAGAAGCTAAGGAAATGACATGTAGAAAACCCTAAAAATCCTGGAAATGAATTTGTACATTGCACTGATAACTTTGGAAACTATGCTATCTTGTCAAATTTCATGGCCCCTATTCAAGAAAACATTAAAGATGAAAAGATAGATGATGTTTGGAAAACGTACTTTGATGGGGCTTATTCCAAAGCTAGAAAGGGTGCGGACATCGTGATCATTTCTCCTTCAAATAAAATCTACAAATTTTCTTTTTAGTCGGAGTTTGAAGAATCAAACAATGTAGCTGAGTATGAGGCATTTCTTCTAGGGTTAGAAATCGCTAAAGACATGGGGATAAAGATTCTGAACATAAAAGGTGATTCAAACTTAGTCATCCTCTAGCTTAAGAATCAATATCAGTGTAAAAGTGATAGACTAAGGAAGTATACGAATTCCATATGGGACACCATGTAATGGTTTGATGCACTTAACATTCAAAATATCCCTAGGGAAATGAATGGGTTAGAAGACAAGTTGGAGGTAGCAGCATCCACCCTCCAGCCTTTAGATGAAATTATTAATGGGAATGGAAAAATGGAAATTAATTTCAGACCTTCAATTCCAGATAATGTAGATCATTGGAAGGTGTTTAAATATGATGAACATCTCTTGATATTCATCCATAATCTTCGAGTGTTTGAAGGTGGCAAGATCAATTATCAGTAGGAGGGTAAAGAGTATTAGGAATGCGAAGATAGTGAAAGGAATCACATCCCAAATAGCCTTATAGATTTTGAAAATCTATTTGATTGGCAGGATCAACATAAAAAGTAAAAAGAATCAATAAATTTTGGGGATTATATGGAAATAAACATAGGAATTGATAAATACCCCAATTTAATAAAAAATGGAAAAGGTACTTTAGAAAAGGTAAGGAACATTTTGATCAACTTAACCAAAGAGTATAGAGATGTGTTGGCTTTTAGTTATGATGAGCTTCAATCCTATAGGGAAGATGTGTTTCAACAACTATTCCACTCATCAAAGAGGCTTAGGAGGTCAAGCCTTTCCAACAAAAACTTAGGCGAATAAATCGTAAGTTGGCCCCCATTGTGTAGAAGAAGCTTCATAAGATGTTAGCAGCAGGGATCATAGCACCTACAAGACATTCATCATGGTGCTCCAATTTAGTTGTTGTAATAAATAAGAATGGGTCTATTAGAATATGTATAGCTTTCATAAATCTGAATACCTCATGCCTTAAAGATAATTATCCATTTCCTAACATGGAAACATTGCTTCAAAGAGTAACAGGATCAGGAATTATGTCCATGTTGGATGGATTTTCTGGTTATAACCAAGTGTTGGTAAATAAACATGATCAACATAAAAGTACATTCACCACACCTTGAAGCACCTAAATTTTTTTAAGAATTCCTTTTGGCTTATTAAATGCTAGTGCCACCTTCCAAAGAGCGATGGATTTTTCCTTCAAATAACTTATAGGCAAAATAATTGAAATATATCAAGAAGACTTAACTATTTTCTCAAAAGAAATATCTAACCACATAAATCATCTTAGGAAGGTTTTCATAAGATTTCGAAAATATGGTATTTCCTTAAACCTTTCTAAGTCAATATTTGGGGTTGATGAAGGCAAGTTGTTGGGACACATCATTTCTAAGGATGGTGTCAAATTCAATAATGAGTGAGTTGAAGCCATTAAAATTGATCCAATATTTCAATGGTAAGATTAATTTCATAAGGAGATTCATCCAAAATTTAGCAGAACTAATGAAGCCTCTACAAAAATTGTTAAAGAAAGATGATAAATTTGAGTGGATGGATGAAGGGAAATATGCTTTCAAGTCTATCAAAGATTCCATATCCAGATCCATAGTCTTGATCAGTCCATATTATTCCAAGGAATTCCAGATATTTTCCTTTTCCTTCGAGGACACCATTGCTGGTGTTTTGCTTCAAAAGAATAAGGAGGGACAAGAGAAACCTATTGCCTTTATGAGTAGAGCCTTGCAACATTCATAGTTGAAGTATACCACCATGGAGAAACAAGCTTATTCTCTTGTCAAGTCCCTTAAACATTTCAGAACTTATGTAGGATACTCCAAAATCATTGGGTATGTGCCCCATGCAATTGTTAAGGATATCATGTCTCAATAATATTGTCTAGGAATCAGGGGTAAGTGGGTTTGAAGGATTCAAGAGTATGATTTAGAGATAAAACATACTAAGTTAATTAAGGGACAAGGTATTGCAAAGATATTGACCTAAGGAAATGTAAAATCCTTAGGAATAATATGCCAGAACAGTGATCTAGAACAAAGTGTATCACACAAACTTCAAAGATTAGAGCAACGCCCTTGGCATACCAGCATCATATTTTTCCTATGTAACCTTACATTCCTTGATAAACTACTTGACCATAAAAGAAGAGCATTAAGTTTAAAAACAACTAAGTATTGTTTAACAAAAGATGGTTTGGGTTGGAGAAACCCTGATGGTTTAATACTTAGATGTGTTGGTGAACCTGAGTCCAAAAAACTCATGGTTGAGTTCCATGGAGGATTTTGTGATGTTCATTTTGAAGCAAGAATAACTACCCATAAAATCCTTAGAGTAGGCTGCTATTGGCCGAACCTCTTTCTAGATGTTCACAAGTCTGTGAAAGTTTTCCCCGAGTGTCAATTGTTCACTGGAAAGCAACAAATGAAAGGATTGCCTTTAAACTGAATAGTAGTCCAAGCCCCTTTCCAACAATGGGGGCTTGATTTAATCGGTAAGTTCAAGGATATCTCAAGAAATGGTTATTCTTGGATACTCACTACCACTTATTATTTCACCAAGTGGGTAGAGGCAATACCCACCAAGAAGGAAACCAATGACGTAGTCATGGATTTCTTAGAAGATAATATTATCACAAGATTTAGTGTGCCAGCCAAAATCATCACATATAATGGCCCATGTTTCATTTCCTATGAGATGTTATATTTTGTTTCAAGTACGGCATTTTCCTATCCCATTCATCCAACTATTATCCCCAAGGAAATGGTCTAGCTGAGTCAAGTAATAAAAACTTAATGACCATAATCAAGAAAACTATGGGTGATAATAAATAGGCTTGGGATAGCAAGATCAAGTTTTCATTATGAACCAATAGAATCACAAAGAAAATTTCAACCGGAAGGAGCCCTTTTGAACTTTTCTATCGCCTAGATGTCACCTTACTTGTCCACTGAAATCTTTCAGTGTATTAGCTTCTCCAGACCTTTAGCTCAGATCAAGATGCCATTCAAAACAGAATGAACCAGCTAATCAAGTTAGACGGGAGTAGAATAAATTCCCTTGACCAAAGTATCATAAATTTAGACAAAGTCAAGAGAACCTTTGATAGATCTTCCCGACATGGATCCTTTTAAGTAGGTTACACAGTCTTGCGTTGGGAAAAATGGTGGGAGAAACCTAGGAAACATGGAAATATCGACAGCTTATGGTTGGGGCCATATATCATTGATGAAGTAGCAAGAACAAATTATTTCTATCTAAATGACCTAGAAGGAGAAAGGTTAAGCCTACAAGTGAATGGCTTTCTCCTCAATATGTTCTTCACTGAGACAGTTTGATGTTTTTATTGGCATCGATGGTTTCAGGGCCAATTTCTAAACCTTGCCCTGCATGTATTTTATGTATCATATTGTTGTATTATAGATGCATTGTACCATGGTACTAACCTTGAAAATTTTCTTTCGTATATTAGTCTTGTAAAATATTGCTTTTTTGTACATCATAAACTAATTCTGTACATTAATATGCTTTTATAGTTGATTTCTTGTATATGCATATTACTAACAAGATTTAATTGCTATGCAGGACCCAGAGATTCCGTAGTTCTCACGTCCTCTTCTTTAATCAGAATATTAGTCAAAGCCTATGTCCCTAGATGGAGCCAATTGTTACCACCTAAATTATACTTAGTGGTTTTTTATCAAGTGAGCTTGGTGAACCGGACAAAGATGATTTGTTTGGACTTCAGAAGACCTTCATAATTGCTTCTTGAAAGTGCTTGTTGTACTATATCACATGTTCATACCCCATAGGGGAGTTGTAATAAAATAATCTAGCATGATAGTGTCTGTAAAATACATAGTCTCTTGGACTTTATTTTTCAATCTGATCAGCCCAGAGTGTTTTTTTCCCTTGGTTATTATTGGTTGTTGAATAAATGACTGATAATTTCTGAGTTTTTCACTCAATACCTCCAAATTTGGGGTGGTCGGCTTGGCATTTAGGCCTATTGAGGTTATTAGAGTCTATATGTCAATGTATAAACATGCTAGGCATTATGGTCGATTCATATGAACATGTCTAAGTCCCCCGAGGTTTTATTTTTTATTTTTTGTTTTTTAAAGTTTTAATTTTTCCAAAACTTAGGCTATTTTTTGATAGTCTAAAAGGAAAAATTGGTTTTGTAATAAACGTGGGCTCAGAAATCATTTAAAGTCATGGAGGTGCTTATTTTCTATCTCAAAGCACACGGTAAACCCATAAACCCACTTCCTTTAAGTTTTGAGTGATTTGTCCATCACTCAGGTCAAAAATAATAAAAAAACAAATATTAATTAATTTAATTAAATAATGGAGCAAATCTAAATTCCTAAATTAGTGGATTATGCTCCGATTTGACTGAAATCAATCTCATGGGATTTGGATTGACTAGATCTAACCATTCCTTGATAGAATCAATTGATCTGTGCTGAAGAGGGAGTGCACCACAACATGCATTCTTGGTATTTGCACCCTCTCTCTCTCCTCTACACGTGTGGGCTCATCTGGATGTGATTTAGTTGATGTTTCAGTTAATCGGTTGATGTGTCAGTATGATCAGCTCTCCAATTTCTAGTTACACTTAGTCAGACTCAGATTAGACTCAAATAGAATCAGATCAAGCTCAGCTTGACTCCTCATGCAGCTGCAGTCCCTCTCTCCTTCGGAATTGCACCCCCTTTGTACTAGGGTTTCAGTTTTTGCTATAAATAAAGAACCATTTCCTCCTTTCCAAGCTAGTTAGATTTGGATTGAAGAGTTGTTTCCATTTTAATAGTGCTATATTTTCATTGTGAATAAAGAATCTTTGGAGGCTATATCATGTAGTGCATGTGTTTGTGTGTATTACCAGCATCATACTGCTAATGTGGTAACTGCATTTTTTTTACAATTTTTGTGCTGCTTTGTATTTTGGCTTCAAGGATTTGGTTGAATAAAGTAAGGTGTAAACTAGGAATTTAATATTACTTTATCTTGTTTATTCATATTATGTATGCTCAAGAATTTCAGTTATATGCTTAAATAAGTTTTTTTTGCACGATCTTTCATTTTTGTTGTTTCATACATCTATATCCAGATCTCATGAGGTGTTTTGCAGGATTGTGTTATTTAGTTACAGGATCCTGATTGAATGAAAGCATGGATCAATATTTATTCCATTCATTATCCAATAAGCTCAAGACTCTGTCCCTCAACACTCCACAAAAGCCCTCCTTTCAAGTTGTTCCATTCAAGCAATGAACCAACCTTCTCTCCTCTTCTTCTCTTTTCTTTAAAAAATTAAATATTCTTGGTTACTTTGTTTATGCATGATATTATTATGCAAAATATCTCATTATATCTCATACATAAGCATTCAAAAATCTAGATCTCTGTTTTTCAAAAAATTTCCATAAGCATCATAGATCTGGCATAAAGAAATCGTCCTTTTTGCATGGCATTTTAAAGAAAATTTACAACTTGCATGCATTAGATTTATATTTTCTGTTATAAAATATAAATACATAAATCAGTGCACATCATATTGGCTTCCCAAAAGGCAAGCCAAGTACCCAAGGAAAGTTTTCTTTCCTTGGTTCCTTTTTCACCTTTTACTAACTAGTTTTAACTTAGCTCTTTTCATTTAAAATTGGGCTGACCCAAAGATAATTTCAAATTTATTTTGTGAATATTTAAGTTTAATATGTTTGAGGTTTTTTATCATGTATACCAGAAAATAGGAGGAGGTGCTGTCCGAAAAGTCACTTTTGGGCCATCCGGAACCCCCCAGGGGTCTCCCCTTTTCCCGAAATCTTTAATTTTCACACTTTGTAATATATTGGGTTCATTATATATAAGAAAAAAGAGGAATTGTATAATTTTTATGATATTTTAACCGCTGTTAATAAAAAATAATTTCAAATAGGATCTTTCGATCCCATTCCCCACCCCCCCTTAGGGGGATTCGCGTCTTTTTTTTCCTTTTTTGAATTTTTTCTATTTTTTTCTCTATATTAGTTTTATTTATGAAAATAGTTTACTTTGATTAATTTCATCATATATTCCATATTGTAAATTCAAAGAAACTTTAATACTTACCCCACGATTCTTGATTGAACCGAAAGGTGATAGAGGATCATGGTAGATTTAATTAGAGAACCTGTGGTTTGTTTTATTTTTGCTACTTCATTATTCACTATTAATTTTTGCAAGAAATCAATTAAAATCAACTCTCTCCTTCATTCCTCGATTGAGGTCCACTTGGACCGAAAGAGGTTCCTGGAGGGGTTTATTTCTAATAAAGACACATCTATTAAAATTTACTAAAAATTACAAAGACTCCGATGTGTATGCTCTACATTTTGGCTGTGGTTCTTCTGATCAGTCAATTTGCATCAAAAGAAACATGAGTGACTAGATTAATTAGGTTTCACTTTCCCTAATCAACCACCATCAGGCGAAAATCCAACGCCTCGAACAAACCGTAAGCGGGGGCAAAATACCCAAAGGAGTGGGAACTCCTGGATAGTGACCTCGAGGCACCTATCTCTGTTACACCTTAGCAGTTGTATTATGAACACAGTCTCAGAGACTCCATTCATTCCGCACATTCCTTGTGAGTATCCATGAAGGTTTTATTTTTGGACATGCTTCAAGTACCCCTCGGGTATATTTGGAGTCCCCTTTCACCTAATTTAATCCACTCATTTTTCATATTAACTTAAAATGTACCAAGAGACAATTGAAAAACATTCACTCCAAGCACATGCAAGCACATTTAATCATTTTGCGACTCCATTTAAGGCACTATTTATCTGTTTACTTCTTTTGATATATATATTGTGTGTCATCATTGTTCTTACTTGTGTTTATTTTTCATCTTGTCATCTGTGGTTCTCAATTGTTAATTTCAAACTCCTAAGCAACTTATTCAATTTAATACCATCATACTAAAGTAATTAGCCTTAGTAACTTAATAGGGTCTACCCCCCTTGGCTTGATTGGGAGTTGAGCCTAAATGGAGGAGTCAAGAACAAGGTGACAGCCTTGACTCGAGACTTACCCCAAAGGACACACCGAGTGGCTTGAATATTTCTACCCCCCCCCCCCCCTCGTTGGAGACATTTACCACCATACAAACCCATTTTGGTCAATTTGGCTTAGTTAAACAACTATCCTAAGTTTTATTGATTTAATTGACATCAGACGAGCACTATATGACATCAGCATGAGCACACCCATGCCTACCTTCAGTCAAGGATGCTAACCTATGTTGGGGGAGGCTAAATGGAGCATTCTGGGGGTGATCTGAGTGTCATAAATGCCCCATATTGCTAATTGATGGTTACAATCAGCTAAACAGAGTAGTGAAGGTGCCTTCCTTCATTAAATTTATTATTTAATGATTATTTAATGAACTGGAGTCAACAGGGGCGCCTCCAACCACTTCTGATGGTCAGTTACACTTCAGTTAACCTCATTGAGGTTCATTGGTGTCATTGATGCACTACCACTTGTTGGTTGGCTTGCAGTGACATGTTTCTGAGCTAATTTTAGTTAGACTTAGTCATTTATTGCACTCTGAATTCAGTTAGGGATCAGTTGAGTCAATTAGGGTTTTTATCAGTGGTTAACTTGAGTGTTTACTGTGGCTTACATTCAGTTAAGCTAGACTCACTCATTCAATTCGAATGACCTCCTTGGTAATTCAAATTTTCTTGGAATTCATGCTTCTAGCATGGTCATTGTATTTTATTATTCATTTTTCATTTGATTATATAGAGCTGCTACTTCCATTGCAGCACCATTTTACGAATTTTATGATTATCTGTCTGTATTCTTTGTGAAACTATGTTTTCAGTTCCTAGACCATTGTGACAAATTAATATGGTATCAGGGCTCATAGCGGGATGAAGGTTAGATCTATCAAAAAAAAGGTTTTTGACAGATCTTTCATGAAAATTGAGCAAAGCTCAAAGAATCCAGCACTACAACAAAAACCAAGGATTACCACTTAATACCCCAAGTAAGGAAATGGTTGGTCAAACTTTCTTGATTGACTATGCTAGGTGTGATGAAATCCTAAAATGTGCAGGATGTCTGACCTTAAGGTGCCCCTTGTTTTGTGATTTTCAAGTTTCTAATAGGTGAAAGCATTCGTTCCAGTAGATTCCAATGGCTTCTTCCATAGAACTCTTGACTCCATTCAATTTCCACTCATGGAAAGGAGACATGGAGATCCAGCTACATGCTAGAGGACTCTATAGGGTCACTATGGACACTGAAGAAGAGCATAATTCTATGACAGACAAAGCTATATTCTTGAACAAGAAAGATGAAGCATTCAGATTCTTGTGCCTCTCTATTTCCCAGGATCTTCTTTTCCATATTTAGGGATTGAATACTCCAAAGGAAATCTAGGACAAATTGGAAACCCTGTATGGAAAGCAGGATGATTTGAGAGTATACCATCTTGAGAATGAGTTTATGTCTCTCCAACCTTCCAATTTAAAAACCTTAAATGGCATTTTCACAAAGTTCAACCACATTGTCTTACTATTGAAGCAATGAAAAGTGGAGAAGGAGGATGATCATATCATCCTCTCCATACTCTCCAAACTTGGAGCTGATTATTCAGTTTTTGTCTCTACATTCTGTGCGGGGAAGGTCACAACCCCTGGATGGAATATGCCTTCACTCAACGCCTTCATTGAGTCCCTAACAAGTGAACATGATAAGCTTTTCTAGATGGGGATCATTATATCCTCCTGTGATAAAGCTCTCCATGTCTTGGGGCTCAAATATCTAAAGGGTAAAGGAAATCAGCAGAAGAACCCATAAACTAAATTTGAAGCTCCTAAGCCTAAATTTGAAAACCAGCAGCATGATGAGACTTCTGGATCAAAGAGGAACAAAGAAAAAGGGCATCATGGAAAGGAAAAATTCAAGTGTTCATACTGCAGGAAGGGCTTCCACCCTAAACATTCCTGCATGAAGAAGAAACTTGATGAATCTACCTCTCTCCTTGAGATAAATCACATCAATATTTCGGAAATATTTCGGAGGAGAGATCAACAAAATCGAGAACCACAGCATAAAAGAGGTCATGCCCTCATGGCAAGCGCTTCGAAGTCCAAAGAAATATTGATAGGTTCTAGTGCTTCGAACCACATGATGGCTGAAAGAGACTCCTTTTCATCCTTAGAGACAGGAAAATCCATCCCCATCCACATGGGAGATGACTCCACCATCATTTCAAAAGGACAAGGTACTGTTGATCTTCAGAATGACTAATTTTCAAATGTTTTGTATGTACCATCTCTAGAACCAAACATCCTGAGTGTTTATCAATTGACACATACAGGAGTGCCCAAGGGAGTATCCTTCAGCCTTAATGATGTAGAGATCATGGAACTTGCATCCGGTAAACTTGTTGCAAAAGGCCTTGCAAACCATCGTGCAAAAGCCTATGATTTTTCCCATTTTGTGGCAGATGCAAATCCCACCACACTGCTGACTCATGGAAATGAAGTTAGTAGACAATGGAATGAGAGTTTTGGCCATATCAACTTCAAATACTTTCAGCAATTATAGAAAAAATCCATGGTTGAAGGCCTCCCAGTCATCAAGGCAACCACTGGAATTTGCAAGGGTTGTGTTGTTGGAAAGCACTTTGAGCACAAGTTCGATCGAGGGAAGGCAAGACGAGCTACATGCATCTTGGGACTGATACATTATGATATCAGTGGTATCATTCCTAACACATCCATGAATGGATCAAGTTATATTCTGACTTTTATTGATGATTTTTCTAGGTAGACGTGGGTCTTCTTTATCAAAAAGAAGTCTGAAGTCTATGAAAAATTCACTGAACTAAAGGCCTTGATCGAGAATGCATCTGGACAAAAGATCAAGATATTGAGATCTGATAATGGTGGGCATTATGTCTGTAATGAGTTTCTACACATATTCTCCCAAAGTGGTATTCAGGTCCAGCATTCAATTCTCTACACTCCCATGCAAAACGGTGTAGCAGAAAGGAAGAATCGGTCTCTGAAGGAGATGACCACCTGTATGTTGGAATCAAAGAAGTTGGCTGCAAATTTGTCGGCTGAAGCCATGCATGATACAGTGTAAATTCATATTAGAGTGCCACACTCATCTATGAAAGGGAATACCTCTTTTTAATCATACTTCGAACACAAGCCGGATGTGTCGAACCTGCGAGTGTTTGGGTCCACTACATGGGTCCGAATTCCACTTAATAAAAGGAGGGCTTTGAAACCACAAAGAATAAAATTTATGTTTATTGGGTATACTAATGAATCAAAATGTTTCAATATGTTGTATATCAAAATTAAATAGATCATCATCGAAAGGAGTGTCAAGTTCGATGAGCCTCTTCAGGAGGTGGAACTAGTGAAGGAGAAAACTGTTGAATTTCCTTCCTATTCTACTGAATATTTGGATGATGAAATTGGGGGTGATGACCCTGATTTGGATAGTATTATTTCTGATATTAGTGTACAAAAAAAATCAGATGCTGAATCAGAATCTAAAGTACAAAATCATCTCCCAACATGGGCCCAACAGACACTCTCCTCCGTAGGAGATAACATTGGAAATCTGGATGATCCAAGGAGAACCTGGTCCGATTTCCAAAGAGAAGGTATTGCGCTCCCTTGTCCTGATTATTTGAATTCCAAAACTTGTTATTTGATGATAATTTCAGACACAAATTTCTGCTACCATGCTTGGAAGGATCTGAAATGGCAAGCTGACATGGATGAAGAGATGAATTCTCTTCAGAAAAACACTACTCAAGAGCCAGTTTCCCTTCCTATGGGAAGGAAATTGGTTCAACGCAAGTGGGTATTTTGGACCAAGGTTGCTGTAGATGGAAGAAAATACAAATATAAGGCAATTCTGGTGGAAAAAGGTTTCTCCTAGGTCCAAGGTGTGGACTACAATGATACTTTTGCACCAGTTGCAAAAATGGGCTCCATCCACCTAGTTTTGGCAATTTCAGCATCTAAGCACTAGGAAGTGCATCATATGGATGTTAAGTTAGCCTTTATGCATGGGGATATTATTGAAGAGATATACATGAATCATTTTGAGGGATACATCTCTGATCCATCTTTGGTTTGAAATCTAAATAAATCACCATACGGATTAAAACAGGCCCCAAGAGAGTGGTATTCCAAGATGAATGCCTTCCTTCTCTCGCAAAAATTCCAAAGGTGTAGATCAGATCCAAATGTATATATATAGAAGTATGATTGTCATTTGAATATTATTGTTTTATATTTTGATGACTTACTGATCATAGGTAGCACAGTTGCTTCTATTTCAGTCATCAAACTGCTCTCCACAATGCATCTGAAATGAGCGATTTGGGGCTCTTAAAACAATTTTTAGGGCTCGAAATTGAGCAAAATTATGATGGGATAATGGTCACTTAGTAAAAATAAATATAATACATGTTATTAAATTTTAACATGGCTAAATGTAGGCCTACACCATTCCCTTTCATTCAGGGATCAGCCTTGAGGAAGGAAAAAGCACACCTCCCATGGACTGCACTATTTATCGACAGCTGATTGGTAGCTTGTTGTACCTGACTCATTATCGTCCTGATATATGAAATGCTATCAATGATGTATGAATATACATGCATAAGCCCAATGATATTCATTGGAAGGAATCCAAGAGGATCCTCTAGTACATTCAGAGAACCAGGACCTATGACATTCACTATGCTGCAGACTCCGAGCTAGAGCTAGTTGGATACACAGATTCTGATTGGGCAGGTGAGTCTATTGATCAGAATTCAACTTAAAAATATGTATTCATGTTTGGTGGTGGCCCCATTTTCTGCTCTATAAAAAATCATCCCCCCATAGCATTGTCTTCAGTAGAGTCCGAGTACGAGGAGTGGTGAATGCTTGCATCCAAGCTGTTTGGTTGCAAGGCATTCTTTCAGAGTTTGATCTTGGTAGTACTTTGTACATGGTCCTATTTTGTGACAATCAAAGTGCTATTAATATATCCATAGATCCAGTTACCAGGAAGAGTACCAAGCATGTAGAGATAGACATGCTCTACATCAGGGAGCTAGTGCATGACAGGACCATCATTCTGCAATACTACCTGAGTGATGAGTAGATTGTAGACATCTTCACTAAGAGATTTTTAGAAAAGAAGTTCACTTACCTCCATTCACTATTGGGGGTGAGTTCATCAGGGTAATCCAACTACTTTTAGTGTTCAGCTTGAGGGGGGGGTTTTCCCACTGGGTTTTCCCTCTTTTCCTCACTTACTTTGTTTTTGAGCATTGTTTGAGTTTCAATATTATACAGGGTGACCTATGGCCTTAGTTTCCTAGGCCCTAGAATTCTTATGTACTTTATGTTTATTACTCCTCCTGAGTATAGCTTAAGGGGGGGTGTTGGAGACATTTACTACCATACACACGCATTTCATCAATGTGGCCTAGTTAAACCACTATCCTAAGTTTTATTGACTTAATTGACATCAGACGAGCACTATATGACATCAACATGAGCACACCCATGCCTACCTTTAGTAAAGGAGTCTAACTAAGCCTTCTCCTACATTTGGGGAGGCTAACTGGAGCACTTCGGGGGTGACCTGAGTGTCATAAATGCCCCATATTGCTAACTAATGGTCACAATCAGTTAAACAGAGCAGTGAAGGAACCTTCCTTCATTAAATTGATTATTTAATGATTATTTAATGAACTGGAGTCAACAAGAGCACCTCCAACCACTTCTGATGGTCATTTACACTTCAGTTAACCTCATTGGGGTTCATTGGAGTAATTGATGCGGTACCACTTGTTGGATGGCTTGCAGTGAGATGTGTCTAAGCTACTTCTAGTTAGACTCAGTTATTTATTGCACTCTGACTTTAGTTAGGGATCAGTTGAGTCAATTAGGGTTTTGATCAATGGTTAATTTGAGTGTTAACTCTGGCTTACATTCAGTTAATCTAGACTCACTCATTCAATTCGAATGGCCTCCTTGGGAATTTGAATTGGCTTGGCATTCATGCTTCTAGCATAATCATTGTATTGAATTATTCATTATTCATTTGATTATATAGAGATGCTACTTCCATTGTAGCACCATTTTTCCAATTTTATGATTATTTGTCTGTATTCTTTGTGAGACTGTGTTTTCAGTTCCTAGACCACTATGAAAAATTAATGCCCCCCAGGTGTGTGAAAGGCGGAAACACCCTCCTTTCTCAGGTTCGTAAAATGTATGAGAATGGACTTGTCTTCGGATAAGCTACAATGATTTTTTGTTACTATATATGCACTCATAAAAAAGAAAAGAAGCACTCATCAATCATGATGGGGAAATTAAGGGAAGGGAATCAGTTCATTTTTCAAATAAAATGGTAGTTTGTCATCACCTTTGAACAAGGAACTTGTCTGCATTTCATTCAGTCAATTAGTTTAATCATCTTGTTTATGAGTCGATCCACTTTCATTATTCATGTTACTCCTTTGATTATTTCAAACGATGCATTATCCAACGTCATATTGTGTTCCACCTCATCGATTCAATGTTTCCATGTCTTTTGTAATGCCACCCAATGTTCAGAGGGAAGTTAGAAGTTTACATTTGTAGTTAAAACAACCTTTGTGTAAGTACTTTTGAGTGAATCTGACGGTTACATTATCTACAACATTCCATAACTTTGTTTCAAGTTTCATGTCTTCGATGTGGGATTCATCATGACCCTCCTTCAACGAGACTATTCATGTCGACATCATCTCATCATCCAGGAATTAGTCCTAGAAACAAGTTTAGTACCTTGAGATCTGTATGCCTTAATGAAATATTCTCTTGCTCTCGACATAGGTTCACATCATTGACCTTTGATTAAGATATTTGACTAAGTGTTTGACATCCAAAAATCTATTCACACTTAGTAGATTGTACTAAGGTACCTTGGGAATCATTGACATTAATGGTGATCTCCCTCGCACTTGTTAACAGTTCACATCATTGACTGGTAATCAAGTGGTTTCTACCATGTTCAACTTTAGATCATTGTAATCACATGGATATAATCGTAATTTATGGAAGACGAGAAGAATACCCTGGTTGTATGTTGGAAAGCACTCATAGCTTTCTCCCTAGGTTACGATAGAGTATATTGTATGAAGTACTAGCATGGATCCACATTTGTATGCTCATGGCTATGCTCAAATTTGCATCTGTATGACATAGATCTACATTGTATGTCTGGTAGCTATGTCCAAGTTTGAGTCCTCTATCACGTGGATATACGTTGTATTCTAGTAGCCATGTTTGTTTATCTCTCTCATGGATCTACCTTGTATTGGTATGCATCCATGATGAAGACGGTTTGCAGCCATGATGAAGACACATTTTTCTCATGAGTCAAAAGTATTGGTGTATTGCAGATGTCTGGTTGATGATCTATGATCATTTTGATTATTTCCTCGAAATGATAACTTGCTCTTTCAAAGCTCTCGCCTATCGTATCCCTCTAGCCTCACGCTTTGGGGGAATTCTATTATACCTAAATCTCATCATCAGCATGTGATAAGATCCCAAAATTCTGTGTTGCCCTCAATCCCAAATTGTGAAGTAAGAACATTGGTCCATACATCAAATTTGTATATGAAAATCCAGCATCGCTTCTACCCTTTAGTTAAAAAGTGATACCTTCTTCAGCAACACCTGTAATTTGTTGGAAGTAAGCGGTGGCACTGCCTTTACCCTTTAAGTAAAGCATGTTTCTTCCTATAACCACTCTATCATGGTGAACAATAAGTGGTGCCCTTGGTAAAAATTGAAAAAGAGAGGTTCTCACGAAGCTTCTCGAAAGAAGGATTTGTGGCACTCTTATCCCTGATCACTAAGGTCAGTTGGGCTCGAGGTCCATCCTTGTAGGATCTCCTAGCCACCTCACCCATCAATTTTTCAACCATCCATATCCATTGCAAGCCTATAAAATCAGGTTCAATCTCCATGGTTGAGAGGAGAGTAATGTTATGTTGTTGCTTTGATATTCTGGCCTAAATCATTCAAGAGAGCTTGAGGGAGCAATTTGGAGTTCTAGGAGACAAGATGTTGGTTTTGTGAGAGAGAATATCAACACTAAGGAATAGGTTGTAAACTCTTTCCTCATTTTATTAATGTAAAGTTGGTTCATTTCCCATATACTTGTTATGTTATAATCTTGCATGTTATTGTCAGATTCCTTAGTCACTGACATAGATCTATAGATGATGTTTTGGTATCTTTGATCTCTTGTGTGTTTGATTTTTTTATGTAGGTATTTTATTAGAGACCTTTTGTCATAATAGAAGAACCATATCAATCCATCAAATATTTCATTCCAAGTGTTTATAGATTCTAGGCAAAGTCTCCCAACCTTATTGTGAACTATTTGTTTTGGATCTGAAACATTCAGACCAAAGGAATAGCTTCTATCCGTAGAAGGTGCAAAATTCCTAGCAACAATAGAGTTTTGTAAGTGTGGTTTTCTTGGATGTTTATGGCATGGTTATCATGTTCAACCCCACTTTTCCCCATATTTGGTCCCGTTACGATCTAAGTTGTACTTAGTGGTTTTTTATCAAGTGAGCCTGGTGAATTGGACAAGGATAACTTGTTCGGACTTCAGAGAACCTTCAGTATTGCTTCTCAAAAGCTTTGTTGTACTATATCACATGTTCATACCCCATGGGGGAATTGTAATAAATTTTCTAGCATGATAGTGTCTGTAAAAGACTCGATATCTTAGACTTTATTTGTCAATCCGATCAGCCCAGGGTGTTTTTTCCCTTGGTTATTATTGGTTGTTGAATAAACGACTGATAATTTTTTAGTTTTTCACTCCATACCTCCAAAGTTGGGGTGGTCGGCTTGGCATTTAGGTCTATTGATGTTATTAGAGTCTATGTGTCAATGTATAAGCATGCTAGACATCATGGTCGAGTCATATGAACATGTCTAAGTCCCCCTAGGTTTTTTCAATTCTTCAATTTTTTAGTTTTTTTCAGTGTTTTTTATTAAAATTTAATTTTTCCAAAACTTAGGCTATTTTTTAATAGTTTAATTGGAAAAATTGATTTTGTAATAAAAGTGGGCCAAATAGTCAGTTTCAGTCATGTAGGTGCTCATTTTCAAGCTAAGAGCACCATGTAAAACCATGGACCCACTATTTCCTAGTTTTGAGTGATTTTCCATCACTTAGTTCAGAAAGCCCCGAAAATCAATTATTGATTATTTTAATTAATAAATTGATGAATAATGGAGCAAATCCAAAATCATAGATCAGTGGATTCTCAGTCGATTTGATTGAAATCAGTCATATCTGAAGCAGATTGACTGGATCTGACAAATCCTTGACTGAAGGAGGTGATCAAATCAGATCCAGAGTTGATCTTCAGCATCCTTTATGGGGAATTTCGCCCTCCCTCTCTCCTCAACACATTTTGGCTCATCTGGATGAGTTTTGGTGGATGCTTCAGTCAACAGGTTGAGGTGTCAGTCAGATCAGCTCTCCGATTGACAATTGCACTCAGTGAGACTCAGATCTAGCTCAGTTAGACACAGATTAGGCATTGATGGACTCTCCATTAGAATATTTGGTCTATCTCCTTGGTATTTTCACCCTTCCTGGGCTGGATCTCTTGGGTTTTGTATATATCCAAGCACAACAGCCTCTTCCAAGCGAGTTAGAACTAGGATTTAGGTACTGCTGCTATTGTACTATTGTAATTCTTCATTTTGAAATAAAGAAAAGCTTTCGAGGCTAGACGGTGTTGTGCCATTACATGTGTGGATGATTATTGCCATTATTTTACTGAGGTAACATGTATCTGTATTCATTTTTTACTAATTGCTTGTAGATCCGTTGTCAAGATTGATAATAGGCTTATTATAATATTAATAGGAAAGGTGCTTTTCAATATGTTTATTGACCATATCCTTCCTTTTATGCATGTTTAGAGATCTAGATTCAACATGTCCTATAAGCTTATATGCATGTTATTTTGAATCTCTGTGTATGTACTAATCGGATCTCACAAGTTTCTTGGCAAGTTCTTTGATTTCAGCTGAGCTGCAGGTTCCTACATTGGAGAGGATGTTGATCTAGTTTGCTTCTTCACTCTCTTCAAACCTTCCAAAGGCATAGTCCCTCGACATTCCACCTGAAAGCTCCACTGTGGATCTTCAAGGAAACCGACATTTCTCTCCTCCTCTTCCTCCCTCAAGATCAACTCTTCACCTAGTTACCTTTTCATAGCTTTGTTTTGGTTTAGATATATCATCTTAAAAGTAATTTAAACATAGATATATCCTCTCGAAGCTCATAGTCTAGATCTTAGTTTTTTTTTGCACATAAAGTTCAATTTTAAGAGATCTAGCTAAAATTACCATATTTTCGCAAGCATTTTAGTGAAAATTCGTAGCTTGCTGTTATGGTAGTTTCATTTTCTGTATGATAAAATTTAATATTCTGCAATATCATTGCATATTTCATTGGCTGCACAAACAGCAATCCAATATCCCAAGGAAATGTTTCTTTCCTTGGTTCCTTTGTCACATGTTTAGCTAGTTTTAAGTTCATCTTTTTTGAGTTAAGGTAGGCTGATCCAAAGGTACTCTTAAAGTGATTTTGGGCATATTTCATTCTAATATGCTTGCTTTTTTTTATCAGGTTTGACATAAATAAAGGAAGCTTCTGTTCGGAACTGGCCTCGGGAGCGTTCAAAATCCCCCAGGGGTCTCCCATTTGCTAGAACCTTTGATTTTCGCACCTTGTAATCTCTTGAATTCAATACATATAAGGATCAAGAGGAATTATATCAGTTCTCTGATATTGTAACCATTGTTAGTAAAATTATTTTTGAATAGGCTCTTTCGAGCCCATTCCCCACCCCCCTTTGGGGGATTTGCCTCGGTGTCATTTTTGTTGCTTTTTGCTCATTTCTTTTCAAACTAGTATTGATATAATCTGCAGGGTAGTATAATTTATTTTATTATTAATTTAATATTCCATACTTTATATTTCAAAGTAATCTTAATACTTACCCCACGACTTCCCGATTGACCCGAAAGGGGAAAGAGATTCGTGGTAGGACTAATTAGAAAACTAGAATTGTGTATCTGTTTTCTTTTGATAATTTGTTTTTCAGCTATTATAAAATTAACCCCTCCTTGATTCCCTGATTGAGATCCACTTGGATCGAAAGAGGTTCCTAGAGGGTTTTCTTTTATACAAGAACACCCGGTTTAAAACTTACTAAAATTGACAAGACTCTAGTGTGTATGCTCTGCACTTGGCTGCAGTTCATTCGATCAGTCAAGGTGTATCAAAAGCACTTGAGTGAATAGTATAATTAGGTCTCACTCTCCCAAATTAACAAACCAACAGGTGAAAATTCAACACCTAGATCGAACCATCACGATGGAAAAATACCCAAAGGAAGCGGGAACTTCTGAAAAGTGACCTCGGGGCGCCGATCTCTATCACACCCTAATGGGTGCATTATGAAAAAATAGCCCCAGAGACTCCATTTCATCCCACATATTCCTTACTTTTTAGAATTCATATGTATTTATTTATGGTACTATCAGACAAATTTGTAATACAACCTAGTCTAGGACTTGTGTTGCAAAATCTTAAGGGAGGAAAACGCTGAGTAGGATTTGTGTTGGTGGTACTCAATAATTTGGAAATTCAAGTGCCTAATGAAGACCAGGATTTTTATGTGTCTAATGCTCAGTAATATAGTCCTTATTTTGGATTATATGTATAGAAAAATCTAGAAGGTGTCCAATATGTAAGGTAAGCAAATAAATCACATGTCATTTGTGTTACCACCTAAGTTGTACTTAGTGGTTTTTTATCAAGTGAGCCTGGTGAATCGAACAAAGATGATTTGTTTAGACTTCAGAAGACCTTCGGAAGTGCTTCTGGGAGATGCTTGTTTTACTATATCACATGTTCATAGCCCATGGGGGAGTTGTAATAAAATGTTCTAGAATGATAGTGTCTGTAAAAGACTCGGTCTCTTAGACTTTATCTGTCAATCCGATCAGCCCAGGGTGTTTTTTCCTTTGGTTATTATTGGTTGTTGAATAAACGATTGATAATTTCTTAGTTTTTCACTCAATACCTCCAAAGTTGGGGTGGTCGGCTTGGAATTTATGCCTATTGAGGTTATTAGAGTCTATGTGTCAATGTATAAAAAAGTTAGGCATTATGGTCGAGTCATATGAACATGTCCAAGTCCCCCTAGGTTTTTAATTTTTTTAATTTTTTTTAAGTTTTAATTTTTCCAAAACTTAAGCTATTTTTAAATAGTCTAAATGGAAAAATCAGTCTTGTAATAAAAGTGGGCTCAAAAATTAGTTTCAGTCATGGGGGTCCTCATTTTCAAGATGAGAGCACCATGTAAACCCATAACCCCACTTTTCCTAAGTTTTTAGTGATTTGTCCATCAATTAGGTCAAAAATCGCTAAAAATCAAATATTGATTATTTAATTGATAAATTAATTAAATAATAGAGAAAATTCAAAATCCTAAATCATTGGGATTTGCTCCGATTTGACTGAAATCAGTCTCATCGTCTTGGGATTGACTGGATATGACCATTCCTTGATAGAAGGAGTTGATATGGACCGAACAGAGAGTACATTATTGCATGCAATCTTGGGAACTATGCCCTCTCTCTCTCCTCCACACGTGTGGGCTCATCTGGATGGGTTTTGGTGGATGCTTCAGTTAGCAGGTTGAGGTGTCAGTTAGATCAGCTCTTTGATTGACAGTTGCACTCAGTGAGACTCAGATCAGGATTAGTTAGACACAGATCAAGCCCATATTGACTCCACATGCAGCTGTAGTCTCTCTCTCTCCTTGGGAATTGCACCTCCCTAGGATAGATTTCTTGTTTTGTTATATATAAAGCTCAGTTTTCCTCTTCCAAAATAGTTAGATCTGGATTGAGAGCTGTTGTTGTTGTATTGTTTACTATTTTGGAATAACGAAAGCTTTGGAGGAAAGATCTATGGTGTAATTCTTTTCATGTGTGGATGATGATTGTCAAGTGCTTATGAGATATAATTTGTGTTATTAATCTTTGATTTTTGTTGCCGCCTTACACACACCTGGGTCACGTGGTAGAAATCTTCAAGCCACTCGGCGTGTCCTTGGGGGAAAGTCTCGAGTCAAGGCTGTCACCTTGTTCTTGACTCCATTTAGGCTCAACTCCTAACGAAGCCAGAGGGGGTATACCCTATTAAGTTACTAAGGATAAATTACTTAGTAAGGTGATTTTGAACTGAATGAGCTACTTAGAATTTTGAAATTTAACCATAAACAACCATAGATGACAAGATACAAAATGAGCACACGAAAGCACAATGCTGAGACATAATATAAATATATAGCAAGAAAATAATGAGTGCCTTAAAATGGAGTCAAAAAGAAATCAATATACTTGCATGTGCTTGGAGTGAATTTTTTGCAATTGCCTCTTGGTACATTTTAAGTTAATGTGAAAATATGAGTTGATTAAAATTAGGCGAAGGGGTCGACTCCAGATATACCCAAGAGTACTTGGAGTATGTCCAAAACTAAACCTTTACGGCTACCCACAAGAAATATGTGGGCTGAATGGAGTCTCTAGGGATATTGTTCATAACACACCCATTAGGGTGTGACAAATATCGGTTCCCCGATGTCACTTTTCAAAATTTCCTGCTTACATTGGGTATTTTTCCATCGTAATGGTTTGATCTAGGTGTTGGATTTTCACCCAATGGTTTGTTAATTTGGGAGAGTGAATCCTAATTATACTAGTCACTCAAATGATTTTGATACAGCTTGACTGATCGGATGAACTGCAGCCAAGTGCAGAGCATACACACTGGAGTCTTGTCAATTTTAGTAAATTTTGAGATGGATGTTCTTGTTAAAAAAGAAAACCCTCCAGGAACCTCTTTCGGTCCAAGTGGACCTAAATCGGGGAATCAAGGAGAGGTTGATTTTATTATGGTTACTAAAAAAAATTATGATAGCAAATGAAACATAAAAATATGAGCAAACCATAATTTTCTAATTAGACTACCACGAACCTTTCTTCACCTTTCGGCTCAAAAGGAAACTCGTGGGGTAAGTATTAAACTTACTTTTAAACCAATAGGAATGGAATATGGAATTTATTTTAAATCAAATTATACTACCCTACAGATTAATACTACGCTAGATTGAAAAGATATGAACGAAAGCAAAAAATGACACGAGCGCAAATCCCCCCAGGGGGGGTGGGGAATGGTCTCGAAAGAGCCTATTCAAAAAATATTTTTATTACCAGTGGTTCCAATATCAGTAAACGGATATTATTCCTCTTGATTCTTATATAGAATGAAATCAAGAGTGTACAAAGTGTGAAAATTAAAGATTTCAATCAAAAAGGGAGACCCCTGGGGGGATTCAGAGGCCCAAAAGTCACTTTTGAGCAGAAGCTCCTCCTTTTTTCTGTTATGCCTACTAAAAAACAAAAATATTATTAGACTTAAATATTACCAAAAGCACTCTGGAAGTACCTTTGGTTCAGCTTACTTTTAACCAAAAAATGCTAAGTAAAAACTAGTTAAAAAAGGTAAAAAGGAACCAAGGAAAGAAAGTTTTCCTTGGGATCTTGGCTTGCCTTTTAGGAAGCCAATATGATTTTAATTGATTTATATATTTATATTTTATAACAGAAAATATAAATCTAATGCATGCAAGCTACAAGTTTTCTTTAAAATTCCATGCAAAAAGGACGATTTCCCTAAAGCTAGATCTAGAATGCTTATGAAACCTTTTAAGAGAAATATCTAGATTATGGGATTTGAGAAGATATATCTATGTTAAATTTACTTTTAAGATGATAGATCTAAACAATATCAAATCTATGAACAAAGTAACCAGGTAAAAGAGTTGATTTTGAGGGAGGAAGAGGAGGAGAGAAATGCTGGTAGCCTTGAAGATCCACAGTGGCACTTTTAGGTGGAATGTCAAGGGACTATGCCTTTGGAAGGTTTTGGAGAGAGTGAAGAAGAAAAATAGATCAGCATCCTCTCCAATCTAGGAACCTGCAGCTCAACTGAAATAAAAAAACTTGTCGAAAAACTTGTGAGATCCGATTAGTACATACACAGAGATTCAGATTAACATGCATATAAGCTTATAGAACATGCTGAATCTAGATCTATAAACATGCATCAAAGGAAAGAGATGGCTGATAAACTTATTGAAAAGAACCTTTCCTATCAATATTATAATAAGCTTATTATCAATCTTAGCAATGACTCCACAAGCAATTAGCAAATTATGAAAATAGATACATGTTACCTCAGTAAAAAAAATGGCAATGATCATCCACACATACAATGGAACAACACCGTCTTGCCTCCAAAGATTCTCTTTATTTCAAATGAACAATAACAACAGCACAATAGCAGCAACACCTCAATCCTAGTTCTAACTAGCTTGGAAGAGGAGGATTATGCTTGGATATATACAAAAACTAGGACATCCAGCCTAGGGGGGCACAAATCCCAAGGAGATAGACCAGTGTAGCTGAAGGAGAGTCCTTCAATGCTTGATCTGTGTCTAACTGAGCTAGATCTGAGTCTCACTGAGTGCAATTGTCAATCGAAGAGTGATTTGACTGACACCTCAACCTGTTGACTGAAGCATCAACCAAAAGTCATCCAGATGAGCCAAAATGTGTGGAGGAGAGAGGGAGCGTGAAATTCCCCATAAAGGATGTTGAAGATCAACTCTGTATCTGATTTGATCACCTCCTTTAGTCAATGATTTGTCAGATCTAGTCAATCTGGTTCAGATCTGTCTGATTTCAATCAAATCAGCTGAGAATCCACTGATCTATGATTTTGGATTTCCTCTATTATTCATCAATTTATTAATTAAAATAATAAATAAATTATTTTTGGGGCTTTCTGACTTGAGTGATGGAAAATCACTCAAAACTAGGAAATAGTGGGTCCACGGGTTTACATGGTGCTCTTAGCTTGAAAATGAGCACCTACATGACTGAAACTGATTATTTGGCCCACTTTTATTACAAAATCAAATTTTCCAATTAAACCATTAAAAAATATCCTAAGTTTTGGAAAAATTAAATTTTAATAAAAAACACTGAAAAAACTAAAAAATTGGAAAATTGGAAAAACCTAGGGGGTCTTAGACATGTTCATATGACTCAACCATGACGTCTAGCATGCTTATAAATTGACACATAGACTCCAATAACATCAATAGGCCTAAATGCCAAGCCAACCACCCCAAATTTGGAGGAATGGAGTGAAAAACTCAGAAATTATCAGTCCTTTATTCAACAACCAATAATAACCAAGGGAAAAAACACCCTGGGCTGATCAGATTGACAAACAAAGTCTAAGAGACCGAGTCTTTTACAGACACTATCATGGTAGAACATTTATTACAATTCCCCCATGGGGTATGTACATGTCATATAGTACAACAAGCACTTTCCAGAAGTACTTCCAAAGGTCTTTTGAAGTCCGAACAAGTTATCCATGTTCGGTTCACCAGGCTCACTTGATAAAAAACTACTAAGTACAACTTAGGTGGTAACACTTTTGATGTTTAATTGTTCACCGTGAAGGAGAGATCCTCTCCCATTGGGGTAAGAGATCATTCTAGTTTGATTTATTCTCTTACTGTTCGCTTGTTTCAGATCAATTAGAGTTGCATGCATTTTAAGTTTAATTGCATGCTTTCTAATTGTGTTTTTTCGGCAACACCTATGTTTTAACCATCTGTTTATGCAAGGATTTTAAGTTGCAGGTTATCTCACTTGTACAAGGGGCTGAGATAGTTTGATTCTTCCTCTCCTTTAGGATATTTTTGAAAACATAAGCCCTCAGTGTTCCACCAAAGCAGACTCCAAAGCCCAACTTTTCAGGGCTTCCAGCACTCTTTCTCTCTCTTCCTCCTTCTAAAAATTTAAATTTTTTACCTAGTTACTTTGTTTACAAGATTTGATACCATTTAGATCTATTATATTAAAGTAAAAATTAACATATATCTATTGTTTCAAGGCTCATAATTTAGATATCATTCCTAAAAAGTTTCATAAAGCATTCTAGATCTAGTTTAGAGAAATCGTCTATTTTGCATGGCTATTTAAAGAGAATCCGTAGTTTTCATGCATTAGATTTATGTTTCTGTTCTAAAATATAAAATCTAAAAATCATTGCATATCTCATTGTCTTCCCAAACAACAATCCAAGATCCCAAGGAAAGCTTGCTTTCCTTTGTTCCCTTTTTACTTTTTAACTAGTTTTAACTTAGTCTTTTTTGTGTTTAAAGTAGGCTGACCCAAACGTACTTTAAAAGTGATTTTTGGCATATTTAATTCTAATAAGATTTCTTTATTTTAGTAGGAATAACAGAAAAAAGGAGAAGATGCTGTTCGAAATTGGCTTTTGGGTCATCCGAATCCCCCCAGGGGTCTCCCTTTTGACTGTAATTTTAATTTTGGGCAATTCGTAAGATATTGGTTTAATCATGTATAAGAACCAATATGATTCAGATAAGTTTACTAATATTGTAACGTAATATAATAAAAAATTTCTCTGAATAGGCTCTTTCGAGCCCATTCCCCATCCCTCCTGAGGGGATTTGCGCATTTTTTGTCGTTTTTTGCATTTTCTTATTTTTTGTGCACCCTAGATTAGTTTCATTGATGCAAAATAACATGATCATTAGAGGAAATTTGGGGTCTAAAATGGGCCTTATAAGAAAATGTGCCAACAATAAATTTCATGAGTTGGAATTCAAGAACTAATAGAATTTTAATAAAATGAGTCAACCATAATGATTGAATTGACATATTTGTCATAAAAGAAAACTACTTTTTTTGTTCGTATTTGCGACATATCTCCTTGTGTTTTTACTCAAATTTCAAGCGAGAGAGCTCGTTGGATGCATAATTTAATTCCGCACCCAGCGAGTACCCACAATGCATACTTTTGACAGACCCCGCTACCCCAAAAATAATAAATACCTGAAAAATGTGATGATGATGTCATCATCACATTTTTTCTTATATTTCTTGTTTTTTGGGTATCCAAGTCTGTCAAAAGTATGTAGTGTGGGTACTTGTTGTATGTGGAATTAAATTCTGCATCCAACAAGCTCTCCTCCTCAGAATCTGAGTAAAAACACAGGGAGATATGTGAAAATTATGAACAGAAAAAGTAGTTTTTTTCATTCGTCCTCCAAAATTAATAACTATTATTTTATTATTTTCCTTAGGAGGCCCATTTTAGACCTCAAATTTCCTCTAATGTTGATTTATTTATCATATATTCCATATTATAGTATCAAAGTAACTTTAATACTTACCCCACGACTTCCTGATTGACCTGAGAGGGGAAAGAGATGTGTGGTAAGACTAATTAGAAAACTTGTGGTTTTATTCCCTTTTGTTGCTTATCATTAATTTTTGTAAACAATATTTTAAAATAAACCCCTTCCTTGAATCCCTTGTTGAGGTCCACTTGGACTGAAAGAGGTTCCTGGAAGGTTTTTCTTTCTAAAAAACTCATCCTTTAAAATTTACTAAATTGACAAGACTCCGGTGTGTATGCTCTGCACTTAGCTACAGTTCATCTGATCAGTAAATCCCCATAAAAAAAAAGGTGAGTGACTAGATTAATTAGTCTTCACCTTCCCCAATTAACCACCATCAGGAAAAAATCCAAGGCCTTGATCAAACTGTAAATGGTGGCAAAGTACCTAAAGGAAGTGGGAACTCCTGGACACTGACCTCGAGGTGCCAATCTCTGTTACACCTTCAAGTGTATTATGAACACATTCTTAGAGACTCCAATTAGCCTAGACATTCCTTGAGTTTATTCATGAAGGTTTTTTTTTTGTAAATACTCCAAGTACCCCTTGTGTATATCTGGAGTCCCCCCTCGCCTAATTTTAATCCACTCATATTTCACATTAACTTAAAATGTACCAAGAGGCAATCGTAAAACATTCACTCCAAGCACATGCAAGTACTTTTATTATTTTATGACTCCATTTTTAAGGCATTGGTCTTGTGTTTAAATCTTTCGATATATGTGAATTGTATGTCACCATTGTGCTTATGTCTGCTCAATTTTTTTACCTTGTCATCTTTCATCATTTATGGTTAATTTAAAACTCCTAAACAACTTATTCCATTTAACATCATCATAGTAAAGTAATTTTCCTTAGTAACTTAATAGGGTCTACCCCCCTTGGCTTCGTTAGGAGTTGAGCATAAACAGAGGAGTCAAGAACAAGGTGACAGCCTTAACTCAATACTTTCCCCCAACGACACACCGAGTGGCTTGAATATTTATGCCACGTTCCTCCCGAGGTGTGTGAAAGGCGGAAACACTTTTTGGTGCCATTGCCGGGGATAAATCTTTTTATTCCTGAGTACGACTTATCTTAACTTTTTTCTAAACAAATAAAAAGACAAAATAAAATTGATTGATCTTGTCTTTAAAAAACATAAAAATTAAAACTCGATCCATCTGGCGACTCCACTGTCTAACATCCCTTCAAGAATTTCTACCCGAAGAAACTGCCGACAATTATTCAATCCTCTCCTTGATCCTGAAAGGTTTATTAGAGAAATATTGAATAGGCAGACCTCTCATAGAAACCTTGAATATTTAGGAGACCAATCTCTCTCAGATATCCATCACATATTTATAGAGAGTCATATTCACCAATCTCAAGAAATGACGGAATTCTTCAAACCCCTTGACTTTTCTCAATTAGCAGGTGCTCCCCATGCCATTCCAAATGATGCTATCAAGAAGCTCCCCATATTTCAGGGCAATAATTCCATCACTGCTATGTCTCACCTTCAAAAGTTTGAAAAGAACCGGCTAGTCAGTTACTACAATGAAGTTTCCCATGACCATCACGATATCAAAAAGAAGCTCTTTTATTTATCCTTAGAAGATGATGCTGGAGAATGGTACTCCGACCTAGATGATGATTCATATAAAAATATTAGTGAATTCCTAGATGGTTTTAAGAAGAAATGGGGAGAAAATAAGGAACCAAGACATTTGCTTGTTTCCCTTCATAGCATAAAGAAGATGGAGAATGAAACCATGGATGAATTTAACACTAAATTCATGCGTGTCGTTGCGGACCTTCCTAGAGACATCAAACCAAAATATGCCTCTATCCTTATATCCTACATTGAAGCTTTCACTGGTAATTTAAGGTACCAGTTAAGAGACAAAGAGCCAACCGATCTAAAAACTGCCTAGGAATTGGATGAGAAAATAGAAAAGAATATGTAGTCTTCAGGCAAGTCCAACGTTCTAGGTTACACTAGGGGAAACACTTACTACAACAAAGAGAAGGGTAAATCCGTTGAATCAGAGGAAAATGGAACTTCTAAATATCCCATGGAAAATTGATGGACATGATAAAAAACTTGGTTACTAGTCAAAACCAACTAATGGCCAATCATGTTGCACAATTGAATCATATGAAAAATAGAATAATCACAACGGAAAGGAATAATGGACCTAGGAAGTTTCAGCCCAAGCAGAATCAGATGTATGAAAAGAAAGTTCCTCAGCAAGAACCTAGGATTCCAAACTAGTTAGACTCAGCTAACAAGGTAGAAGAAGTAATTCCATGGTGTAGACCTTGTCAACAATTCCACCAAGAAAGCACTTGTTATGTTGCAAACCAAGTTATGGAACATGGACTTCTTGAGGTCAGTAATCAAGAAAAAAAGTCAAGCGAGTCTGATCATGTGTACATGATAGGCCAAACCTACCCTTTATCGAACTAGCATTGGCAGCAGGCCATGGATTACAGTTATGAGAAGGACCTCCTTTCCAACTTATATGGTGAAATTCCTACTCCAAAAAGAATTTAGGAAATGAAGAAGGGTAGATTCAAGGGTGCGGTTTGTCAAAGAAAGGAGAAGCCATCACTATCTAAATAGTACAAGCAAAAGCTAACCACTCCTCCTCTCCCAGACCCCCCTGTTATCCCTGAATCAAATATTGACATGGGAGAATGGATAAGTAGTGCTAAGGTTCATGTTTATGCACCTGATGTCCTTAAAATTCCTTGTCAAAAATAAAAGTTGTTTAAAGCCATAGAGGATAGTCAAAGTAAAACTCATAATATTGTCAAAGAGGATCCTATCCCTAATAATAATGCTATATTTTAAGTCGAACATATTGAACCTATGGATATGCCTATAGTCCCCAATAGTGTTGATCCGAGAAGAGAAGACCACCCACCTTTTTATGTCTCTCTCTTAGTTGATAACTTTCTCCTTCATAACTGCATGTTAGATTCAGGTGCTTCATCAAATGTCATGATAAGAAAAGTAATGCAACAGCTAAATCTAAGGATTACTCAACCCTACCACAATGTTTTTGCAATGGATGCAAGAGAAGTTGAAGTTGTAGGAATAATCTTAAATATACATGTTAAGTTGGCCAAGTATCCTGACATCAACTTGTCGATGGATGTGGTAGTGATTGTTGTTACAGATAATTGGGGTATGTTGCTATCCAGAAAGTGGGCCGCAACTCTTGGTGGGTACATTCAAATGGATTGAACATATTCTACTATACCTGCATCAGAAAAAAATAGGGTGATACTCCATAGAGAGAAGCTAAGGAAACGTCATGTAGAAAACCTTTAAAATCCTGGAAATGAATTTGTAATTCATTCCATTGATAATTTTGGAAACTATGCTATCTTGTTGAATTTCATGGCCCCTATTAAGGAAAACATCAAATATGAAAAGATAGATGAGATTTGGTAAATGTAATTTGATGAGGATTATTCCAAATCCGAAAAGGGTGCGGTCACCGTGATCATTTCTCCTACAAATAAAGTCTACAACTTTGCTTTCAGGTTAGAATTTGAAGCATCAAACAATGTAGCTAAGTATGAGGCATTGCTTCTAGGGTTAGAAACCGCTAAAGACATGGGGATAAAGATTTTAAACATAAAAGGCGATTCAGACTTATTTGTCCTCCATATTAATAATCAATATCAGTGCAAAAATGATTGACTATGGAATGATAGAAATACCATATGGGACACCATGGAATGGTTTGATGCACTTAACATTCAAAATATCCATAGAGAAATGAATGGGTTAGTAGACAAGTTGGTGGTAGTAGCATCCACCCTCCAACCTTCAAATGAAATGATTAATGGGAATGGAAAAATGGAGATTTATTTCACACCATCAATTCCAGATAATGTAGATCACTTGTAGGTGTTTAAAGATGATGAGAAACTCTTGAGTTTCATCCATAATCTTCAAGAGTTTGAAGGTTGCAAGATTAGTTATCAGCAAGAGGGTAAAGAGTATCAGGAATGCGAGGATAATGAAAGGAATCACATCCCAAGTATCCTTATAGATTTTGAAAATATGTTTGATCGACGGGATCATCATAAAAACAAAAAACAAGAAATAAAAATTGGGGATTATATGGAAATAAACATAGGAACTGATAAGGACCCCAAGTTAATAAAAAATGGAAAAGGTACTTCTGAAAAGGAAAGGAACAGTTTGGTAAACTTAATCAAAGAATATAGAGATGTGTTGGCCTTTAGTTATGATGAAATTAAAGCCTATTGGGAATATTTGTTTCAACACACTATTCCCCTCATAGAAGAGGCTAAGGAGGTCAATCCTTTCTGACAAAAAATTAGGCGAATAAATAATAAGTTGGCCCCCATTGTGCAGAAGGAGCTTTAGAAGATGTTAGCAGCATGGATCATAGCACCTACAAGACATTCATCATGGTGCTCCAACTTAGTTGTTGTCAGAAAGAAGAATGGGTCAATTAGAATATGTATAGATTTCAGAAATCTAAATACATCATGCCTTAAATATAATTACCCATTGCTCGACATGGAAACATTGCTTCAAAGAGTCACACAGGATCAAGAATGATGTCCATGTTGGATTGATTTTTTGGTTATAACCAAGTGTTGGTAAATAAAGAGGATCAACATAAAAATACACTCATTGCATCTTGGGGCACCTATAAATTTTTAAGAATTCCTTTTGGCTTATTAACTGCTGGTGCCACCTTTCAAAGAGACATGGATTTTTCCTTCAAAGAACTTATAGGAAAAATAATTGAAATATATCAAGATGACTTAACCATTTTCTCAAAAGAAAGATATGACCACATAAGTCATCTTAGGAAGGTTTTCATAAGATGTCGGAAATATGATATTTCCTTAAACCCTGCCAAGTCAATCTTTGGGGTTGATGCAGGCAAGTTCTTGTGACACATCATTTTTAAGGATGGTGTCAAAGTCAATCCTAAGCAAGTTGAAGCCATTAAGAAAGTCCCCTTTCCTCAGAATCTGAAATCTCTCCAGTATTTCAATGGTCAAATCAATTTCATAATGAGATTCATCTCAAATTTAGCAGAATTAATGAAGCCTCTACAAAAATTGTTAAAGAAAGATTCCAAATTTGACTGGACAGATGAAGGGAAAGATGCTTTCAAGTGTATCAAAGATGCCATATCAAAGTCCCCAGTATTGATCAATCTAGAGTATTCCAAGGAATTTCAGATATTTTCCTTTTCCTTAGAGGACACCATTGCTGGTGTTTTGCTTAAGAAGAATAAGGAAGGACAAGAGAAACATATAGCCTTTATGACTAGAGCCTTGCAACATTCAGATTTGAAGTATACCACCATGGAGAAATAGGCTTATGCTCTTTTCAAGTCCCTTAAACATTTCAGAACTTATGTAGGATACTCCAAAATCATTGGGTATGTACCCCATGCAGCTGTCAAGGATATCATGTCTCAACAAGATTGTCTAGGAATCGGGGGTAAGTGGGTTTCAAATATTCAAGAGTATTATTTAGAGATAAAAGCTACTAAGTTAATTAAGGGACAAGGTCTTGCAAAGATGTTGACCCAAGGAAATGAAAAGGCCCTAGGAATAATCTGCCAGAACAGTGATCCAAAACAAAGTGTATCAAATGAGCTTCAGATATTAGAGCAGCACCCTTGGTATACCGACATTAGTATTTTTCTTCATAACCTTACATGCCCTCATCAGCTACTTGGCCATGAAAGAATAGCATTAAGGTTAAAAGAAACTAAGTATTGTTTAACAAAAGATGGTTTGGGTTGGAGAAACCCTGATGGTTAATACTTATATGTGTCGATGAA
Organism: Pseudotsuga menziesii; assembly: GCA_001517045.1. NCBI lineage: Eukaryota > Viridiplantae > Streptophyta > Pinopsida > Pinales > Pinaceae > Pseudotsuga > Pseudotsuga menziesii. Next base: position 226,198 of record LPNX010711519.1, on the reverse strand, counting down.
CCTGAGTCTGAAAAACTCATGGTTGAGTTCCATGCAGGATTTTTTGGTGAAAATTTTGTAGCAAGAAAAACGGCCCATAAAATCCTTAGAGCAGGATACTATTGGTAGAAATTTTTTTCATATGTGCACAAATCTGTCAGATTTTCCCCCCAGTGTCAATTGTTCACTGGAAAGCAACAAATGAAAGCCTTTCCTTTAAACCCAATAGTAGTCCAAGCCCCTTTCCGGCAGTGGGGGCTTGATTTCATTAGTAATTTCAAGGATAACTCGATCAATGGTTATTCTTGGATAATCACCACCAGGGATTATTTTTCCAAGTTAGTAAGGCTATACCCACTATGAAGGAAACCGATGTTGTATTCATGGATTTCTTAGAAGATAAGATTATCACAAGATTCAGTGTGCCAGCCAGAATCATCACAGATAATGGCCCCTGCTTTGTTTCCTCTGAGATTTCATCCTTTTGTTTCAAGTACAACATTGTCCTATCCCATTCATACAACTATTGTTCCCAAGGAAATGGTCTAGCTGAGTCAAGTAATAAAAACTTAATGACCCTAATCAAGAAAACTATCGGTGATAATAAAAAGGTTTGGGATAGCAAGATCAAGTTTGCATTATGAGCTGATATAATCACAAATAAAAGTTCAACTAGAAGGAGTCCTTTTGAACTTGTCTATGGCCTAGATGTCACCTTACCTTTCCACTTAAAGCTTCAAGTGTATCATCTTCTCCAGACCTTTATCTTAGATCAAGTCGCCATTCAGAATAGAATCAACCGGTTCATTAAGTTAGATGAGAGTAGAAGATATTCTCTTGACCAAAGTATCATAAATTCAGACAAAGTCAAGAGAACCTTTGATAGATCTACCCATCCTAGATCCTTTCAAGTAGGTGACATAGTCTTGCATTGGGAAAAACAGCGGGAGAAACCTGGGAAACATGAAAAGTTCGATAGTTTATGGTTGGGGCCATATATCATTGATGAAGTAGCAGGACCTAGAGATTCCATAGTTCTCACATACTCTTTTTTGATCAGAAGATTAGTCAGAGCATCTGTCCCTAGATGGAGCTAGATGTTACCACCTAAGTTGTACTTAGTGGTTTTTTATGAAGTGAACCTGGTGAACCGAACAAAGATGATTTGTTCAGACTTCAGAAGACATTCGGAAGTGCTTTTGCGAGCTGCTTGTTGTACTATATCACATGTTCATACCCCATGGGGGAGTTGTAATAAAATGTTCTAGCATGATAGTGTCTATAAAAGACTCGGTCTCTTAGAATTTATTTGTCAATCCGATCAGCGCAGGGTGTTTTTTCCCTTGGTTATTATTGGTTGTTGAATAAATGACTGATAATTTTAGAGTTTTTCACTCAATACCTCCAAAGTTGGGGTGGTTGGCTTGACATTTAGGCCTATTGAGGTTATTAGAGTCTATGTGTCAATGTATAAACATGATAGGAAGTATGGTCGAGTCATATGAACATGTCTAAGCCCCCCTAGGTTTTTAATTTTTTTAATTTTTTAAGTTTTTTTTTAGTTTTAATTTTTCCAAAACTTAGGCTAAAAGTGGGCTCCGAAATCAGTTTTAGTCACAGGGGTGCTCATTTTCAAGCTTAGAGCACCATGTAAACCCATAAACCCACTTTTCCTAAGTTTTGAGTGATTTGTCCATCATTCAGGTCAAATAACCCCAAAAATCAAATATTGATTATTTAATTGATAAATTAATTAAATAATGGAGAAAAATCAAAATCAGAAATCATTGGGATTTGCTCCGATTTCACTAAAATCAGTCTCATCGACTTGGGATTGATTGGATCTGACCATTCCTTAACAAAAGGAGCCGATCTGGGCTAAACAGAGAGTACATTATTGCAAGCAATCTTGGGAGTTGCACCCTCTCTCTCTCGTCTACACGTGTGGGCTCATTTGGATGAGTTTTGGTGGATGCTTTAGTTAGCAGGTTGAGGTGTCAGTCAGATCAGCTCTTGGATTGAAATTTGCACTCGGTGATACTCAAATTAGTCTCAGTTAGACATATATCAAGCCTATATTGACTCCACATGCAGCTGTAGTCTCTCTCTCCTTGGGAATTGCGCCACCCTGCGCTAGATTTCATGTTTTTGTTATAAATAAATCTCAATTTACCTCTTCCAAACTAGTTAGAGATGGATTGAGAGCTATTATTGTTCTATTGTTTACTATTTTGGAATAAAGCAATATTTGGAGGCAATATCTATGGTGTAATACTTTTCATGTGTGGATGATGATTTTCAAGTGCTTATGAGGTATAGTCTATGTTATTAATCTTTGCTTTTGCTGGTTAATTGTTGGCCTTGAAGGATAAATCCTCTCCCATTGGGTTTAGATATCATTCTAGTTTTATTTATGCTCTTACTGTTCTCTTGTTTCAGATCCATTAGAGTTGCATGTATTTTAAGTTTAATTGCATGCTTTCTAATTGTCTTTTTCTAGCAACACCTATGTTTTAGCCATTTGTTTGTGCAAGGATTTCTAAGTTTTGCAGGTGATATCACTTGTATAAGGGGATGATATATTTTGATTCTTACTCTTCTTCGAGATATTTTTGAGGACATAATCCCTCGGTGTTCCACCAATGCAGACTCCAAAGCCCAACTTTCCAGGGCTTCCAGCACTCTTTCTCTTTCTTCCTCGTAAAAAATCATTTTTTTTACCTGGTTACTTTGTTTAAAAGCTTTGATACCATTTAGATATATTATATTACAGTAAAAATTAGCATATATCTATTGTTTCAAGGCTCATAATCTAGATCTCATTCCTAAAAAGTTTCATAAAGCATTCTAGATCTAGCTTACGGAAATCGTCCGTTTTGCATTGCAATTTAAAGATAATCTGTAGTTTGCATGCATTATATTTATGTTTCTGTTTTAAAATATAAAATACAGCAATCAGTGCATATCTCATTGGCTTCCCAAACAGCAAGCCAAAATCCCAAGGAAAGCTTGCTTTCCTTGGTTCCCTTTTTACTGTTTTAACTAGTTTTAACTTAGTTTTTTTGTGTGTTTAAACTAGGATGACCCAAAGGTAATTTCAAACTGCTTTTGGGAATTCTAATTCTAATAGGCTCACTGTATTTTAGTAGGAATAACATAAAAAGGAGAAGCTACTGTTCGAATGTGGCTATTGGGTCATCCTAATCCCCCAGGGGTCTCGCTTTTGACTGTAATTTTAATTTTGGGCAATTTGTAAGATCTTGGTTTCATCCTGTATAAGAAACAAGAAAATTCAGATAATTTTAATGATATTTTAACAGTATATAATAAAAAATTTCTTTGAATAGGCTCTTTCGAGCCCATTCCCCATCCCCCTAGAGAGATTTCCGCCTTTTTTGTCATTTTTTGCATTTTCTTATTTTTGTGCACTCTATATTAGTTTTATTGATGCAGAATAACATGATTTCATTACTTTATCATATATTCCATATTAAATTATCAAAGTAACTTTAATACTTACCCCACGACTTCTCGATTTATCCGAAAGGGGAAAGAGATGCATGGTAGGAGTAATTAGAAATATTGTGGTTTCCTTCCCTTTTGTTGATTTTCAATAATTTCTCTAAAAAATATTTTAAAACAAACCCCTTCCTTTGATTCCCTGATAGAGGTCCACTTGGACTGAAAGAGTTTCCTGTAAGGTTTTTCTTTCTAAAAAACACATCCTTTAAAATTTACTAAAATTGAGAAGACTCTGGTGTGTATGCTCTACACTTGGCTGTAGTTCATCTGATCAGTCAAGCCGCATCAAAAGTGACATGAGTGACTAGATTAATTATTCTTCACCTTCCCCAATTAACCACCATCAGGTAAAAATCTAACGCCTCGATCAAACTGTAAATGGTGGCAAAACACCCAAAGGAAGTGGGAACTCCTGGATAGTGACCTCAGGGCGCCGATCTATGTTACACCTTTGGGTGTATTATGAACACAATCTCATAGACTCCATTCATCCCACACATTCCTTGTGGGCAGATGTGAAGATTTATTTTTGGACATACTCCAAGTACCCCTCGGGTATATCTAGAGTCCCCCCTCCCCTAATTTTAATCCAGTCATATTTCACATTAACTTAAAACCTACCAAGAGGAAATCGCAAAACATTCACTCCAAGCACATGCAAGTACTTTAATTATTTTATGAATTAATTTTTAAGGAGCTGGTCATGTGTTTAAATCTTTCAATATATGTGAATTGTATGTCAGCATTGTGCTTACGTGTGCTCAATTTTTTTATCTTGTCATCTTTGGTCATTTATGGTTAATTCAAAACTCCTAAACAACTTATTCCATTTAACATCATCATACTAAAGTAATTTTACTTCGTAACTTAATAGGGTCTACCCCCCTTGGATTCGTTAGGAGTTGAGCCTAAACAAAGGAGTCAAGAACAAGGTGACAGCCTTGACTCGAGACTTTCCCCCAAGGACACACCGAGTGGCTTGAAGATTTCTTCCACATTCCCACCCAGGTGTGTGAAAGGCAGAAATAGTTTGTATATTGAATGATTTTTTTATTGTTATATGGGCAGAATTAGAAAGAGGTATTTTTATCGAAGTTTTATGATTTGGGGTGTTTATTTATGTATTCTTAAAAAATTTGCATGAGAACATAAAATTGAAAAAGTATACAGATCTACCTTTACTATGTACCTAGGGGGTGTGGTTGGAAAATAATGATGAACTATTTGATGGTAATTTTAACGTCTCGTGGTAGACTATGGCCCTCATCAATCAGGATCAAACCTCCCCAAGGCATGTTATATATCTTGTAGTTTCCATCATGACATGATGCCACAGTGGGTGTTAGTACTAATAAAATTTAGAAAAAGAAATTAATATCTCACAATTGATAGCAACACAAAGCCTAAGCCTTCATAGAAAGATTTAAACAAAAGTCATTAGTGAAAGGAAAGAGAGTGGTGGTCCCATAAATTATTGAAACATTTGTGCCATGGTCTTATCTCGATGGGAAAAACCAAGGGGAGCATTTTGTCGGAAGCAGAGGTGGTATTCTAAACATTTTAAACTCACATTTTATAAACTTAATTGTACAGTGTTATTTTTTCAACATTAAGCTAGCATTATGTTAGGATCTTTACTGAGAGAATAACAAGTACAGCAATCAAACACAAGCACATCACAAGAGACAAGAGACACAAAGAGTTTTCCTCAGGGAAACCATAAAGGAGAAAACCCCGCAACTTCCTCAGAGATAGAATCAGCACCAAAACAGTAAAAGCCCCAAAACAGTAGTCCTCTTCTTCTGTCTAGTCCTAGTGTATTTCCTTCCTCACTAATGCGCCACACTTGAGTGAGTGAATGATGTGTATAATAAATAGAGAGTCTCACTCTCTATTTATATTCTTTCGTTCACTTGAAGTGCACTCAATCATGTCGGCCTTACTTAACAATTACTTACTAGAGCCGACATCTCTATGAGTTTCTAATAACCCTAGTGCCCCGAAACTGTGGGGACTTTAACAATGAATTGACATGACTTGTTTACATTATTGATCCTCCCGATCGGAACATCGGGGCAAGACAACATGACTCAAATACATAATAGAAACATCCCAAAATAAACATCGGGTTACAATACATAAAATACATAGATGAATACATTTCAAAGTTACAAATACATCAACACACAGATTGGGAGGGTACCAACAACAAAGAAAATTACTAGCTCTAAAATTGATATTAGCTTAGGTTGTCGGAAAAAGAGTTCAGTAGATTCATTTGATGAGTGACTCTATTATTATTATAAATTTGATGAAGGGATTAGTATATGTCCAATATATTCTTCTCAACCATATATATATTCATTTCTAATATTTAAATCTAGATTTAGAAGCTTTGGTGCTAACTTTGTCAACATAGATTTGAGATAATGTCCTTGATTTGATCAAATATCAGCTTGTTTAGGTTAGCCAATCAAAAATTGGATTTCAATATTTTCCAAGGCATTCAATTTTGAGTCTAGGAATAAAAATATTTCATACTATGTTTATGTCTCGACTCCTAAAAAATCTCAAGGTTGAGAGCCAATGCAAGCAGTCTTGCACAGAACATTTCCTTCATGTAACAAAATAGTAAATTATCTATAAAGGGGATATTTGGTATACATGTGTTGCATGGAAACAATGAAGAGGCTGTGTGCATCGATGATGAATATCACTACACCACAACACCCATGCAAATGAATATTTCCCCCACATGTGCCATATGTTCCATTTGTGAAGATGGATGTATGCAACATCAAGAAAACAGTCTCCCAGTATTATTCACATGACTTGGATAAAAGTAGATGAGTCAGAATGGGGCACTGACTTCTCCCAAACACTCTATGATAGAGTGGGGAGATGTTCACAAGGGTTTGGGTTAAGTGATTTGTGTAGCACAAAGGAGGTTGCGCAATATCACGTGACACCGCACAAGTCAAAGGGAGCATGATGGGCAGAAAATAAACCGCTTTTGAATATTTTATGCATATTTTTGTATTGGTTGACCATATTTTGTGGATATAGGTCATTAGTGGTTAAATCAGTTGGGAGCTATTTAGAAGTGGACATTGAATGTAAAGGCACAAGCCTATATATAGATTAGAATTGCAATTGTAAAGAAACATCGATATATCAACAGGTGTATGAGATGTGTATGAGACGAGACTAAGTCTTTTGGTGATTTCTGAATGACTCTGTGGATTGATCTTTATTTTGCTGTGGACAAAGAAGAGTGTTACTTTGGATATATTGTGATGAAATTAATATGATACGATGAATATTGAGCTAAATCACTATTGTTAGTGTTCCTCTTGCATATGCTACGATGTTTTTTTCCTCTCTTTATTTGCCGCAATGACTCTGTTTTATGAGGAATGAAATACTGCTGCAATGTATTTCCCTATATTTTTTGTTTTATGAATAATGAATGCCATACTGCTATGATGAATAGTTGAATGATGCGATCTGTTAGATATGTGATTGAAAATATAGATCTATGATGAATACTAAAATATCTGATAAACGGTTCTTCTAGATCTGATAGTTATGCTGATAAATCATGGATTCCCCGATCCTCCTCCTTACTGCCGAAAACGTGGTTCCAACAGCTCTCCCTCGAACATATTGGGTGAGACTTCATCCACTCTGCAGGTGTTTTCGAGCAGCGTAAAACCTGTCTGGGTCAGTGCTCAGGGAGATCGCGCTGGTTGGGCATCGACATAGTGGGAACTCCTATCGAAGAGGATTTGTTGGTGGGTTTTTTCCAACAAATGGTTCAGTTGTCGGGACCTTGTTGTGACTAAAGAGGAAGATATGTTATCGCATCTGACGAAACCAGAGATCCATTATTGGTTTGACCTAATATTTCAAGAGTTTGCTGAGGCCAAGAATTAGAATTCAAAGTTAACAACAGACACATGGTTGGCAAGATACATTCACGACGGTCCTCACGAATGGTTTTTCTATGAGTTTCCCGTCATACTCTACGAGTGGTTGGCGTGATTCACATACAATAAGTGCAATTTTCTGGGAGGATATTCAACGTCTTGGACCCCGAGCTAATCCAAGAACTCCAAGAAACTAATAATAAGGCGTCACGGGCTGTTGAAGTCTAGTTGGGAAGCATTATGGAAGGATACATTATTGAGTTCGCAGTTGATACTAACAAGTCCTACAGTGAAGCAGAAGGGGAATTTTTCAACAGACCACAAGGTAGGTTCTTGTTTTCTCTACAATTATCAATCAAGATGATATTTTGTGAAAATGGCATACTAAAGATGCACCTCGAGTAGTAAGACTCTGGTGTGCAGAGGCTGTGAACACTACGATCGAAGGGGGGTGACGAATGGAAAGATAAGGGGTAAATGGGTGTAATTTTCAATGAGACTATGAGGGAAGCTAAGGAAGGGAGTGGTTGTACAATGGGAGGAGTAAGGTTCCCAGCAAAGAAGAGACAGAGGATAGGAGATCCTATTGCAATCGAAATGCAAGACCGCAAAGGAAAACCAAATGGGACAAAGCAGCCCCACAACAATGAAGAGGACGAGCAGAACCAGGATATGCCCAGGGTGGCAACAAGGTCAAACCCTGGAAGAAACATGTCCACACCTCCATGAACTACTCCACCATTAGGAAAATATACGCAATCTACATCGACGTGTTTGATGTGCCAAGAGGCATCTACTAGTAAAGCAACATTTGCACGAAGAAGGTTTAGGATGGAAGGAGATGATATGAAGCCAATAGTATTGGTTCTTATGTGAGGCATTCTAAACTTCCAGATAGACTAGTGACAAGGATGTAAAGAAAGGGCAGTTAGTTACTACCCCCTCAGGGTTGTGCGCTCGATTGGTACATGAGATTCATACAAGTCCTATAGGGGAATACGGCAAAGAATTTGGATGAGATTCGAAAGGGACTGCTTGAAGAATTCAAAAAACCAAAATCTGAAGCCCAATACATTACAGAGCTGAAGGAAATCAAGCAATTCCCTAATGAGACGATTTGGGACTTTGATTAGAGGTTTAATACATTGATGGAATGGCTCAGCTTCGATATGAGTGATGTCCAACAAAAATAATGGTTCATTGTGGCACTGGTCCCTTATATCCAACACCCATTAATGCAATAAAAGATCCCGACGTAAAGCGAGGCTCTGGAAATTGCGATGAAGCTGGAAGCTTCACCCATTGGAGAAACTCCTGTCAGCATGAACCAAATCCAGGTGCAGTTGGGGAACATGACAATTCAACTGCAGGATATCAAGAAGGAGAAATATGAACATGATGACTTGTGGTGCACTCGGTGTCATGTGGATGGACACACAAAAGATACTTGTCCTTATTTTCATAATTATCTACTCTCAGGAGCACCAAATCCATTGAGTTGTGGTAGTGTGTCATGGTGTCTCATATCTCAAGTGTATGGTCACTGACATGAATATTGTACCTACATGCAGAAAATGGTTACGAAGCTATAAAGCTTATATTGCACCTTATGTCACTCAGTTGGGCACAAGGATAGGGACTGTCAATCCTATGATCTACTTCAAGAGAGGACCTATGATGCATATTTTGTGAAAGGTGAAGATCCTCACATGGTGTAGTAGCCACAAATGATACAGCTGCCATATCAAGTCCAGTATACACCACCACCAATGCATTTTATTCTGTCACAACCACAAACGTAGGTTGCACCACAACTGTAGTTAGCATCGATACCACAGTACACTCAGACCCCAATGGATCCGCCATAGCCATAGTACATCCAAGTAGCACACTACATTCAGCAGTAGACAAATCCCCTGACAACAAAAAATGGTGCAACCGTAGTATCAACAACAGGTTTCTCAACCACAATATCAGTAGCAAGGAGGATACCGTGGAGGATTTGGATTCAGGGGAAGAGGAGGTTTCAGCCATGGAGGAGGACGAGGTTGTGCATAGATCCAATTTTATAACTGTGGGACATTTGGATACTATCAGAGAGATTTCCCCCATTTGAAATGCGTGTACTACAGGATGAATGGTCATATTGTTGAAAATTGTCCTTAGTTAATTGTGAGATGGCAAGCCACCAATATTCCATTGTTACAGAATCATAGTCAATTCTAGGCCCATAATCAAATAAAGAATCAGCAGCAACTAGAAAATCAAGGGTAGTCCCAAATTCTAGTACAAAATAATAATATTAATTATCCTATGAACCCACCGGTGAACCAGAATCCACCACCGAATCAGAATTCGCAGCAGAAAAAGGAATCAAGGGTCGATGGTTGTTACCATTCTAGTAGAACCGTGGAAAGATAATGTTGATGTCAGGATTGTTACTCGAGGAGGTGTGATGACTGCGGAAAATGGACCATGACCACAAGTGTGATTGGTTGGAAAGAAGAAAGCACAGTTTGATATCACAACTGAGAGAGATACCTTTTTCAAAGCTTGCAAGGCGCTTGGAATAAATCATGTGAAGACACCTATTTTTGGCATGCCTTCTACTTTTGATTCTTCGTCAGAAGATGGACCATTGTGACAGTATGGTACATTATAGCATTTCTTCAAATTTTTTTATCCCTGGAAAAATATCCCAATGCTCTGGTTGAGATCGAGAATTTGCTGCACCGACCGGATATGGAGTTGCGGGACTTTGCAATGAATTAATTAGAGAAGAAAAAGATGAGAAAGGAAATGCGGATGAACATCTAGATTGGGGACTACAAAGTTGATTCATTTATTCTTGATCTTGGGTCATATATGAATATCCTAATGAAAAATTCATGGTAGAAGATGGGGGAGTCAAAACTTGGTTGGTCCCCAGTGCAGCTAAGATTGTCTTATCAGGACAAAGTTCAACCGATCGGTCATGTGTCGAATTTGGTTGTAGATGTCAAAGTATGAGGACTTGTACTGATTTCGATGTAATCGAAGTCATTTATGGAGGGGGCTCCTATCCCATGCTGCTAGGGATTAGGTGGGCCAGTGACAACATGGTCATGGTAAATTTTAAGAAGCGGTTGATGAAATTTGAAAACCAGGACATCCGAGTCATTGCCCTGATGGATCCAAATGAAGGAAGGGGATATATTGAACCAGTCAAAGATGAATTCATGAGAGGATGGGATCACATTTATAATATCTCTAAAGATTACATCCATCCTACTACATATGGAGAACTAGGTTTGCATAGCGCTAGCTATAGGTCCTATGATTTTGATGACGCACTGGAAAATTGGCAGAACTAGCTGCATGAGGTATCACTCCAAAAATGTGGGCTGATCACGCAGTCACTGCGCCATGTCGTGACTGTGATCATTGATTTGTCGATGTATGAAGGAATACTGGAACTATCTGGGTTCCTTGAGTAAGTTGAAGCAAAGGTATATGAGCCTCAATGCTTGTTGGAATTAGGAGAAGCATTAAAGACCACTCCAGGACGCTGGTGGGCTATTCATGAGACCATTCGTGAATGGGCACAGTGTCGACGGTTGATGATTGTGCACTTCTATGATATGGAGGTATATAACACTAGGAGGTATGATGGAAAAAATATCCCTTTTGGTCATCTGAGGGAATGCCAAATGTTGTGGGCATTGCGACCCAAGGATGAGTGGGTCCATGATTTTATTCACACATTGGATGAAATGTCAAGGTCATGGTACATATCAGCAGCACTACGTAGAGAAATTACCACTTGGGAAGAGATGTCTGTTTTCTTTGTGCATACCTTCATCTTTACATATGTCAATGCAAAAGTTAACAATGCGCTACAGATCATTTGGGACGTAGTCTTGAAAGTTGTTACCATCGCATATCCTATGGACCTCCATGCATATTGCCACATGCAATCGATGATGGAATGCTACAACCTCTCTAGAAAGATGAAAGACATTGATGTTGTAGCACCAGATGTGCCGAAGGATCCCATGACTCAACTACTGAAGATTAAGAAAGTTAACATTGGGACAGAAGAGAATCTAAAATTTTCCAATATTGGGGACTACTGGGATGAGCAAACTATGGCAAGGATCACAGATCTCCTACATGAGTTTCAATATTTTTTCCCAACGAAATTCTCACAAATGAAGGGGATATTGGGTGACCTATGGGGAAATGAAGATCTTGTTAAAATAAGATGCAAAACTAGTGCGACAGAGGCCATATAGTTTGAATCTGTGATATAAAGAAAGGGTCAAGGATGAACTTGATCAGATTCTAAATGCAGGGATTATTGAGTTGGCTGAATAATTAGAATGGATAAGTAATATGGGGGTTCGAGACAAAAATACTAGGGAAATATGAATCTGTGTCGATCTAAGAAAGATGAATGATGCTTGCATGCATGATCACTTTTCGACATCTTTCACGGATGAGGTTCTTGAGGGAGTAGGTGGTAAAGAAATGTATTCCATCATAGATGGATTTTCTAGGTATCATCATATAAGAATTGCAACGGAATACCGCCACAAAACCACCTTTGTAACCGAATGGGGTTTCTCTCAATACACAGTAATGCCCTTTAGGATGATGAATGCAACTACGGTATTCTCTCGAGTTGTTGTCACTTCATTTAAAAAATTTATTTAAAAGTTTCTGCAAGTATATATGGATGACTGGATAGTCTACGGATTGATCAAGGATCACTTGGAAAACCTTCTCTTGATGCTGGAGAGACGTCGACAGCATCAGATCGCATTGAATTTAGAGAAGTGCATTTTATGTGCACCATTTGGGATACTGTTCGGTCATATCATTTGTAAGTAGTGGATTTTGGTTGATCCAGTGAATATTGTGCTCATTTTGAGCCCGTTGCCACCTACAAATATGAAGATGTTTCGTGCAACACTAGGGCATACTAGGTACTATCGCAAGTTTATCCGCGGTTATACTGTGATTACCATGCCCATGGAGAAATTGTTAAAGAAGGATGTCACATTCATATGGAGCCAAGAATTTCAAAGTAGCTTTGATACATTGAAGGCCAAGATGACTTTAGCACCCATAATTTTGTTCCTTGATTGGACCAAGGAGTTTCATGTCCATGTCGATGCCTTGTCTATTGCGCTGGGAGTGTTACTCGCGAAACCAGAAGAAGGAGATTTGGATCTTTCGATCACCTTTGCTAGTAGAAAGTTATCCTTTGTGGAAAAGAATTACATGACCACAAAAAGAGAGGGGTTGGAAATGGTATATGTGCTACAAAAATTCAAGCATTATCTCTTGGGTGTTCACTTCAATATGTTCACTGACCATTCGACTTTGAAGTCTCTGGTCAATAAGTCTCCGTTGGGGGGGAAGATCTGTCGCTGGCTACTTCTCTTTTAGGAATTTGATTTCGAGATAATTATGAAACTAGGACACATGAATGCTTGTCCTGATCATCTGTCCCGCATTGAGGCAAGTGAAGAACCCACCAATATTGATGATGGATTGTCAGATGCATAGTTGTTTCAAGTTGATATCACAGATGACCATTATGCATCGATAATTCAGTTCTTAGAAACTGGAATTGCACCGGAGGAGATGATGACCAGTCAAAAGAAGCAGTTGGTAGTGAAGGGTTCATATTTCCAGTTGATAATGAGATAATTATACAAGGTTGGACCTAATGAGATCCTATGATGGTGCATTCTACCTCATGAACAAGGGAAAATTCTAGAAGAATCACATGCAGGAGTTGCGGGTGGACATTATGGAGGAAGGGATACCACACGTAAGGTACTGCATGCTCGACTATGGTGGCCTACATTGCATAATGATGCTATAGATTATGCATGGAGCTGTGATGTCTGTCAACATGTCAGGAAACCATCACGGTGAGATGATATGTTGCTTGTACCACAGGCAACTTTACAACCTTTTGATAAATGGGTTGTGGACTTTGTGGGTCCAATCAACCCGCCAGGGAAGCGAACTGATGCGTACTACATCATCACAGCAACTGAGTATCTAACAAGGTGGGAAAAGGCCACACCAGTTGTGGATTGCACTGTTGCGACAGAAAAATGTTCATCTTTGAAAACATCATGACATGATTTGCATGCCCTAGGATATTGATGAGCGACCAGGGTAGCCACTTTATCAACCGCACAGTAAAAGCATTGACATAGGAGTTGCAGGTGCAGCATAAGAAAAGCACCCCATAACATCCATAAGAAAATGGAACAGTAGAAGCATTCAACAAAATCTTGGAAACTGCGCTAACAAAGGTATGTAATGCTAAACAGGATGACTAGGATTTAAAGATCCCTATGGTACTATAGGTGTATCGCACCACTTGCAAGAGGCTCATAGGGAAGACATCCTTCAAACTAGTATATGGGAAAGAGGTGGTTATGTCGATGGAGTACATTATTCCTAGTATACACATTACTGCAGCAACTGGTCTAGGCAATGAAGAGGCACTTGAGGAGTGAGCAATGCATCTACTTCAATAGGGAGAGGACCTCTTCATCACGAGCTTCCAACAGCATGTTGAGAAGGATCGACAGAAGGCATGGCATGATCGCCACATTAAAAAAAAACAATTTTCCCAATGATATTTGGTGTTGTTATACGATAGCAAGTTCATAAAGCAACCAGGTAAGTTACAAATGCACTGGTTAGGCCCGTATCTTGTTCATTCAATTACTTTTGGGGGTGTAGTTCAATTTCAGCAGTGAGATGGACTAGTGCTGTCAAAGATCATGAATGGTAGCTTCTTGAATCCCTATAGGACAGGGGAAGAAGGGTGCACTCTCTAAAATACTACGTAAAAAAAGAAGAAGCTAGAGATCAGCTAGAGATAGGTAGCAAGAGGAATAATGGGCCCAAGAGTGGGGGTCATATTGGGTTAAAGTGTAGGTGATTCAATAGAGAATAGCCAGTTAGCTAGAGAAAATATTGCACCTGAACAAGGGGGTGCAACAGAAAAAGGGTTGTGTGTTAGCAGAATGATGCACTGAGGGAAGAGGGTTGCGATAAGGTGGTACGCCGGAACAAGGGGGTGCGATAGAAAAAAGGTTGCGTGTCAGAAGGAGGCTGCACTAAGGGAAGAGGGATGCGAAAAGGTGGTCCACTGGACCAAAGTTGTGCGACAGGTAAAGATGGCCCATCCATGGGAGGCTACACTAAGAAGATAGGGCCACGACATGAAAAAGGGACAAGGTTACTCGGGATATACAGAGTGGCTCGCAGTGTATAGGAGACTTCGTGACAGTGATTGGATGTGACGTCAATACTCAATGACGAATTTCAGATACGGAAATTATGGTATGGCTAACATCATAAGTTAATGATAGCAAATCCAGAAGGCAGGGTAGCACAATCGACTGCATGGTTGACATCATAGGTTAATGATAGAAAATATGAATGGAAAGATGGAAGAATACTCGATGTATTTAGCACATGCATGAAGGATCCAGTGATAATGGTGCACCTGAGTGAGTTATGATGGAAGCTCAATCGAAGTTCGTGTTATAAACTAAGAACCAGTATTTGTATGAACACCATTACTAAGTGTTGCACTGAAAATTTTTGCAGAAGAGTTGGGTTGGGTTGTTGAAGGAAGCTTCGCTGCGTAATGAAATGGTGGTTGAAGGGACAATGCAGACCTCCCTAGATACAGGGCATTCTATGACTGAGAATGCTGTCCGAGCAGAAATTAATGAACAAGTTGTGAGTACATGGGTTAGTCTGGTGGAGATAGAATTATTTGGTGAAGTCATCCTTGGCTATGTTTCTCCTTGACGGTCTGAGGTGCCGACTTAGATGGCCATAAGGAATCCAAAGGAGACCAGAATCCCTCTTGCATTTGACTAAGTCTACAGGAACAGGGAACCAAGTCCTTCAAGCAGCGTCAGATGAGCCCAAAAGGACGAAGTGGATAGATGTGGGCTGAGCCTGAATGCAAGGAAGGACCAAGTAGCCAGATGCGGGCTATTCTTGACTACAAGGAAGGACCAAGTGACCAGATGTGGGGCTCCAGACTGGGCCAACATATATTTTTTTGAAGGACAATAGGAAATGGAGAATGATGTAGCATTCATAGAAGCTGGAGCATGATGGCATTGACAGTTACATAAGTCTAGCAGTTTGCTTAAAATCGATGTAGTTGACATTGAAGGAAGAAATTATGACCAAAATATGAGTTGGAAAATATGGAAGCAGTCACACACTGATGCATATGTGACAGTTTCTACTCTTCAGGATCATGGAAGACTCCATGGCCAGTTGACATGGCTTGAGGACGAGCCACAAGACTATGTTGGGGGCCTACTAGAAGGGGTTTGGGTAAGTGAGTTTTGTAGCACCATGGAGGTTATGCAAGCTCACGTGACACTATGCAATTTTAAGGGAGTACGATGGGTGGAAAATAAACCACTTTTGAGTATTTTTTCCATATTTTTTTATCGATTGACCATATTTTGTGGATATAGGTCATTAGTTCTTAAATCAGTTAGGAGTTAGAAGTGGACCTTGAATGTAAAGGAACAAGACTATATATATATTATAATTGCAATCGTAAAGAGACATCAATATATCAAGAGGTGTATAAGATGTGTATGAGATGAGATTGAGTCTTTTGGTGATTTGTGAGTGTCTCTATGGATTGATATTTCTCTTGCTGTGGAGAAAGAATACTGTTACTTTGGATCTATTATGATGAAAGTAATATGATACGACAGATATTGAGATGAATCACTATTGTCCCTATTCCTCTTGCATATGCTGCAATTTTTTTTCCTGTCTCTATTTTCCATGATGAGTCTGTTTTATGAAGAATGCAATACTGTTGCGATGTCTTTTCCTGTCTTTTCTATTTTATGAATAATGAATGCCATACTACTGTGATGAATAGTCGAATGATGCGGTCTATTAGATATTTTATTGAAAATATAGATATGTGATGAATACTGGAATATCTGATAACTGTTTCTACTAGATCTGATAGTTATGTTGATAAATCATTGATGCCCTGATCCTCCTACTTATTGCTAGAAACATGGTTCCAACAGCTCTACCTCAAACATATCGAGTGAGACTTGATCCACTCTGTGGGTGTTTCCAAGAAGTGTAAAACCTATCTGGGTTGGTGCTCAAGGAGACCACGCTAGTTGGGGGTCGACATAGTGGGAACCCTTCTCGACGAGGATTTGTTGGTGGGTTTTTGCCAACAAATTCCTCCGTTGTTGGGACCTCATTGTGACTGAAGAGGAGGATATGTTGTGGCATCTAATGAAACTGAATATCCAAGATTGGTTTGACCTAATATTGCAAGAGTTTGCTGAGGCCAAGAATCAGAATTCAAAGTTGACGACAGACGCATGGTTGGCGAGATACATTCATGATGGTCCTCACAAATTGTTTTTCTATGAGTTTCCCGTCATATTTGACGAGTGGCTAGCATGCTTCACCTACAAGAAGAGCAACTTCCAGGGAGGATATCTCGCATCCTAGACCCTCTAGCTAATTCAAGAACTCCAAGAAACTGACAATAAGGCGTCATGGGCTAGTGAATTCTGGTTGGGCAGTATTCTCGAAGGATACATTACCGAGTTCATGGTTGATACCAACAAGTCCTACAATGAAGTAGAATGGGAAGTTTTCAATAGACCACGAGGTAGGTTCTTTTTTTCTCTGCAATTGTCAATCAAGATGATTTTTTGTGAAAATGGAATACTAAATATGCACCTCAAGGAGTAATACTCCGGTGTGCAGAGGCTGTGAACACCATGATCGAAGGGGGGTGACGAATTGAAAGATAAGAGGTACATGGGTGTAAGTTTTGATAAGACTATGAGGGAAGCTGAGGAAGGGATTGGTTGTAGAAGGGTAGGAGCAAGGTTTCGAGCACATAAGAGGAAGAGTATAGGAGATCCTACTGCAAACGAAATGTAAGACCATGAAGTACAACCACACGGGATGAATCAGCCCTACAATGACGAAGAGGATGAGAAGACCCATGCTACACCCAGGGTGGAAGCAAGGTCAAACCCCAGTAGCAACGTGTACACACCTTTGTGCACTACTCCACCATCAGGAAAATATGTGCAATATACGTCGACGTGTCTGATGTGCTAGGAGGAATCTAGTAGTAAAGAATCATCTACAGGAAGAAGGTCTAGGATGGCAGGATACAATATGAAGCTACCTATGTTCCATGGAAATGGCACTGATGACTCGAAAAAATATTGGTTCTTATGTGACACAGTTTAGACTACCAAACAGACTACTGGAGAGGATGTAAAGAAATGCCAACTAGCGGACACCCTCAAGGGTTGTGCACTTGATTGGCACATGAGATTAATACAGGTCCTGCAGGGGTGCGCAAAAAAGACATTGGATGTGATTCGTAAGGGACTTCTTGAAGAATTAAAGAAACCAAAATATGAATCACAATACATTACAAAGATGAATGAAATCAAGCAATTCCCTAATGAGATGGTTTGGGACTTTCATTAAAGGTTTAAGACACTAATGGCATGTGTCATGTTTGATATGAGTGACATCCAACATAAATAATGGTTCATTGTGGCACTGGTCCCTCATATCCAACACCCATTAATGCAATTAAAGATCGCGACGTGGAGTGAGGCTCTCAAAATTGTGATGAAGCTAGAAGCTTCACCCATTCAAGAAACTGTTGTTGGCATGAACCAAATCTAGGTGCAACTGGAGAACCTGACAATTCAACAACAGGATATGAAGAAGGTGAAATATGGGCATGATGACTTGTGGTGCACTCAGTGTTATGTGGATGGACACACGAAATATAATTTTCCTTTTTGTAATTATCTGCTCTCAGGAGCACTGAACTCATTGAGTTGTGGTACCATGTCTTGATGTTGCATACATCAACTGTATGGGCACCGACATGAATATTGTACCTACATGTAGAAAATGGTTATGAAACTAGTAAGCTTATATTGCATCTTCTATCGCTCAATTGGGCACGAGGATAAGTACTATTGAGCCTATGATCTACTTCGAGAGTGGACCTATGATGCATATTTTTTGAAAGGTGAACATCCTCGCATGGTGTAGCAACCATGAGTGATACAACCACCACCTCAAGTCTAGTATACATCACCATCGATGCAGTTTATTCTGTCGTAGCCACATAAGAAGGTTGCACCATAACCACAGTTTGCATTGAGACCACGGTACACTTAGGCCCCAATGGCTCCTCTGCAGCCATAGTACATCGAATCAGTGCACTATGTTTAGCAGTAGCTGAATCCCCCACAGCAAAAAATGGTGCAACCCAAGTATCAGCAATAGGTAGCTCAACCACAATATCAGCAGCAAGGAGGATACCATGGAGGATTTGGATTCAGGGGAAGAGGAGGTTTTGGCCGTGGAGGAGGTTAAGGTCATGCATCAATCCAGTTTTATAATTGTGGGACATTTGGCCACTATCAGAGAGATTGTCCCCATTTGCAATGCGTGTACTATGTAGTGAATGATCATACTATTGAAAATTGCATGACCATTGATTCATGATCTCTAGACCAACTTGATATACTTTTATTCTGAGTCCAAGGTTGCACATGTGACTATGTGCATTGAAACTCGCATGTCACACGTGACTATATGCATTGAAACGCACGTGTCACATGTGACTATATGCATTGCAACCTGTGTGTACATTGAACACGTGATTTCCCTTTGAGAAACAAGCGTGTCATATGCGCCTTGCTTATATAAACACTCGCATGTAACTTAATTTGACATTAAAAAATATAAATCATGATTAGATGAGATTAGTTGGGCATTAATACATAACTATCCCAACTGTCTCAACCATCCTAACCTTCAATGGGGCTAATCAATGAATTCTAGAAGAGAAACGTTATGTTGGTGGTATACCTTCAGAGTCTTGGAGCAGCAGAACTTAGAGTCCTCGGTTGCACATGAGTCCTTGTGTCAGAAGCTGGGTTGTATTCTCACTTATTCATTGTTTGTTAATAAATATAATTCTTCTTTGAATATTTGTATTGTGCTTTTCTCATGTATATTGGTTAATGAATGATGTTATTTCTATTATTAATATGTGTTTCATCTAAATTCTTATATATATGTATGAGATATTGCTTGAATAATTGGCTCTTTGCAAGTGAAGCGAAGAATCCCTAGAAGCTTTGGAGAAGATTGAAGTGGGAGAATACCAAGCTTGGATCAACCATCATAAACCGGGTAAGCCAAAATCTCTTCCTATTCTCATTTAATTTTCTATAAAAGCTAATTGTCTGCAAGTCTATTAGTAAGTTGGTAAGCCTAGATCTTAGGTTACAAGGGTGTATTCTCCTGTATAATAGAACTGGCGACTCTGCTGGGGAGTCCAGCCTACTATGGGTTCATCCTGTAGCTTCCCTTTACCAGTCGTTGTTCTGATTCTAATTCTAAGTGTGGTTCTTTTTTTGTTCTTTTGATTTACAGTGTAGTGTTCCTAGAAGTATTTGCTATTATTTTTTCTTTGAAAAAAATTAGCGATACACATGGGTTACTTTGTGCACAGTCACATGTATCACTGTGTACATGCAGGTTGTTGTCTAGATAGTTGCGTGTCGTATGCGGGTTTCTTGCATACATAGTTGTGTGTTTCCTGTAGCAGTCTAAAAGTTGGATATGGTTTTCTTGTCCTTGTCTCTTTAGTTTTTTAGTTGTTTAGAAGTCCTTTGTTTTTGGCATGACTTTGTGAGTCTGAAGTCTGTGTGTCACACCATTTTCTTATTCTTCAATCCTTTGAGCATTTTGTTTGAATTTATTTCATCTTGTGAAGTGTAGGTGGCCCTCCTGCTTAGTATCTAAGTTTGAGTGCTTGTGTCTAGGTTAGTGATCAGGGCCTTGGATGCTTTATACTCTATGCTACAGTTTTTGGTATCACTTGTCACTTTTTATTTTTGTGAATCTAGTGGACTCTTTGGGTTCAATAGTTTCTCTAAGTCAGGTTTTTTCTGAGTCTTCTTCCTATTGGTTGAAGTAGGTCATTCTAGGTCCTTTATGCCTCCTTTCACTTTTTATATGCTTTGATTATTCAAACTTGTTCAAAACTTGCATTTAGTTGCATTATAGTTTTTGAAGATTTTTAAAAGAGAAGAAAAACATTTTATACTTTTGCATTTAGATGCATTTAGTCGTTTTTTTTCAATATTTTTCAAATAAAATTCAAAAATTATAAAAAAGAAGTCTTAGTTTTCTCGCATTTAGTTTTAAATTCATTAGCTTCTATTTGCAAAAAGAAAAGAAATTTGCTTTAAGTTGTCACAATTTACTTTGAAATTTTCTTTATACATCATTTTGCTTTTTCTTATCGAGTCTATAACACCACATTGTTTCACGCCATTTACCTCTAACTAAAAACAATGTACTAAAATGAATTATATAATTAAAAAATTATTAGTAAGTTTCATTTTTTAGGCTCCTACACCAACTAGCTTAGGATAGACTTATGGATTAGGGAGTTTCAACTCTCCACAAGTGTTTGATTTCAAGCGTAGTTGGCCAATCAATAGGTAAATCGTGTTCTATGTTTATTGTATCTGGGAAGCTCCTCTCAAATGAGTGTTAAGCACGAGGCTGCGTGGAGGCTTGGATTGAGGAGATAACCCTCTGATTCCTTGTCAAAGAATAGACCAAGTTTTTTTCACATCTAGGGACTTCTGTCAGTACCACCTCTTAGGCCCCGTGTGGTGTCAGTGTTGGCAGGGTTTTAGGCTTTTCTACCCTGCCCATGCGTATGAATCAGGATTGCGATTGTCCCCCTAGACTACTAGTATAGTTGTGGTAGCCTTTAGTCTCTTTGGAATCTATGGTTCATACAAATATACACCAAAAGGCTATTTCTGGTTGACCTTGGATGGGATTGAAAAGTAACCCCTGGTAGAAGGTGTGGGAGGGTGGCTTGGTGATTCCTCCACTTATGCCTAAGAAAATATACAAGGATTCCAAGTAACTGTCTCTTAGATTTATTTTGGAAAGAATATCTTATACCCTTTGTGTCTGTTTTGGCTTTAGGAAATGTTTTAGTGATTGATGTGTGGTTTGTTTGTGTTTAGTTAACCTTAGCGTGTGTGAAGAGTCATTTTTCGACCATGGAGGACCAACCTCTTAGAATATCAAGATGGTTGCAAAACCTTCCTCCAACTACTACTGCAGAGCTTCCATCACCCCCTCAAAGGCGAAGATTAGATACATACGGTTCTTTTTAACCGGTAGGAATCAGTGAAGTTCTAGGTGAACCAAAACTTAGGACAAACTAGGTTGATACAGCCATAGTAGAGATAGAATACTATAGAATACTTGTAGGCTGACGAGTTTGTAAGAAAAATTAATTCACCTCTTACTGACTTAAATGATCTTGTGATTGTCGAGGTTCTTAAATTTGATTCACCTGTGATTGGTGTTCCCGTGAGAATAATTATGGCTAGCTCAGGAGAGGGTCCATCTACCCCCATCTTAGCCATTCCGGCTAAAGGAGTGCCACCTCTGCCAGTTGGTATTCCTAGAACAAATATACCTTCTACTCCTTTAACTCCATCTAGTAGGGTGGTTCAACCACCGAATTCCAAAAATGTAGTAGGCCCTTCTGGTGGGGTGTTCACTAGGATCAACAATGCACCTTTTCCTTCACCCTCTTTTGCACACACTTCTCAGAGTGGTCCTACTAGATCCTCTTCATTTGTCCAGATTTTCCCATGGAATGGGGGGCACATTCCCCCATCCACTCCTTATGTAGGCCCTACACCTGCATATGTGGGGATGTAGTTTGGAAATACTAACTCTTATGTTTAAGGTTTCCAAACTCTCATTTCATCCCCATTCACAATCTCTCCCTTCTCACCTTTTAGCAGAGGGATACATGCTCCTGCTTTCCAGACTTCAGTCTCAACTGGAGCGGATCAAACCACATACACTGCACTGCAGACAAATAATCCACTGAATTATGGGTGGAATCCGTTTCAAAGTAGTCCAACTACTTCGCAACCGATAGCTATGGGAGACCCCTCCTTTACATTTGGGAACCAGGGGGAAATTCCTTCTACCTCCCAAGATCATACTTTTCAGGCTCTGGTTAGGCCCAAACTTTCATTCCTAGCAACTTTAAACTTGCCATATTTTTCCAAGTTAATGAATGAATCAGTGAAACATGATGCCACTTGGCCAACTGTCCCTACCAAGCTAGCCTTAGACATTCCAAAATTCGAGGGAAAAGTTGGTGAACACCCAGGGGCTCATATCACCACCTTTCACTTGTGGTGCTCTTCCAACTTGCTGAATGATGAAACCATTCATTTGATATTGTTCCAAATAACTCTAACTAGTGCCGCAACAAAGTGGTATATTGAACTTCCCTCTATTGTGTTTGACAATTTTTGGGACTTATCCAATGTGTTCCTTAACCACTTCCAACTTCTTGTCTGGTATGATGCCGGTACATATTTATTTTCCACCTTTCGGTAGGACAAAGCTACTCACTTTTTGGATCATATCCAAGAGTGGTGAAGGTGGAAGAGGCTCGTCAAGGCCAGGATTCCACCCATGTTTTTGTTAGAATGGTTCCTTAAGTCCTTATTTCCATATATATCTAAGGATGTATCTATCGCATGAGTAACTAATGAGGAAGAATCTATCCTCATGGCCCAGTAGTTATATTTGATATACTCTCGGTCTGGGATACTATATGAAATCATACTTGACACATCGTGGCCAACACATAGTGGTGAGAAACCTAATCCTGGACCCCATGCTGATGCCATGGTTGGTTGAGTTAAATCTCCCATTGTAGAGTCTTCGGGGAAAAAAATCCATGAGTTGTCTATTAAACAGTCCACAATGGAGGCCGCAAAGGCTCCCCCCTCACCCCAAAATGCAAATGCTTTTCCTCAATCCTCCCAAATGTTGAAATATTATAACTTCAAAGAATATTATACATGTATCTTTTGTGGTCCCGAATGGTCCTACCCAAAGAACCAATTGTATTACTTTATTCTCTAATGCTTCTAATCAGAAGAACTACTAACAGTCATGAGGTAGTCCCATCTAATTGTAAAGGTGGGTCATTAGCACCCCAGTGTGGTTAGTTGAGCCTACATGTGTAACTCAAGCCTACATGATTAACTCGAGCCTACATGTCGGAATTGATAATTAAATTGAATGGATGAATATAAATAGAGGTGTGGCGCTCCTCATTTGGAACACACGCTCTCACTTTTGTAGCATTACTGGAGGAGAGAGAAGTAGTTGGAGAAGGAGGAGGTTCAATGTTTGATCTCCCTTTTGGTTTTACCTTTTATCTTTTGGGGTATCTATATTGAGGAAGGTTTTGCTAGTTTTTTCTCTTTAGGGTTTTCCCAAGATAAATCTTTGTGTTCTTTTTGTATGGTTGTTCTTGTCTATCTTTTAGTGACCCTGTATATATGCTTTTGTTATGAAATTGAAATGAAATACTAATGTTCTAGCCTAGCATATGAAAATTCAACATGGTATCAGATCCACCATGAAAGAAGGGATTGTGCAGCTACAAAAGGTAGGGATTCTTACTTTTTGGGTCTCTCTCCACAATTGATCAGCAAAATAAGGCTAGGCTGGCTCTCCATTGAAGGGTGCATCTTTCAATCGAAGCGGAATTCAATTTTGAGCATTTTCAGTTTTTGGTGCGAGAAATTAGGGATATCTACAGAAGAAGAATGTTTGAGTGAGCCCAACACAGGATTTCTTTCCTCATCAAAATCGAATTTTAGAGAGCTGGATCAATATTTTTGGTTGGGTGAAACTCCGGGAAAGTCAAACCCTAGTTTGACCCCGAGTTGGAAAACCCTAAATACTAAAACTGATAAGTTTTGGTACATTTTCTATATATATGGATTGGAGAATGATTAGGCTCAAAAACTTGTAAATTTCTAATATAAAATCATTATGTACACTGTCTCCAAAATTCAGCCTCATATTCTCTATATTCTGGGAGATATGATCCCTCTAAGTTAGGGTTCCAACCTCTTCTAGGATTCATCCCTAAACAGGACACCTGGGGAGAATTGATACATCTTGGGATACAAAGGTCCAAATGAAATTTTGGAAGATTTTACAGAAATTGCATGGACTTTAATTTCGGTGGTTTGAGTTTTAGACTCAAAAGATGAAACAATGACACATGGAAGTCCGTACAACTTCGTTGTTCTGAACAGTCTTGTAACAGTTCACCTTGGTAAAATGATCATAAGTCCCAATTGGTGAAAAAAATTCTGATGAAACCTATGGTGTTGGAACAGGGACATGCCTAGGTACCTTAGTATGAAGTCTCAGACATAGAGGAGCAGAAATTTCAGAGATAGTGCAGAAACAGTATCAGGAATTTCTGCAGGACAAATTGGAAAAATAGTGCTTCATGTTCTGGGAGCTTCCCTCCACAGTTTTCAGAAAAGGAGTACATTAGATAGATTATCTTAAAGAGATCTATATTTGTATCCAATCATATATGAAAGATTCCAATTTTTGAAAATTATTTTTTCTCTGACAAACCCTGAATCAGCCAGCTCTGGAACCAGGATGGACACCTCAAATCGGTAAGATCTAATCTTTTTCTATTTCCATTTGAGGTTCTCATCAGCTTGATGATAAGCTTGGTGAAGTTGATAAATTCCAAGAATGAAAGTATTTTATCTCTCTGAATAAAATGAATTGGACACCTACATGAGTAGAGACGTTCCAGTTCCAGAGGGATATGAGGCTCAAATCCTTACTCCAAAAGAACTTGGTCAAGGCCAAGAAGATCATTCCTGATTTAGTCACAGATCAACTTGTACCACAAGTGTCTTCCCTAAAGACATCGAAAGAGATTTTTGATTCCTTGACCAAGCTATTTGAAGGAAAGAACATACATTAGAATATGACCTTAAGAAATAGGTAAAAGAAGAATTGAAGAATGCAGAAGTGGTGATAGCCACCTTGAATGGACTCCCAGGATCATGGGATTCATTCATGCGAGGAATGTGTTCCAGAAGGAAGTGATTACTTTTAGTTGACTCTGGGAAGAAGAAGAATCTCGACTCATATGAAGAGAAGAAGAATATGGGAGAAATTGAAGATCAAGCTCTCACCATTCAAAGAAGATCCCTCAAGCGATGAGGAGTATGAAGAACTCAATTCTTGAAGAACCTCTTATCCATCTTATCATTTGGATAAGAAATGATGATGTCCTGAATGAAGAAGATGATGAAGTATAAGGATAAAAAAGGAATCTACCTACTAAACGAATAAAAGATAAGTATTCAATTGTCATTTCATGATATTGTTTTCTTATACATTTGATTATATTCAGTTGATGTGTTATGCATGATAGATAGGTTGCATTAATGACAGTAGTGAGATATGGATGAATGTTGTGTTGGATAAATAGTTGCATGATGCATAATAAATTGTCATTATGCATATGTTTTATGAAATAGTTCTAACCATGCAACTGGTGCATTTGAATTGTAGGGAAGGTCCTGTACAACTTCCTACAAGAAAAGAAGGATGAGACTTGTTCCGAAGAACAAGTGATGATAATTCAATAAACATGAATATGAAGTTCCCAGGGTCAGAAACATCATGATGTAGGAAAGAGCTTCAAAGAGCGGTAGATCCACCTCGAAGGATGAAGACCACCATGGCTATGAAAGAAGCTATGATCAAAGAGTAACAATTGATCATGAGGAATGATGTATTCAATATGGTTTTGAGACAGAAAGGGAATTATGTAGTATCTTCCATATGGATCTACAAGAACAAGTGTACAAAGCAAGGTTCATGATTTGCCTCAGAAAGAATAGACTATGACATAACATACCCTATTGACAAGTATATATCAAGCATAGAACCACTTGTAAAAAATGAAGAGGGAAGATGACACTCCACTTCAGGAAGAGTGACAAAAGAAGATATCTGAGTTCGACATTGTACGACATGGTGGATAACTTCCTGATGGTTTGAGACTTTACCAAGAGTAAAGTGGGTTCAAGGTTGAATGCAGAAGACTAGGATATGTTGATGACCTGACAAGATGAACTCATGGAAGATGTTATGATCAAAGAATACTAGAATTATGTTTGGGATATAGTAGTCAAACCAGAAAGCAAGAATGTGGTATATTCCAAATGGATTTGCAAGATAAAATATGTTGCAGATAGAAGTAATGAAAGGCTCGTGGCTAGAGGTTTCTATCAGAAAGAGGGAATTAATTATGAAGAAACATTTGCCCCAGTAGTACGGTATACTTCGATTAGAGCTATCATGGCACTTGCATCCATGATGGAGTGGGACTTACACTAGATGGATGTGAAAAAAACTTTTCTGAATGGTGTGATTGAAGAAGAAGTATGTCGTGCTCCCTATATGCAAGTAGACTACTACCAACATACAGAGTGTACAATATTTATTGTCAACCCAGGACAGTCTTTGTATTTCAAAGGATAAATGCACAGTATATGCTTAAACACAAAGTCACTGCAATTAAACACTATTATCCCCTAGCAACTATGCTCATCCCAAGAATCTACGTAATCCCACTTATCTTTGAAAAACTACAATATCAATTACTTTCTACCATGCATCAAGGAAAACAACATAAGATTCAAATTACAATTGCAGATAAAAGGAAATCCTATTCACATCCCTGAACAAGTAATTCACCATTCAATCTGATTACTCTTGAAATCCACAAGCATAAATCAAATGTTAATCTAGGAATTCAATTGCAAAGGATTGAGTTCAGCTACTCTCAGAAATTGAAATACACGAATGAAATTCAACAATAGTAACGGTAAAGATAAGCTGCAAAGATTCATGGAATAACGACTAAAACTGTAGGATGAACAAAGCTGTGTACAACTACCACATGAATTGTGTAAAAGATAGTTACATACTCAGTCGACTGTCACTCTGTACCACTCATAGATCTCAAGGAAATGCCACCACAATTATACTATAAATCCACACTTACTACGTACAAAGGGAATAAAATCAACAAGACATCACACAACGGATGAATTAGAAAATCCTAATTAACACAACAATCTCTGTGGAAGGCGGGCCCAACCTTCACACAGAGATGTTGGCTGAACAATGTAAAACTTCTTAAACCAGAGGTAACTCCTTATATTAAAAAGAGAATGATTACATATATTGCTCCCACTGCTAATACAATGAATGAATTATATGTTCAGCAACCCCCTGGGTCGAGACAGCTCCCCATATTTATACATGCAGATCATAACATTCAATCCTATTAAAGGGCATCCATGAAGATCTCTGATCTTCAGGTTCCCTAAATAACACTAGTTGTTACAAACGTGGCATAGTAAAGATATAGAAAATATGAGAAATCTGTTAGTTCGCCCAGGAATGGTGATATTTTCTGATCACAATTATACTCGAGTAGCAATGTACCAAAGATCTCCAATTGTAGCGCATTCTGTTACAATTGCCTTGTCATAGCTCTATCTAAGATGTCACATTAAAACCATGTGCCTTAATTGATGATAGGAGGGATGAGGATCATCTTAAGTGGCGAATATTCCTCCTTTCGAGACTTGTTCATCCCCATCTTCCTGCAGTCCACTTATCTCAAACTACCTTCATAAATCATAACATGTTAGCACATTTGAGAGATACACAGCTTTAATTATCACAATCATAAGCATTAATAAGATGAAGCAATGACCAGTCATACCTAGGCAGTTTGGGGAATAAAGTGAGGACAACAAGTCTGATTAGCATGTTGAATGGTGTAGGACAGGGGAAGAAAATGTGATTGGGGATGGTTAAAAGGGACCAATTCTAGGCTCAACATCTCCCCCCAACTATCCTATTGCATGTCCTCATGCAACAACCTGCATCGTTCGGAGTTTGAATCCTGTATTGAGATCTGCTCATGGAGGGAGGAAAAATTGTAAGGAAACTCAAGCACCTCATCTTTCTTTAAAAATCCTCTGTGAGTAATCCAATACTTCGAGCATCGCTGCTCCTCTGTCCTAGTTAGGGAGAAATCCACATTATACAGTTTTGTTGGCCACCAAATGAGGGGGAATTTGAATTTCAAACCCAACCAATTAACCCCACACTCCCTGATACTTCCCACATAGCCATTGACCCTGGAAAGTGCCTGCTTGAAATTCTTGGAACAGTAGGGGCCCCGGCTTCTGAGTGCAGGGGAGGCAGCCTGCCATCTATGCTTACTCCCTTCCAATGCTACCTGCTGGTGTCTGGAAATGTAGTTGGTGCAAGTGGAGATCACTTCTTCTTGAAGTCTCATTATATGCTGCCTCTAGGGAGGACTTGAAAGGAAATTTATGTACCAAGTCAAAAGAATACCAGGATTCTAGGGCTCGCTTCGAATCCACAGGTTGGTGTGAGCTTCATTGTGAGAAAAGGTTTGAAAATACCTTTCCCACTGAGCATGATTGCTCAAAAAAGAGGCAAAATCTCTCAGCTGAACATCCCTTGCAAATGGAACTAGATTTGAGTGGCGGTCTAGAGGGCAAGCCATCTCATGCAAGTATAGTTCACACAGCAAATTTTGATCCTCAAAATTGCTTCCAAAAAATGTCTCCAGAAATTTTGCTGAGGTTGTTATTTCAAACGACCTCCCTTCCTTCACAACCTTCAATTTAAACCAGACAAATTTTTCAAACAGGAATACTGGATAAGAGGAAGAAGGTTTCCTGGTGCCCAAAAGTTCTTGAGAGAGAGCATACATCTGCTCTTTCTCCTGCTGCATGGATTGGAACTTTTTCAATCCTTTCAATTTTCTTTGTAGCTCTTCTTCCCAAATTTTGTGTTCCATCCGTTCTTTTGCCCAATTTTCTTCCAATCCCCCGATGATTTTTCTATGCTCACTGAGAGAAATCATGCCTCTCTGGTGTTCCTCCACCTGGATTTTCCATTTGGTCACCTCTAGCCTCAGAGTTGAGACTTCTGTTGTGAGGTTCAAGATTTCCTTTTTATGATGCTCCTCTTGATCCAAGTCCAAATCAATGAAATTTCTAAGGGGTAGAAGCACTAGTTATTGTGGGATAGTGTCTTCCTTTTGGGAATCCTGCACATCTAAGTTTACTATGAGAGTTGTTGGTTCTTGTGTGACAAAAAATTCCTTTAGACTCTCTTCAATAGCTACATCCATTGCTCCTAGAGACACTGGTTCTTGTGTAACAGTGTCTTCTTCTTGGTTACCCTGCATTTCTGAAATTGGTTCAAGAGTTGCTGGTTCTTGTGTGACAGCAACTTTCCTTGGATTCTTCTCAATAGCCACATCCATTACTTCTAGAGACACTGGTTCTTGTGGGACAGTGTCTTCTTTTTGGCCATCCTGCACAGCTGAGGATAAATTGAGAGTTACTGGTTCTTGTGTAACAGCCACTCCTCCTGGATTTCCTTCAACAGCCACATCCATTACTTCTAGAGACACTGGTTCTTGTGTGACAATGTCTTCTTTGTCCTTCCGCTGCTGAGATTGGATGTCTTCCTCAGTGTGTAGCTTCTCCTCAAGGATTTCAGTGTCACCTGAGGATTGTGTCTATACCTATTCATCCTCACTCCAATGTATGTCGGGAATGATATCCATTCTAGGGTTATCTTCTAGTTTCATTTCAGGGGTCCTTGCTGAAACCTCCAAGGATGTTGGTTCTTATGTAACAACATCCTGGCTTACTTCATCCTCCTATTGTTGCAATTCTTCTCCTATGATTTCTGTATCACAGGAACATCCTGGGGTTATAGTGCAGAATTATTCATTAAGCTCCAGAGTGTCCTCCATTTCAGATTCTTTTCCCATTTGCTCGGCCAATTGGACAAGAACACTCAGGGATGATGGTTCTTGTGTTATAGCACCCTGTTCAAGTTCATCAATGTCTTGCCCTTGTGGCTCAGCTTCTATAATTTCTATGTCATAGGAGCATTCTGGGGTTATAGTGCAATCTTTGTCCCCATCATCATACATGATTTCATCCTTTGGCTCCTCTGTCACAGAATTGGTGACAACTTCAGTAAGGATGGTTAAAGACGCTGGTTCTTGTGTAGCAGCATCTTCTTTTTCTGCAGCTTCCTCTATTGTAGGTGCATATTGTTGTGCTGTACAGGTATGAATTATAATCTTGTGGCCTACCTCCTTGAATATTTCCCCACAGGTAGGACAGACCACTTGCTCATCTTCCTTGCCAGGCTCGGTAGAGTTCGATCCCTCCAGTTGGTCTACAGCCTCCACCAATGTGTACATTTTCCTTTCACCTTGTTTCCTGCAGGTTTCTTTCCAAGTTTCCAATTGCCTTCTAAGTATTTGGAATTCCTCTTTTAATAGTGTATTCTCAGCCATAAGCCCTTCAACTCGGGGCTCTTCCTCGATTGGCCTTTGTGGAGCATCCATTGGCCTTGGTACAAGGATAGGGAACTCAATCTGTGCTTCTAGGGTTGCGCATATTTTTCTGGCTGCCTCTGTTGCTACAAATGATCTAGTTCTTTTCTTTCTTATTGGTGGGGTTATTTTAAGTTCATCAATTGATCTCTTTCTTTTCCTTTGTGGTGTTTTCTTTTGTGGGGATGGGATATCGGGATTCACAGCTGAGGTCGAAGGAATATCCCCTATTCTAGCATTTTCTTGCTCCTCCAGCTGTTCTTCCTCAATTAAAGTTCCTCCCCACTCAGGTGAGGATTCAATAGTCACCAGCTTGATATTTTCTTCTGTTGCCATGGCTCTGTCACCTTCAGGTTCAATTGTCGCAGCATTTAGTGCTGCTCCAATTTCACCTTCTGCTGCCAGAGCTGCCCTGTTATCTGAGTTTTCCATAAGGTTTTTATCGATATTCTCCCTCAATTGCTCTATTTGTACACCTAGTTGCTCTTCTTCAGATCCAGTTCCATGC
Organism: Pseudotsuga menziesii; assembly: GCA_001517045.1. Lineage (NCBI taxonomy): Eukaryota > Viridiplantae > Streptophyta > Pinopsida > Pinales > Pinaceae > Pseudotsuga > Pseudotsuga menziesii. Next base: position 194,784 of record LPNX010711519.1, on the reverse strand, counting down.
CCCCCCACCCCCCAACTACATTGGAGGGACTTTGGTCCTCCTGTTGTGGTTGAACTTGTTCCTGTTCTATTGGGACACCCGACAAGGGAGTGGGTTCCTGAGCTCGAGCTGTGAATTGCTCCCAGGTTATATTATGCTGGGCAAGGGTTCTTAAAATTATTAATTTGATAAGACCATGGTGGGTCAGGGAGGCAAGTGGATGCTTAGCAGCTTGGACGAATGACACCATATGACGCAAGTCATGAAGTAGATAGTATGGAATGTTCAATAAAGTTCCATGGTAAAGATGAGAAATTAAAGGTAGTTTAGAATTATAAACAGTTTGGTACCTACCTTCACAAGTGATGTATTTCTTGAGAAAGCCAGCAACCTGGTCCCATGGCCATGGAAATGAGTGCAGTACGATCCCTCCTCTTGATGATTGAACTTGATTCCCCTCCATTAAAAATGCTTCCCGTGCAGTCGTCGTGGGGACTTGTCGTCCAAACCATGCCCTTCCCACCTGCGGGATGGCAGTAACCTCAGATATAATGGCCTCAGACACTTCTATGCATAGCCCCCACACCTTAGAGTGAGTTTCTGTGAGGTCTAAAGCAAATTGCAAAGCTACTTCACGATTGAATCTGTCCAGATGTTCGAAAAATTCTGTCCACCCGACGGCTTGAAAGATGGCAAAAACCACAGCATTTTTCCTGAGCTCCTGTGTATTGGAGGGTTCATAACGAGCTGGAATCCCCATGTTTCTGAGTGCAAGATAAGGTAGCTGTCCCACAGATTACAGAGCCCGAAAATGGAGGTTACAGCACAAAGGATGCATGAATCGCTTGGAGGAGATGTTCGAGAATAGGCAAATTTGGAAAGTTCAGCACAAAAAGAAAGTTCGAAATTTTTTTCTGAATTGGGGAAGGTGGCGGTTATTAGGTTTTACGTCGCACAGGGGAAATATTTAATTAGGACATAATGGTGATATGAATAAAGGTACGACTAATATCGTTAAATCATATCAATACTTAATCACATGATAAACCAAAGCCATACCTTGTGAAATTGTGTGTTGGATATCCTTCGGAGACTGGTGGAACGTGCGGTTGCTGACGTTGCAGAGGCTGAATGCATGTGTATTCATTGATTTCATCATTATAACTGGGATACTACCATAATTATTTCCGCCCATGAAACACAAACCATCACGTCCACATGGTTGGAATTATGAAAAAGACCGTCACCTTATGGACCAGCTTGCCGACATGAGGAGGAATCGGAGCCATATCTAGCAGATTGAACAGTGTAGGAAGCAATTTTCCAATAAAATAGGAGTTACCATTGGAGTTTGTGAAACAGAAAGGCGGCCCTTAATGCTGGAGATAGCGGTGAAATATAGCAGAATTGCAGCTTCCAGAAAAATATCACGGCCGCGGAAAATATGTTGCAGCTACCGAAAAACAGTTCACGGCTGCCGGAAGAATATGTTGCAGCTGCTGGAAAATATGTTGCAGCCACCGGAAAATATGTTGCAGCTGCCAGAAAAGGGTTCACGACTGCCGGGAAAAAGGTTTTTACGGTCATCGGGGAAAAATATTTATGGCCACTGGGAAAGATGTCACAGCCGTCGAGAAAGGGTTCAGGGATGCCGGGAAATATGTCGCAGCCGCTGGGAAATTTATTTTAAGGAAAGGGAAATGTGGCATGGGAAGGCATAGGAAAACGACTCTCATTCGATAGGCCCAATCTGGTCATTCTCCTGGCACTTCCCTGCAAATTTTGAAAAACAACAGCAAATGAGAAGATCAAATGCAAAAGGAAAAAAAACAATATATAATGAAGTAGGAAAAAAAAACACCATTATTTATGTACAATAATTCAAACATGATTTACAGTTTAAGGATTGGCAAGGGCAGAGAGAAGTTCCTACCCTGGTGCTAGCTGATAATCTGGATCGGTGACAATTTGCGAAATAAATGCATCTTTCGAAATAGGCTTACAGTACAGTCACAGTCTGTGGCCATTAGCAAATAATGGTATGCGATTTTCATCAATGGTCACTAGGTGGAAAATGCCATTGTCAAATACCCTGTCGACCAAGTATGGACCTAGCCACCTTGTATGTAATTTACTTTTAAAATCCCTTTTGAACCTGGAGTCATATAGTAACGCCCAATCTCCTTCACAGAAGATTTTCTTTTTAATAAATTAGTCATGCCAATTGGATCTCTGTTGCTAAAGCAACAAAGTCTGGTCCACTGCAGCTAACCACTTCTCATCCAATTCATTTAGTTGATTCAATCTTCTCTTATGGGCTTATGTTACATACATATTCATTTCAATGGCTATCTTCAGGGTCTTGATTTCAAACTCAGTTGGAAAGATGGCACTCTTTCCATACACTAAATCATAAGGAGAGAAACCTATGGTGTTGCGCCAAGTCGTGCGATATGCCCACAGTGCTTCCAGAAGCCTGTCAGCCCAATCCTTTCGATGGATCTTAACTATTTTGGTAAGGATGGATTCAATAACTTTATTAGTACTCTCCACCTGACCATTGGCTTGGGGGTGGTAAGGTGAAGCCACCCTATGCTACACATGATACTTTCGGAGTAGGGATTCAAATTGATGTGACATGAATTGTGGTCCCCCATCGGTAACTACTTCCTTCGGTACCCCAAAGCAGGTAAAGATTTCACTGTACAAAAAATCAATCACCTCCTGGTCATTAGCCTTAGCCAAAGCTACAGCCTCTACCCACTTGGTCATATAATCAGTACAAACCAGAATGTAAGCTTTTTGCTTGGAAGGAGGGCTGATAGGTCCAACAAAATCCAGTGCCCATCTATCAAATGGTTCAACTACTACTTGAGGTTGTATAGGCATCTGATCTGTCTTATTGGGATGGCCCATCCTTTGGCAGCTATCACAGGACTAAACATACCTTTTAGTATCCCTGAAAAGAGTCAGCCAATAGTAGCCCATTCTCAGCGCTTTGTGACCTGTTCTCCTATCTGCAAAGTGTCCCCCGCAAGGTTCATTGTGACAGGCCTTCAATATATGAAAGATTTCATCTTCCCTTACACATCTTCTAATTTCAAGATCAGGTCCTGTGTAGAAGAGATGACCATTTAGCCAACAATACCTGGCACTTTGCTGGATGATTTTTGTCTTTTCTCGTTTGGACATGTGTGGCGGGAGCTTTCCTGCAACCAAATAATTAGCGACGTCTGCATACCATGGGGAATGAGCTGAAAGTGCGAATAGATGTTCATCTGGAAAAGAGTCCTCAACAGGCAAACTATCATCACTGTTAGTAAAACGAGATAAAAAATCAGCGACGACATTTTCTTTCCCAGGTTTATCTATAATGGTAATATCAAATTCCTGCAATAACAAGAGCCATCTGGTCACTCCAGCATTGGTGACAGGTTTGTTCATTAAATATTTAATGGCCGAGTGGTCAGTGTGCACAAATGTAGGGTATCCAGTAATGCAATGTCGAAATTTATTAATGGAGTAAACAATAGCTAGGAATTCTTTTTCAGTAACAGTATAATTAACTTCAGCAGGGGCTAAGTTTTTACTAACATAATAAATGGCATAAGGTACTTGACCATCCTGTTGTCCTAAAACTGCTCCAATGGCAATATCATAGGCATCTGAAGAAATATGGAAGGGTAGGGTCCAATTAGGTCCCCTTAAGATAGGATTTGTGGACAACTTCTCCTTAAGCTTATCAAACACTGTCTGGCATGCTTCACTCCATGCAAACTGTGCATCCTTCATTAACAGAGAGAACAAAGGAGAAGCAAGTTTGGAGAAGTTTTCTATAAATATTCGGTAATATCCAGCATGTCCCAGAAAACTTCACACCTCTTTCTGAGTTGAAGGGGTAGGTATATTTTTTATCACCTTGATTTTTGAGGGGTACACCTGAATGCCATTGACAAAGATGAAATGCCCCAATACCACCCCCTCACTCATCATCATATGGCACTTTTCAGTGCTGAATGAGAGCTGAGTCTGTTCACAGCGAATTAAAACCTTCTTTAAATTCTCCAGTGCTTCCTCAAAATCCTTGCCGTAGGGAGTAAAATCGTCCGTAAATATTTCCATACTATCATTAACTAACTCAGAGAATATGCCAATTACAGCTCTTTGAAATGTTGCTGGTGCATTACATAAACCGAAGGGGAGCACTCTATAGGAAAACGTTCCCCAGGGACAAGTGAAGGTGGTTTTATCCTGGTCCTCAGGAGCAATCTGAATCTGATTGTACCCGCTAAACCCGTCTAGGAAGGAGAAGAACTTCTTCCCTGATAAGGTGTCGAGTACTTGGTCAATAAAGGGAAAAGGGAAGTGGTCCTTTTGTGTAGCCTTGTTCAACTCCCTATAGTCAACACAAACCCTCCATTTACCATTTTTCATGGGTACAATTACGAGTGGGGAAACCCACTCGCTATCTGAAATAGGATATATAAATCCTTCTTCCAAGAGTTTCTAGATTTCTTCCTTCACTATGTCCCTTAAATTCGGGTTCATTCATTCTTGAGGCTGAAACACAAGCCAGGAGTCACTTTTAATATAAATATGATGGGTGCATAGATTAAAGGGGATACCCCTCATGTCTGCATACTCCTAGGCAAATGCCCCCTTGTGTTCTTTCAAGTGACTGATCAGGCGTTTCTGCTCATCTAAGGAGAGATTAGGGTTAATATTCAAGGTTTTTCCAGGCTCTACCTCTATAGGAATACTTTTCGAATTTTTCATTACTGGGATTATGTGTGTGTCACCGACTAATGTTTCTTCTGTAAGATTTTCTTGTTCTTCCTTTCCCAGGGTAATGTTCAGGATTTGATAAAAAAATTTATCAACTGAAGTGGGTTCACTAATAAAATTATTAATAGCATCGCCTTTCGTTTCATTTTTAAAAGTTAAGGCCTTCCCTATAGTTAATAGTGGCTAAACATCCTCCTCTTCCTCTGGTTCTATCCAGAGAGAAGTTTCAGCCTCTAGACTTGGCTGAGCTGGAGGATAAAGGGTGAGACTTTTAGTCTCAGTGCCATCAGATATAGTCATGGACCCCGATCGACAGCTAATGCAAGCATCAGCTGTGGCCAACCAAGGCCTACCCAAGATCAATGGGTGTCCTCCCAGCTGCGATTTTGGTTGTAACACCAAAACGTCAGCAGGGTACTCCCATGAATCTACTGAGATAACAAGGTCATCCAGAATTCCTTCAGGTCTAATGGTGGATCTGTCTGCCAATTCCAAAATGGTGGGGGTTGGTCTAATATTAGTGAGCCCAAGATTCTTTACAGTCTCAATTGTTATGACATTGATCGCTACTCCTAAATCTACTAGCACGTTGGGTATCTGTGTATGTCCTACCTGTACAGTGACAGTAGGATTTCTAGGGTCGTCATACTTAGCCACTGGGGTCTTTCCTATTATCAAGGAAGATAAATTCCCTATGACGTGAACAGTGGGAGGATCTTTGGGTTTCCTTCCTAGTTTCTTGGTGCACAAGTCCCGAATGGTTCTAGCATAAATAGGTACGTCTTGAAGAGCTTGAAGAAGGGGGATTTTAACATAAAGATTCCTTAACTCTCCTAGGAGGTTAAACTGAGGTTTCCCCCCTACCCTTGGTAGCATTAGTCTCTCGGGGTATGGTGGTTTCCTTATCAGCTAGGTAGACTGCGTATTGTCAGATTTATCATTTGATGTTTCATCCATCCCATCTAAGGGATGCTCAACATCTTCAATGATAGGAACTGTATCGGATGGATGCTATGAACTCCCTCCCTCTTTATGCACAGAAGGTGGAGCATATTCTGTAATTATGGGTTCTACTATTTTCCCAGATCGTAAACGAATATCATTGCAAGGTACAGGGGAAAGAGAGTAGGCCGGCATGTTGACAGTCTCCAATTAATGGACTGTTTTATTATTTGGGTTAGGATTAGGTTGGGCAGGCAGCTGAGGTCGTATTGGTATATTAGGGACAAAATGATTATGCACCTGCAGCTGCGACTGTTGAGGTAGGTATTGAGGATATTGAGGGAATTGAGAGTATTGAGGAGAATATGGTGACTGTTGTGGTGAAGGTGGTTGAGGAAACTAGTTCCTGAGATGGAAATTCCTCCATCCAGGAGACCAAGACGTAGGTTGGTGTGGTGGCTATGGCCAAGGATTCCATGAGTTATAATTTTGCATTGCAGGTTGTGAAGGATTCCACTGAGCATAACTTAAAGGGAATTGTGTATTCACATTTTGCATATTATTCTAGTTGCTCGTATTATTCAAAAATGGAAACGAGTCCAAGGACATACCTTGATTTCAAGGCTGCCAAGGTCTCTTCTGTGCAATAAAATAGGCCAATTCCACCTATGGAGTTGATTCCTGCAGAACAGCCTTTACTTGGGGAAGCGAGGGACATTCTTTCATTTCATGGTTCAACTCACACAACTAACATACTTCTACTTTATCAAGCGGGCATTCTCTCAGTGTATGATTCTTTCTACATCGGGGGCAGAACACACCGAGTGTGAGGTCCTCCACTGCCTATTTTTGTTTTGCCTTCAGGACATCAATCTCTGAGGAGATGGAGCTCATCATCTCTGTTTTAAAATTTTCAAGGAGATTTCCTATCTCTACATGGGTAGCTCCTCCATTGGACGACTTCTAAGTTCTGTCGAAGACATCACATTCTAGCTTATCCCGTTTGTCCCGCTTATTGTTCTTGGAAGACCCCCTGGAGTATCTCTTACATAATTCCACAATATTTCCAAAAGGTTCTTTAGAGATATATCCCTTTCCTAGAAAGTTTAACATGTCCAAACAATCATCCCTGATCCCACGAAGCAAGATTATCTTGAGCACGTCCAGCCCCATGTTCGTCTGCCTAGCTCTTTGCACATTGTACAGTAGCCTTTCCACAAAATCCTCCAGACTTTTGTCCTCCTTTTATACCATTTTGAACAATTCCCTTCTTTTGTCCTTGGTGTTGCAATATTCCTGATATTTCTCTAGGAACACCTGTTTCATTCTATCCCAATTAGCAACAGTTCCTCCCCCAAGGCTCATGACCGAGTGCAATGAGTTGTCCTTCAGGGTGGTAGGGAAAATTTTTAGCTTTTGTGCATCGGTGACATAATCATAGCTGTGATAGAGGATATCGAATTAAAAAAGGAATTCATCTAAATCTTCTGCCGCCCTTCCATGGAAGCGAGCAAACACCGATGGTGAGATATTTTTCATAGGAGCTATCCCCTCTAGCTGCTGAATCGGAAATTGCAATGTAGCCATTATTCCTTTAGGTAGGGAATGATTCTCATGATGATAGTTTTCCCCCATTTCCTCTTCCTCGTCGGACTCGTGTCTGTTACTCATCTCCTCTTTTGTTTTCTCCTCTTTGTTTGTTCCTGCGCTCTGTTCCTCATTCTTCTCTTCGTCCTTCCTTTGTTCCTCATTCTTTTCTTCTTTCTTTTCTTCGTTCTTTTCCTTGTTCTTTCACTAATCAGTAATATTTTGGTGGAACTACGTCCACTCTTCTTCAGTTACAACTTTCCCGTAAATGTGGTAGATTGGGCTTCTATCAGCAGGTCCAGTTGTAATAGTTGTGTCCTCTCTTGCAGGGATATTTGTGGAAGTCACGGCTGCTCGTGTGTCCTCCATCGTGGATCCTAACGCTGGTGCCCTAGGATCGGTAGGGTCTCTTCTGATAGGAGTTTCTTGATAGTGAGCCATGGTGGATGAATTAGTTCTATCAACAAGATCGTCGATGAATGTCCTTATTCCCAGTGGTGGACCTCGACCGCAACCCGAACCACCTGCACTGTTAGTATTTTGTGGGGTTTTGGGGTCTAGAAGATGATCACGCTTTACCCTTCTTGTATTCATGCAACCCAAATCATTACAGCAAAGAAGGTAGAAAAGACTAACTAGAAACAATTGCAAAAATTGCAACTAACAACGGTGTTTAATTTCTATCCTTCCCCGGCAACGGCGCCAAAATGTCATGCTCCCGATATGCTAGTAGATTACTACCAACATACAGAGTGTACAATATTTATTGTCAACCCGGGAAAGTCTTTGTATTTCTAAGGATAAATGCACAGTATATGCTTAAACACAAAGTCGCTGCAATTAAACACTATTATCCCCTAGCAACTATGCTCATCCCAAGAATCTGTGTAATCCCACTTATCTTATAAATACTACAATCTCAATTACTTTCTACCATGCATCAAGGAAAATAACATAAGATTCAAATTACAATTGCAGATAAAAGGAAATCCTATTCACATCCCTGAACAAGTAATTCACCTATTCATTCTGATTACTCTTGAAAGCCACAAGCATAAATCAAATGTTAATCTAGGAATTCAATTGCAAAGGATTGAGTTCAACTACTCTCAGAAATTGAAATACAGGAATGAAATTCAACAATCGTAATAGTAAAGATAAGCTGCAAAGATTCGTGGAATAACATCTAAAATTGTAGGATGAACAAAGCTATGTACAACTACCACATGAATTGCGTAAAATATAGTTACCTACTCAGTCGACTGTCACTCTGTACCACTCATAGATCTCAAGGAAATGCCACCACAATTATACTGTAAATCCACACTTACTGCATACAAAGGGAATAAAATCAACAAGACATCACACAATGGATGAATTAGAAAATCCTAGATTAACATAGCAATCTCTGTGGAAGGCTGGCCCAGCCTTCACACAGAGATGCTTGCTGAACAATGTAAAACTTCTTAAACCAGAGGTAACTCCTTATATTAAAAAGAGAATGATTACACAGATTGCTCCCACTGCTAATACAATGAATGAATTATATGTTCAGCAACCCCCTGGGTCGAGACAGCTCCCCATATTTATACATGCAGATCATAACATCCAATCCTATTAAAGGGAATCCATGAAGATCTCTGATCTTCAGGCGCCCTAAATAACACTAGCTGTTACAAACATGGCATAGTAAAGATATAGAAAATATGGGAAAGTTGTTAGTTGGCCCAGGAATGGCGATCTTTTCTGATCACAATTATACTCGAGGAGCAATGTACCAAAGATCTCCAATTGTAGCACATTCTGTTACAACTTCCTTGTCACAGCTTTGTCTAAGATGTCACATTAAAACCACGTGCCTTAATTGATGATAGGAGGGCTGAGGATCATCTTGAGCGGCAAATATTCCTCCTTTTGAGACTTGTTCAGCCCCATCTTCCTGCAGTCCACTTATCTCAAACTACCTTCATAAAACATAACATGTTAGCACATTTGAGAGATACACAGCTTTAATTATCACAATCATAAGCATTAATAAGATGAAGCAATGACCAGTCATACCTTGGCAGTTTGGGGAATAAAGTGAGGACAACAAGTCTGATTAGCATGTTGAATGGTGTAGGATAGGGGAAGAAAAGGTGATTGAGGATGGTTAAAAGGGACCAATTCTGGGCTTAACAAAGTATACATAGAATAGTCACAAGGATATGAAGTTGAAGACAGATGGACTCACGTATGCAAGTTTAAGAAGGCCCTCTATGGCTTGAAGCAAGCTCCTAGAGTCTGATATGGAAGGATAGATATTTTCCTAACGAAATTCGATCCTAACCGTTACTTAAAAGTTATAGAAGATGAACATGTCATACTATTACTATATGTGCATAATCTATTCCTGACAGGGAATGATAAATAAATTGTAGAATGCAAGAAGAAGCTTGCTGAAGAATTTTAGGTGAAATACCTTGGGTTAATGCATTATTTCCTAGGGCTAGAAGTATGGCAAAATTAAGAAGGAATCTTTCTCAACCAGGGAAAGTATGCAGTAGAGGTATTGAAAAGATTTGATATGTTGGAATACAAATCCATGTCCACACCCATGGATTCCAACTTGAAGTTGTTAGCTGATGACTCATCAGAGTTAGTGGATGTGACTCAATACATACATATTATTGGGTCGTTAAATGTATCTAACAAATACCAGACTAGACATTTGTTTTGCTGTGAACACCTTGAGTCGGTATCTAGTTCAACCTAGATGGGTTCACCTGATAGCTACAAAACATGTGATGAGATATCTGAAAGGGAGTACAGACTTTGGTCTACACTATGATGGAAACCATGACTACAGATTGTATGACTATACAGATGTAGATTGGGTTGGAAGTATCTCAGACAGGAAAATCACATCAGGTAGATGCTTTTGTTTGGGCTCTGCCATGAGTCCATGATTTAGTAGGAAACAATCCAGTGTTTCTCTTAGCACGGCTGAAGCAGAATACATAGCAGATTGCTCTGCTAAGTTGTGAAGCCATATGACTTTGGAAGCTGATATCAGTTCTCTTTGACCTAAAGATGGATAGTACAATTATTCTATGTGATAACCAGAGTTGTGATGACAGAGAACCCTGTGTTCTGTCATAATACATAGAAATCCGGCATTTCTACATATGAGATAAGATGCAAATGATGATACTATAGATGCAGATGATGGTGATTCAGTATTTCTATACTGAATATAGAGATGATGATGTTTCAAAATTCCCATACTGAATATATAGATGATGTTTCAGTATTTACATACTATAGATGCAGATGATTGTGATTCCATATTTCTATACTGAATATAGAGGTGATGATGATTTTAGTATTTCTATACTGAAGATATAGATTGTGATGCTTTCAGTATTCACATACTGGAGATACAGATGGTGATAGTTTAGTATTCACATACTAAAGATGTAGATGATGATGGTTTAGATGATGATTTGTTGACAAAGCCTCGGTCCCGAGTAAAGTTAGAACACTTTCAAGATAAGATTGGTGTGGTTCGAAAAGACCTTCCCCAAAAGGGGGAGTAGTGATGTTGCGATGGGATTGTATCATCCCTGGGAACTTTCCCTAAAGTGATCTGGTGACCTTGGTCCTCGAGAATGAATAGGGATTGTATCATCCCGGGACATCTATCCATAATGGATCCGGTGACCTCAATCCTTGAGAGTGTGGTAGGATTGCGTCATCCTTGGACTTAGTCCTAAAGTGATAGGGATTGATTCTCCTGTAATCAATCTGGTGACTTCGGTCCTCGATAATGTGGTAGGATTGAATAATCCTTGGACTTAGTCCTAAAGTGATAGGGACTGATTCTACCATAATCAATACGGTGACTTCAGTCCTCAAGAATGTGGTAGGATTGCATCATCCTTGGACATAGTCCTAAAATGATAGGGACTGATTCTCCTGTAATCAATCCGGTGACTTCGGTCCTCAAGAATTTGGTAGGATTGCATCATCCTTGGACATAGTCCTAAAGTGATAGGGATTGATTCTCCAGTAATCAATCTGGTGACTTTGGTCCTCAAGAATGTGGTAGGACTGCATCATCATTGGACTTAGTCCTAAAGTGATAGGGATTGATTCTCCCGTAATCAATCCGGTGACTTCGGTTGTCGATAATGTGGTGGGATTGCATCATCCCTAGACTTTAAGTCCAAAAGTGATCCAAAGGCTTTTTTGTCTTTGAGTTGTGGATTGTCACATTGTTGCTGATGATGATGATGCCATACTGATCGAAAGATTAGAATATGATGATGATGACGTACTGATCAAAAGATTAGAGTCTAATGATGATGGCATACTAATCAAAGGATTAGAGTGTGATTATGATAATGTACTGATCGAAAGATCAAAATGTGACAATGGTGTACTAATCAAAAGATCAGAGTGTGATGTTGCCGATGTTGCTATTCAAAAGTTCAAAGTATGATGATGATGTTGCTGATGTTGCTGATTGAAAGATCAGAATATGATGATGATGTTGCTGATGTTGCTGATCGAAGGATTAGAATATGATGATGATGATGTTGCTGATTGAAAGGTCAAAGTGCTAAAGATGTCGTTGCTGATCAAAAGGTTAGAGTACTGAATATGTTGTTGCTGATCAAAAGGTCAAAGTGTTGAAGATGTTGCTGCTGATCAAAAGGTCAAAGTGCTGAAGATGTTGCTGCTGATCGAAAGGTCAAAGTTGTTGTTGATCGAAGTGGTCAAAATTGTTGCTGATCAAAGCGGTCAAAGTGTTGATGTTGCCGAAGACTGAACATTGAAGATGAAGACTACGTGATGTTGAAAAGCTTGCAATGATTTATAGATGTGTTACCCTGATGATGTCGATGATGTCCTCTATTTATTTTCTATTATTGTTGTTGTTGATGTTGTTGTATAATACCCTTGTTGTTAAGGGGGAGTGTTGAAATATTGTAACTTAGAAGAATATTCTATATGTATCTTTTGTTGTCCCCAATGGTCCTACCAGGAGAAACAATTGTATTACTTTATGCTTCGATGATTCTAATAAGAAGAAATAATAAGATTCATGAGGTAGTCCCCTCTAATTGTAAAGGTGGGTCATTAGCACCCCTGTGTGGTTACTTGAGCCTACATGTGTAACTAGATCCTGCATGATTAACTCGAGCCTACATGTCAGAATTGATAATTAAAGTGAACGGATGAATATAAATAGTGGTGTGGCGCTCCTCATTTGGAACACACACTCTCACTTGTGTAGCATTAGTGGAGGAGAGAGAAGTAGCTGGAGAAGGAGGAGGATCATTATTTGATCTCCCTTTTGGTTTTACCTTTTATCTTTTGGGGCATCTATATTGAGGAAGCTTTTCCTGGGTTTTTCCCTTTAGGGTTTTCCCAGGATAAATCTTTGTGTTTTTTTTGTATGGTTGTGCTTGTCTATCTTTCAGTGATCCTGTTTATATGCTTTTGTTATGAAATTGAAATGAAATAATAATGATCTAGCTTAGCATATGAAAATTCAACACCAAATGGGAAATCAGCAGCCCGGTGGGAAAAAGAAAAAGGGTAAGAAAGGTGAGGGAAACCAAAACAAGCCTGATACCACAAACAAAGATGATGGGGGAAAGAAAGATAAGAAACAAGTGAAGATTCCTTTCAAGTTGTGCTAGGAAGATCACCTGACCCATAAATTCCCTCTTATTTATCAAGCTTGGAAGCTGCTAAAATATCAACAACCGGTTGTCCTAAAGGATCGATTTCCCTAAGGACAGAATGCAGCTTCAGTTTCTAACGTAGCTCGGGGTACTTCTAATGCCCCTGACCAAAATTCTATCAACATGGTACGATCCGAGACATTACTCTAGAATCTAAATAAGAACTATTAGATCGAGGCTTCGGAGAAGGGTAATTCTATAGGTAAAAATTTTAACCCTCTCATAATTGAGAAACCTACTGAACCTATACCTAAGATACTGAAAGGTGTCTTCAAGAAAGAATTGCATAATCCTAACATGAGGGTTGTATCCACTGTTACTATGTAGTTTAATATTTATCCCAAACCCCATGTGCAATGTTATCTTTGGAGGTACTACAAAGTTGTCTTGCCCAGCGAGATGCACTCTTAGCAGCCTTAGGTACTATGGATTCATCGAGCCTTATGGCAAAATTTAATTTGTCTAATGTTAAGAATTGCCTACTGTATCATGTGGATTTGTCAGCATATGTCATCTATGGTGGAAACACCATTGGGAGGACATTTTTTGAGGAAGATACTTCCACATGTGTCATGTCTTTATCTTGCTAGAAGGCTATTGGATCTCCAAAGCTAGTTCTATCGAACACCTTACTTACTGCTTTCGATGGAAGGTCATTTCATCCACATGGTATCCTACTAGATTTTGAGATTAAGTTGGCATGGAAGGAATTTTCTCTTGAAGTAGAGGTGATTGATGCCACATTGGATTATAACTTACTTCTATGGAGAAGCTATAATTATGCTATGTGTGCAATCACCTTAGCTGTTCTTTGATTGGTAGTGTTTCCACACTAAGGAAAGTTGGTTACTTTTGACCAATAAAGTTTCACTAGAAAGGGCCATATGGAAACTAATTAGTCAACTGTGCCATTGGTTGATCAGGTTAGATGAGATAATGAGAGCTTGGGGGTTGGTATGTACTCATAATTAATGGGAACCTTTGATATCCCATCCCTAGTAAACTATCTAGGTTCTACCTATATTGGGAAGTATGTCTAGAGGATTGTCGATAGAATGGATCCTTTGGTTCTTCATTCCCATAATGAACCTAAATTTCCCTTATCGATATTGGACATGACTTGTCAAGCTATCACTAACACCACTGTTGATCCTATTCCAACTCCTTTTTCATTCTCTAAAGAGTCAGAAGAAGCTTATCTTCCTGCTTGGGAAGCGAACTTTGTATATTCCATTGATTTCTTAGACAAGGTTTTTCCTTCAAATGAAGCCATTTTGGAAGCCATGAGTAATAAAGATAAGATCTACAAATATATTCACCATAGATCCTATTCCTTTCAGAATTGAGTAGAATCAAGCACTAGGAGTTCGATATGAGACCGACAGAAGATGTTGGTTCTACCAATATATTTCCAGAACCTCCTGTCATTGAAACTATGCATATCGATGCAAACACTTTCTTGGAATAGGTTTCCATATATACTACATTGTTAAAGGAATTTCATAATGCATGTGTTTGGTCATCCATACTAGGCATAGATTCATATATTGTTGAACATGGAATCTAAACCTACCTTGATTCTAAACTTTTTCGATGAATACGGAAGAAGTACTATGCTTAGGCTTAACACTTTTTCTTGTATTTTTATTGTATGTAACTTTATGTACAATAGTTAGCCGGTTTGTGTTATTATATCATCTGTTGGTTGATACAGATGTATTCCGAGTGGTTTGTAGGTTTTGTAGATGGTGCTAGTCATCACACTTGCAACCTGGCTTCTGCTGCATGGGTTATTTACTCACCCTAAAGACATATAGTTTCCTCTAGAGGTGCTTTCCTAGGTCCTACTACCAATAGTGTGGCCGAATACAGGGTCTTCATTGAGATTTTATGGGATTCCTTGTCACATGGAATCACTCAGTTAGAATTCAAACTTGACTCTCAATTGGTGGTTTCCTAGCTCAATCGAGCTTATCGGGTGATAAACCCTATCTTGTTACATTAGTTTTTGCAAGTCGGATTACTGGAAAGAAATTTTGATTTTATTTCATTTAATCATATTCCAAGAAATCAAAATTCATTAACTGATGCATATGTGAACTATATCTTAGATTGGCACTTAACACACGTTTTATAAAAATACATAACAGATACATTGTATACACATGTAAATAAACCTGAAATATATTTGTGTGTGTGTGTGTGTGAATATCTGTCCATAATATAGGTCGATTTTTTATCCTCAAATCCAATCATAACTCTATAAATATACAAAAATAAACAAAATTTGGATCTCAATCCATAAAATTCCCCTAGAACTAATCTTGACCACCCTGGTTACCCTGACCTCCCTAGTCATCCTGATCACCCTAGTCACCCTAATCACCAACCTCCTTATCTTCTTCAACTGCACCAGCCTCGACAGCTTCTATGTAGACAAGTACAGCCATGTCTACCCTTCGCATAAGGCATATCCAAGTAGGTGGAATTCTGACAACAAGTTCCTACATGATGGTAGGGATCTTTCCAATCTCTATGGTTGGAACTTGGTAGGTAATCTTGGCCAACTTCCCCTCGATTACCCTCATAAAACCCTGGTCTTTCCCTATCATTGCTCATACATACATCCTGGGATTCCCATCAGGGAAGATAGGCCCAATATCTTTATTTTAAACATTAAATGGATTAAAAACTCTTATACATATGTATATATCTTTATGATAAAAAACTCATAACAATTTAAAAACTTAAAAAGTAAAATAACAAGAGGGAGGATGAGATCATTGTCACCTCAGAATTATAAACCAGCATATGGAAACTATCGGCCCCACCATAAGTAGAAATCATCATCATACATGCTCTAAACTAACCCGTCAACGCCCTGGTGAAGGACAATCTCTCCCCACCTAGTCATTCTAGGCTAACAAGGAGAGAATGGTGGAAGTGGTACCACAGAGCGGATTGCGGGCACTCTCTCAAAGAAGAACACCACTAATACACTGGAATACCCAAAATTCTTCCGTTGGGATCTCTTGTAGTTAGAGAGTTGTTTTTTCATTATCGGGATTATTCTCCAGCACCAATCAAACAAAGTTCCCTATAGGCACTCTACAAAAATCCTCAGTTGGTTTCGAGTAGCAAGATGAAGCGATGAAGATCCTACAACCCTCACTATAGTACTTACGAGCACTTTTAGCAGGAAGTTACTAATATGTACAATAGGGGTGCATGATCCATTTTTCTGACTCTCGAACATGTAGTAAGTGTTTACATAATATTTAAAACTCATGGGGGTCACTGCCCCTGCCAGTACCTTTGAGGTTGATAGGTGTTCCTTGTTGAGAAAACCCTGTGATGAATTATAT
The DNA here is from genome assembly GCA_001517045.1 of Pseudotsuga menziesii. Classification (NCBI taxonomy): domain Eukaryota; kingdom Viridiplantae; phylum Streptophyta; class Pinopsida; order Pinales; family Pinaceae; genus Pseudotsuga; species Pseudotsuga menziesii. Next base: position 178,391 of record LPNX010711519.1, on the reverse strand, counting down.
GTCTTCCAATTCCACCTCCAAGATCTCACCTTGAAGGTCAAAAGCCCCAAGGTCATGGTCCCATTAGCCAATAAAAAAATAGAGCAAGCGGACACTGGCCCCCATAGGTGAAGTAAAAAAGAATTTTAGTATCCCACTTTGTCACAATGCTTTCATAGTGGGGCCACTACAAACTGTGGCATGGTCCATATCTTCATGTTCCCGTTCCCTCCACTCCAAAACCATAGTTAAACCTTCCCATTAAACCATTATCAAGAATTAAAATTTATCAAAATAATTTGATTTTCGCCATAACATCATTTTTCCTATGTCACACAGTACACACGCCTTTCTTTTAGACATGTTGTGTGTGACACACGGGTTGCCTTTGGGCAGGACGTGTGTAAAATGTTTGTATGCGACTATGTAAGTCGCCTACTCGTATGTACCGTGTGGCCTCCATAAGACAGGCTTAAACTTCAAATTTTTTCATAAAATTATAAATTGAAGCAGTTGAAATGGAAGACCAAGGAGAGATAGCTTACCTGGTGCTTACGGAATCGAAAATTGCCCACTGGTTTGTCCACACTGAGCGATTGAAGTCAAAGGAAAAAATTGCCTAAATTGTGTAAAAAACATGAAAGGGTATTTTTTATTTCTATTTTTGGACTATATATAGGAAAAATTTCAAATTGTGGGTTTTTAGCCTATAGTTTCAAAAATTGTGTTATAAATTGAACTAATGCCATGTCATTTTTTCCTCATGCAACAGGTCCAAGGTCCTTTAAATTCGTTATTCACTTATATAGGGTAGGAATTTGGTCATTTATATGCATTTTTGCATCTATACCTTATCTGTTTTAACCCTAGGATCACTACTTTGACAACGGACTATGGTGTTTAACCATTATTACCTTATCTATACCATTTTTGTTCCGTGGATAGGGCCTTCCTTCCATGAGTACCCTAGTTAGAACACATTGTTGTCTTTTGGTACTCATGCCGCATTCATCATAGGTTTAGGGGAGCCTTCTTAGCTATTTTTCATGCCAAATTGAGCCTCATGTTGGTCTCTTTTTACAAGCTATCCCCTTTATAAGGATCCCTACCCTTATGGAGTTTATTTAGGCCCAGGTCTAACTCCTAAAAATAAACTTCATTGCCAAGTAAACGTGTCCATTTAGGCTCGTTAAGAATATTTGAATAGGAATCCACATTGGTGGTAGTTTATCATTTTTTCGAACCATGTGGAATAATACAAAAAAGGAACACTCTTTTATTTGGAATTGAGAAGACTATTCTCAGGTATAGGTTTATCACTTTTGTGGACCTAAGGGACTAAATTTACAGAAAAGGACCGCACTATATGAGCTCAGTTTTCTCTGACCTAAACATGAAAAATATTATGAGCATATGTTATGCCTTTGTCATGCTCATTAAACCTTAAAGAACAAAGCATCAAGTTTACTGTTGTAAGCTCCATTTCTCGTAACCAAATTGATCTTTCCAAGTGATATTTCTTTCCTTCACACTTAGAAAACTCAAGCTATATGCTGTTGTTGAAGGGGAATTGGGTAGGTGGTAATTTAACCTTTTCTAACCTCCCTGAATAAGTATGAAAAAGGTGTGCCTAACTTCTTCGGAAGCTAAGAGAGTTCTTCTGTGGTATGTTTTATACTTTTTCATCCTTAGGATACTAAATTGGACGAAAAAGCACCCCCCTTGGAGTCTTCTTCGGAGTTTTCAGACACTCTAAACATGAAAACACCAATGAGCTACATGTACTAGTTAGAGCTCGTAAAATCCATGAATCAATGACTTTATCAAGCATTATTCTCTCCCCTCTTCAAGCTTCTCAAAAATGAAGAGAGACCTGAGATGACTTTCATTGATTCATTAAAATTTAACAAGAAATATAAAGAAGAAGTATTCTTTTTGGGTTACAAACGATGGCAGCATATCCTCCATGAACATAGCACTCTCTGAACTTTTGGATACTCATGTCTTAGTGTATACTTTCAGCTCATCCATTACTTCGAGTTTCTTACTCTTCCATTTGTCCTTTATACATGGGGAATCTGATCATGTCTCCTACATGATAGATAAGTTTAGTTTTCCTATCTGCAAAGTTAAAAGATGCCTTGGGGCATCTTTGTGGCATGCTCATTATTCAAGGATCTATGCTTGCATTTGATTATTATTCTGATTCCATCATTATCTTATTTGAGTATCATTTGTGTCTACCTTCCTATATCCGATTCCTAGTCACTCTTGTGATCCATTGGAGTATCTATTTCCTTCCTCATCACAATATGGTTTCTCATCAGCACTTCCTGAAGACGAAGAGCTAGAGTTTTGATGATGGTACCTTAGGTTTCACTATAATTATTGGTGAACTCCTTTTCTTTAGTTATCAATTTCACCTACTAATTGACAATATGTTGAGTCCTTTCCATGTTCGAATTCAACACATATATTCACATGGTAAGGATTGTACTATTTCCCTTGGATTTCGATGAAGACGTTCACATTTATAACCTAAGTTGTGCAAGACTATGTTATGATTAGTTACATAGCTTCCATATTTTGAAGACACATCATCGTATATTATGGCTTCGATCCACCTTTGTAATAGACATGGCCTTGCACCTATATCATATGATGTAATCAAATATTGTAAAGAAGCTAGTGTTCCAATATATTGAACATGGCATCCTCATATATGATTTTGTATATGACATTGATATGTATTTGTTTCAGGTACTTCCTCTGCTGCCTTAGACATCTAGGTTCTCCAAGATAAATATTGTAATGTATTTTGGCCATCGCTTCCCTCTGAACCCACACATTAGGGGGCATATGTTATCATCTAGGATAGCAATTCTCTGTCTAAGTGCTAACATCCATTATGTCGGTACACAAAAGGACAATTAGGATTGAAGTGGCCAAAACACTATAGATGTGCATGACCATTGATGTATGATCTCCAGACCAGCTTGATATATTTTTATTCCAAGTATATGGTTCCACATGTGTTGCACCTAGAAATCTCACATTGCTTCTAAGCCTTCAGGAGAATTTCGCATTGCCTTTCAACCTCCCAGCAAGCCTGGCTTGAGTCACCTTGGTCACTTTTTTCCCATACCTAGAAGGGACGGTGCCTTCATGTTTTTTACACAAAGCATCGACGACGCTTGTATTAGTGGACCCATAAGTGTCATTGTCTCCTTTCTATGGAAAAAACCCTAGATCAACGCCTTTATTAGTTTTTCTAAGAGCGTCGGTGGTCAGAAAATGAGAAAAGGGAATTTTTTGGAAGCTTCCATGCAGAAGCCTCCATGGGGTTAGTTACTATATGCTTGGGAGAGGTGGAATTTTCATCCCTCACCTATATGGATCTCATTCTATCCATTTTCCAAGTCATCTCTTGAGTTATAGGCCTATAAATGAACCCTTCATGTTGAGAAGTGGGGGAGGCCAGAAAAAGCACCATTATGCTGTTAGTTTGAAGTCTGAATCGGAGGAAAAGTAGAGCTATCTTATGTTTGGAGAGGTCTTCATAGTTATCAGAGGATTGTAGACATTCTTGTTGAGATCAAATCCATCGACATCAAGGATTTTTGGTTGTACTTATTTCTCATCCATAATTAATACAAAGACATTTCCCTTTCCTATATTTTATGTATTGATTTTAAGAAGATATTATTAGATTCCTTGATCACTAATATGAATAGTCAATCTATCATGATTCTGTCATCTTCTTTGTTGTCTTTTGATATGTCTTGCAGGTACTGTTTGTTGAAGGGACCTTTGGAGAAAAGACAAGACATCTAAGTTTGAGGAATACTATATTTCACGTTAGTTAATTTGATTGTTTAAGGGAAGGATATATTGCTGTTTATTTTGTTCTGTATTTGTGATTTACTTTACAGAGGAAAAAGCAGTGTCTGCACTGATTCAGAAGTCTTGATAACAAAATTGGTGACTTCGTTGGGGAGCATTAATCCAGTTAGATCTCGGGAATATCCATTCTGATCTGGTGAAGATCCAGTCAGATATACAAAATTCAGTAACCATTCCATCTATGAAGGTTGTTCTCTCTCCTTTTAGTTATTTTAGTTAACAAGGTAAGCCATCTATCTTATGTTTCTGATTTTTACCTCTTTTCTAAGTAGCTTTTACTCTTTTCAATTCAACTGAGTATTTTGTGGTTTCTCCTGCGCGATTTTGTATTTTTAGTCTATTGTTCGGGAGGTGCACCTCTCTTTGGCTAAAAGAGAACCCACCCTCCCAGGGAGCCTTTGCTCTCTTCATCGAGTGCACTGACAACACCTTCTTGAAGAATTGACAGAGCGTCAACGGTGCCTGCGTGGAGAAGATTAGGAGCGTTGATCTACCTAATAGCACTCTGGTGCAGTACATCTCAGTGCATCAAGGTAGTCCTTTAAACTGCCTGTTTTTTATTTTTTGTGTGTTTTTTGGCCTACCTTTTGATGAAAATGAAGTTTATTTTTGAAAAAAAATCTCCCTCACGGCCGGGAGGGGCCAGGAATTGTATATTCAAAGGAGAGTTTATGTTTCTTAGATTGGATTTTGCATTCATTTCTTTGTTTGAAACTTCTTGCTCTTTTTTGTGGATATTATTCGTTAGAATTAGAAAATATACATTTCATTTTCATGTGTAGGTTTTGGTTTGTTTTGGACTTAGAATGCGTGAGTGATCCATGTATTTTTGAGTATTTATTTTCTTGGGGTGATTTTTGTTTCCTTTTGCATGTTGAGTTTTTCAGTGCATGATAGAAAATATTGGTTCTTCATTTCCTTGTTTGTTCCAAAGAGAATTTTTAGTTTTCTCTCTTCTTTGCTTTATTTGCAAACATGTTGAACAATTTTCTAGTTATTTATGGATAATTGTTTGAAATTCTGGATATTACTTTCATTAAGAAGAAATATTTTTTTTCATCTTTGCGTGCATTAGAGTTAGATTTGTTTGGAAACGTTAGTGAAATCATCTTTCCATCAATTTTGTATGCATCTTTTTCAAGCATGAAAAGATAGGAAACATTTCTGGCTTATTTACATTAGATGTTCTCTATATCTCTGTTTTAATTGCTTGAGAGATAGTTTGGGGTGCATTGATATTTTACTTTTTCATTTGAAAATATAGAATTGCATTTTCATTTGGGTGTGCATTTTTGGGAAGAAAAGTAAAATCTCTCTCCCTCTCTTAGGTAGAACTTCATTGAAGATGAAAACTTACATTATCATGTAGATTGGTGTGCATCTTCTTTAATTTCAAGTTTTCATTCCATGGTTCCACCTAAACGCACAAGATAAAATTAACAGTAGTACTAGGTTAAAAATTTTAGCAATTTGAGTGTTAGGTTAGTGACGTGTTCCAGCATCGGTAAGCGTGGCAGCTATCGTTAATTTTTCTGCACTACAACCCAGGACTCATGCGGTTCTTCCACATACTGTTGGTATATCAAATGACATTTCACGTACCCTTGAGGTATATAGAAAGGTAGTTCATGTACTCGATTATATATCAGAAGGCCCCTTGTGAACGGTTGTGCATTAGACAACACCACTATGGATTTGAGCTCCCACATACCTAGCATATATTGGGAGACCCCTTTAGAAATCCTCAAACCATCTGAGTTATACTTTTGGCCTGTACTGTGAGGTTCTTGACTCTTATCCACTCCTTTCACATGCTTTCTTATTGATTTTAGTTTGAGTAGTGCTTCCTTGTGCTTGGTAGTTAGAAGGTTTTTAGAGAGTTTAGAGATGGAATCCCCATCTGGGACTACAAATTAAGAGGTCCCTTTTCAAGGTGTACCTTTTGTATTCCCTCCAAGTGAAGGTATTGGTGCTCCCTTTATTTCCACTCTAAATCTTCCTGGGTTAACTATAAGATTACTATTCTGGTTGTTTAATCTGGTAATTCCTATTACACCTAATGTCTGAAATTTCACCTCTCCTTTGAGAGAGGATCGACCTTAACCTACTCCTACTCCTTCTCCACCGGTTGTGTATTCATCCCTTTCTTCTTCTTCGCTTGACGTGTGCTTGACCAAATATCTACAGTTAGTAGTTAGGTGGCTAAGAATAAGAAGGATAAGAAAGAGAAAAAACAACAACCATCTTCTCTTCATGGTGCTCATTCTAATAGAACGCCCAAAAAATCCAAGTTCCCTTGTAAGATTTGCAAGGGGGACCACCTTCTTAAGGAGTGTCTCGATCTCTCCCGTGTACAAGAAGAGTGGCCTAAAGGTCCAAATAGTCTATGTCATCAACCTATTATCATCATGTTGATGATACTCCCTCAACTAGTGACCCATTGGTAAAAGGTCGTAAGGGTAAAATCTTGTATCTATGTTTGATATGCAAGGCTATGCATTGTACTTTTCTTTGTCCAATCATGGATCAAGCTTCGTGTTGGTTGGAAAATATTACTGATCATCAACGTGTGATTCCAACAAGTGATATTAATTTATCCCTTGATTCCTCATTGGTTGACCAAGTGATCAATTTAGTTTCATCTGTAATTGATCCCACTCTTCCTTCAGAGAGTGAAGTGGTTGATTCGATGTCATTTATACATGATCACATTCTATTATTAGAGAATGTTTCAACAAAGGTTGTCACTGTGATCTAGTATTTATCTCCCCCTACTCTCCCCAATGAGAGTGGAGCTCAAACTGCTCATTTCTTTATGCTTCGTTCTTATTGTTCTTGACAAGAGAAAATTTTGTCTCTTTCAACAGAACCCTCTCCAAGTAGTGAGGTTATGTCCTTTGACTGGAATAAACTAACAGAGTCTCATCTTCATTCAAGTTTTTCTTTCCAGATATCCATGCGAATTACCACTAAGAGTATACTCCACACTATCATCAATGAAGGGGATTTTGTTAGCATTTTATCATCTACTGCTTGGCAAGCCATAGGTTCTCCTCCACTTGTGTCAACCGCCGATCAGATACTAGATTTTAATCGAAAACCAATAGTTCCTTTAGGGATGCTTCCTCAGTTTCCTATTACTTTGGAAGGAAAAACTATCTGTATCGATGTTATGGTAGTCCAAGGTCCTTGAAATTTGAATCTGCTCCTTGGGCATGATTATGTTTAAGCCATGGAAGTTGTAGTGTCCACACTCTTTCAAGTGATGTATTTTTCCCATGATAAGAATATTGTGACTGTTGATCAGCTTTCCTTTGTTAAACCTGATTATCATGTGGCTCCTAGTCATCAGAATTCCATGAATGTCTCGCATGTTCTTGTGGCTCTTTCCCCTTTGAGATAACTTCTTCCCATCATACGTAAAATGGGGGGGCATGGCTCCAGCCTTTGGAAATCATACTAGAGTTTAATAACCATATTCTTATGTAAGGGGGCAACCCACCAACCTTTGAACATCATGTTGGCTTAGAGCATGTTGTGAGCATACTTCTTATCCTGTGTCAAGCTTGTTAAAATATGAAACAGATTCCCGCGAGCATAGTTCCTTTTCTATGTCAAAATATTTAAAAAATGAAACAAACATTGTGAACATAGTTCCCATTCTGTGTCAAGATCGTTAAAAAATAAAATGGATCCTCAATCATAGTTACTTTCTGTTTCAAGCTTGTGTAAAAATGAAACAGGTTCCCTCAAGCATAGTTACATTCTGTTTCAATCTTGTGTAAAAATGAAACAGGTCCCCACAAGCATAGTTATTCTCTGTTTCAAGCTTGTGTAAAAATGAAATAGGCCACTGTGAGTAGTCTTTATTCTTGGTTTCAAGCTCATTAAAAAATAAAATTGACCTTGAGCACAGTTCCTTTTTAATCTCAAGCTTGTTAAAAAATGAAATGGATTCTTCCATTTTGTCAAGACTTAACTTTTGAGCCTTCTTTTCATCTACATGTAAAATAGATGAAACAAAGCTTGGGGGGCATGTACCCTACCTATTTATGTTGGATTAAGTTACTTGATGGTTATACTGGTGGAAAGTACCAACCACTAGACATCATGTTGGGAAATCACCCATCAATGGAATCCATTTTGAGCATACTTTGTTTAATTTTCCAGCTCGTTAAACCATGAAACCACCTTTGNTTTCAAGCTCGTTAAAAAATGAAGTAGGTTTCCTTAAGCATAGTTTACCTTTTGGTTTCAAGCTTGCATAAAAATGAAACCATGTTTTGAGCATAGTTATTTTTTGTTCCAAGCTCATTAAAAGATGAAGCAGATACCCTGAGCATTCTTTCAACAAATCTTGAGCTCGTTAAAAATAGTAGGATGGTGTTCAGCTTACTTTTCATTTTTCATGCTTTGGTTAAAACATGAAAACTGGTTTGATCTTACTTTATCATTTTTTCATGCTCTGGATTCAAACATGGAAAAGGTTATGAATGCCTTTTATACCTTTAGTGTGCTCGTTAAAAACTCCATGAAGAGGAATCGAGTATAGTTTTATTGCTTTTCAGACTTGTTAAGATTGGATTATGAAAAAGGAATGCATTCGGGAGTTATATTTAAGATCTTTTCAGTCTCCTCAAAACAAAAAATGATTTCCAAGTGAACTTGTTACATTCATGCTTGTAGAAGAATCAGAACGGTTGACTAGTTGGGGGTAGGTTATCTCTTTTTTGGACTAAGCCTTATTTACGAAAAAGGAACTTTTAGAGTCTTCTTAGCCATTCCAGACTCTCTAAACATGAAATGAAAAATTATTTTTCTTCCATCGGACTCGTAAAACAAAATGATGAAAGGCCCTATTTGGGAACGAACCCCTCCTTTCTCAAGTTCATGAAAAATATGAGAATGGAATCGTCATTTGATGAGCTTTAATGAGTGTTTCATACCCTCTTTGGACTCGTAAAAATGAAAAGAGGCACTCACCTTGCGAGTTGGGGAAACTAAAGGAAAGTGGAATGGTTTTCATTTGTTTTTATCGCAATACACTACAGTCCACCTTTGAACATGGCACCTATTTGCATTTGCATATTTGAACAGTTGGGTTTTCATCTTGTCTCCAAGTCGATCCACTTTTGTGAGTCACTTGAATCCTTTGAGTCAATTCAAAGAATAATTTGTCATATTCACTGCATTACACCTAGTTCTATTCTCATTCAATTCAATGCTGCCAAGTCATGTGTCATGCTACGAACATTATTCGAAGGATGTCTCTCCCAAAAAAATAACTCATCAGTAACTTCACTTGTCCTTAAGAGTCAGGCATGTCTGAGTTAGTTCCATTAATTCAAATCAACTTGTGTTCCTAGTTTTGTGTCATTGATGTGGGAATCATCATGGCCCTCCCATGACAAGTATATTCCCATCGACTTCAAATCATTATACAGGAGTTAGACCTAGAAACCTAAAAATTATCTTAAATCCTGCATGCCTCAACGGCAGGTTTTCTCATTTTCAACAGTAGGTTTTCATTAATGACCTCAGATTGGAAAAATATGTCAGTTGTTTGACCTCAAAATATTTATTCACACTTAAGAGAATGTACTAATATACCTTGGGGATCATTGACATCAATGGTGATTTCCCTCACACTTGTTAACAGTTGACATCAATGACTGGTAATCAAGTGGTTTCTTCCATGTTCAACGCCAAGACATCTATTCACATGGTTTTAATCGTATCATTTGTGGATTGGAATGAATATCCTGAGTGGTTAGGATTTTCCATCATCATTGCCTATGCTTAGGTTGCGTTTGGAGATCATTTAGAGTCATGAAATGGAGCCACATTGTATGTTTGGTGGTTGTGTTCTATATTTCAGGTTAAGAGACATGGATATACTTTGTATGCTCTGTAGCTATGTCCTACCTCCTACAGTAGTTGTTCATGGATCTACAGTGTATAATTAGTATCCATGACGTAGTCATCATCATAGATCTACAGTGTATTGGTCCACATCTATGATTGGTTTGGATAAAGTCAATTACTGATATTGTATGAGTTTTCTCTCTTTGCCTCTGTATCAAATGAAAAACCTGCAAACTATTTCACCTATCACTTCCTTCTAGCTTCATGCTTTTGGGGGTATTCTATTGCACCTATAAATCTCACATTGCTTCTAAGCCTTCAGGAGAATTTCACATTGCCTTTCAACCTCTTAGCAAGTCTGGCTTGAGTCACCATGGTCACTTTTTTCCCATACCTAGAAGGGATGATGCCTTCATGTTTTTTACATAGAGCGTCAGCGGCACCTGTCTCAGTGGACCCATAAGCACCGTTGTCTCCTTTCTTTGGAAAAAACCCTAGATCAACGCCTTTGTCAGTTTTGCTAAGAGCAGTGGTGGTCAAAAAATGAGAAAAAAGAAGTTTCTGGAAGCCTCTGTGGGGTTAGTTCCTATATGCTTGGAATAGATGGCATTCGCCTCGCTCACCTATACGAATCTCATTCTATCCATTTTCCAAGTCATCTCTTGATTTCTAGGCCTATAAATGAAGCCTTCATGTTGAGAAGTGGGGGAGGCCAGGAAAAGCACCCTTATGTTGCTAGTTTGAAGTCTAAATCAGAGAAAAAGTAGACTTAGCTTTTGTTTGGAGAGGTCTTCATAGTTATTAGAGGATTGTAGACATTATTTTTGGGATTGAAGGCATCGACATCAAGGATTTTTGGTTGTACTTCTTTTTCATCCATAATTAATACAAAGACATTTCCCTTTCCTATATTTGATGTATTGATTTTAATCAGATATTATTAGATTCCTTGATCACTAATATGAATAGTCAATCTATCATGATGTTCTCATATTCTTTGTTGTCTTTTTATCTATCTTGCAGGTACTGATCCATTGAAGGGACTTTTGGAGAAAATACAAGACATCTAAGTTTGAGGTATATTGTATTTCATGTTAGTTAATTTGATTGTTTAAGAGAAGGATATGTTGTTGTGTCTTCTTTTTCTATATTTGTGATTTACTTTACAGAGGAACAAGCAGTTTCCGCACTGATTAAGAATTATTGATAACAACATGTGACTATGTGCATTGCAACTCATGTGTCACACACAACTATATGCATTACAACCTGTGTGTACATTGAACACGTGATTTCCCTTTGAGTAACAAGCATTTCACATGCGCCTTGCTTATATAAACACTCGCGTGTACCTTAATTCAACATTAAAAAATATAAATCGTGATTAGATGAGATTAGTTGGGACTTAATCCATAACTATCCCAACTATCTCAACCATCCTAACCTTCAAAATCATTCTATTTCGCAAAGTATAAATAGAGGCCTTGGGATGTGGATAATCAATAAATTCTAGAAGAGAAAAGTTATGCTGATGGTATACCTTCAGAGTCTTGGAGCGGAAGAACTCAGAGTCCTCGGTTGCAGAGGAGTCCTTGTGTCAGAAGTTGGGTTGTATTCTCACCTATTCAGTGTTTGTTAATAAAGAGAATTCTTCTTCCAATATTTGTATTGTTCTTTTATGATGTATATTGGTTAATGAATGATGTTATTTCTATTGTTAATATGTGTTTCATCTAAATTCTAATATATATATATATATGTATGTATGTATGTATGTATGAGATATTTCTTAAATAATTTCCTCTTTGCAGGTGAAGAGAAGCATCCCTAGAAGCTTTGGAGAAGATTGAAGTGAGAGAATACCAAGCTTGGATCAATCGTCATAAACCGAGTATCATTTTCCAAAACTGTTCGCCTTCTTCCAATGAACACGATTCAAGGAAATTTCTGGAGATTAAAAAAATGTGATGGAGATGATCAGAAGTGTGGTTCGATCAACAAGGAATGAGAGAGTGGTTAGCTGAAGCAAAGTATCAATGCATTAACCAAGTGGCTCTATTCTCCTAGCAATTTCATAGTTTCTACTCAACCATTTGGTAAACATTGTGTCTCAATCTCGCACGGTTGTAATGTAGTCATGTTATTTTACCTTGAATCAATAAACAATAAGTGTGCATTTCCATATGTGTTATAGTAGTTAATCTCTATGTTGATTTCGTTATTGTGTTGAGCCATGGTATGTTGGATTTTCCTTATGTACTTTGATAGCAGGGAGAGGTCCTGTAACTGCCAGTTTGTTGAATCTCCTGGATTCTGCATCAAGACAAATAAAAAAACATTATCATAGTTAAAATAAAAGCACAACATGATTGTAACCCATTTTAATTGGTATTTTGTTGTTTGAGTGTTATATGCTAGAGATCGTGTTTCTATTCTAATTTATTTTCTTAATTTATAATGTCAACTATGAGATATTATGGCTTACAATCCTAAAATTTTATGGAAGGCTATATATGGGGTTGATTATGAAGCTTTATTTGTCTTAGGTTGATAATGAGGCTATATTTGTATTAGGTTTCTATTTTGATAGTATCAAAACTAAAGTCATGTGCTGACCTTTTTTTTAAATGTGGAGCACAACTTTAGATATGTGGTTGTGTGAAAATGGGATCCTTTTTAGTGTATCAATGGAAAAAAAATGTAATGAATACTAAAAGGAATTTACAAAATTTCATATTGTTATTAAAAATAAAATTATAATTTTTTTCCATGGAAAAAAAAAACATAATTTAATTTTAAAAAATCTATAAGTTAAACTCACACTCCTTTGGTTTGATGTATATTTTATATGTTTGTGTGCATATATATACATACATGCATATACATATAAGACCAAATTGGGTTGATATATGGATATTAGACTTGCAATTGTCATTTTAGGACTGTGAAATGTATTATCCGAGACTTTTAAAGATATGTTTTAATCCTGTTCTATAGACAACAATAGTGTCTAAGATGAATAAACAATTTCTTATGATGTAAAATATTATATTTAGACTATTTATTAATTTAATTTTGATCATGTTTTTGTTGTTATTTTTTATGTAAGACTTCTTTAGGGAGACGTGATAATTTGAGCTTCAAATGGGTGTAACTTCCATAATATCTCTCCGGATCTCTATTTTGACCCATATTCTAAAATCCCATAACCACTTTGCTTCAACTAGTGTTGATTATGCTGCAAATTATGTTGCAATATGGTCAGTAAAAAAAAATATTCATGTTACAAGAATTTCCCTCGAGATTTTGAGGCCCCAAATTGAAATAATATTACTTTCACTTTACATTATATCCATATTATGACCACAATTATGAAATTTCACAACCATAATGCTTCAACCAACACTAGTGTAGTTGCAATCTTGGTGATGTATCAAAATATATTTTCTCTACAATACTTATGATTTCTAAAAACAATCTCTAAACTATCTTACTTTAAATTAATGACATTTTCACTTTTTAGACTCCAATTTGAATGAATTGTTTTTTGAAATCGCATGCATATTTTTTTAGATGAATTTAGAACTACAACTCGTTTCTTCATAATCTACATAAAAATATTAGAAAATGGACATGATTGTCATGATACTGTCTCTTCTCTTAAAATTCCAAAAAAAAAAATGTCTTCCCCCTTTTCTACAGAAATAGATTGGATATCACTTTTAGTAAATCTTAGTAGATAAAGGATAAAATATTTCAACTTTAGATTATCAAAGATATCCACACAAAAATATGGAGAAAACTTTTAATTCAAGGTAACACTATTAACAAATCCTTATGAAAATAGTCATTCCACAGGCCATACTGCTTACTATACAATCTCTCACATATCTCCATTACATGATGCTCATATTTATATATACTCCCTCATGAATCTTCTTAACTTCTTAACGGTCTATAGTAGATACCCCTTCATTATTACAATTTTCACCCACCAACTTTCGCATAAGCTTTATTACATTAGTATGGACACATTATAGTAATTATCACCCTTTGGTATTTATACTGCATTATGCATTAAGTATCTTCCCCGGATACATTACAAATAACTTTAGGTACATGTAGAACCTCTTTATTACATTGTATATTATGGAAGTCATTAAATTTTTATTTTTTAAGATAATTATAAATTGAATGAAAATAGATACCATAGCACACTCCTAGCGTGGCACCATTGGTTGACTCAACTCAAGTATTACATTGTTGTAATGTAGCAATATAAGTATTACTACAAAAGTTTACATTCAAATGTGAAGTCAAATGTAATGTTACACTTATGGATATCTTCTTAAGCACATAGCTAGAAAATGGATTCTTGTGGAACGACCATGAAGTGTATAAGTCAAGGCCTTATAATATAATAATTCACATTAACGATAAAAAAAAATACAAATTCTTTAGGTAATTCCTAAGTATAAGTTTTATCCTATTTTAACAAAGTTGTGCCACATATATTGATAATATATACACATAAATTCCCTTTATTGACTATTTTCTCAAGCCAAATATTGCGGTGTCTAAGAAATCATCATGTACAATGTCATCAAGATTTTGTAGGAATATGATGACATTTTCAACAAGTGGAATAAGCAACAAAGTTGCTTAGTACCTGCCTCCTAAGAAGAGATTGAAAACAAATATAATTACAATTTGAAAGAAATTAAAACAAAAATGAATTAAACAATGAATCACACATAGTATAGACATTTAATAAAAGAGGAAAATATTGTAATCATAAACACGGTTTCTTTATGAATTAGAAAAATGTAAGTTTTGTACGAGAAAGAGGGAGGAACAAGGATCCATAAATAGAAGAGTGAATGGTATTAGAATTAAAGTCACATAGAGTTTGCAAAGAGAGGTCATAATCTTAGCACAACCCTTTGCTAAGCTTCTGAGGTCACATAGAATTGAAGTCACAATACCTTAAAGAAGAGAGAAATTAAGGGCATAAGTCTCGATAGTCTTCTATGCCATTTATGGTCCATTCATAGGGTATTAATAGTTTATTCTACAAGTTAGGGACACAAGTTTTCATAGTTTCTTTTACAATTCATGCTGGACCATATATAGGATCCCAAAACTCCATAATTTTTTTAAATATGTAATATTTGTTTTATAATTAGGATAAGTTTATGTCTTTTAACTATTGGTAGTCTGCACTACACAGTGAACTACTGTGTACTACAGAATCTCCCGCATACATGTTTTTTAAGCTCAGGGCTACAGAATCTCCCGCGTACATGTTTTTTAAGCTTAGGCGAAAGTCATAGTCAGTCACTGACAGTACTACCATAAAAGCCTCATGAACATTAAAGATCTGTGTATAGTGTAGTGTGAAAATATAGAGGATCCGGCCTGTGTACTCATCAATCAAATTAGGATCTTGATATTTTTGTTTCCCTCAGTAAAGGATCTTGATATAAGGGTGCGAGGTGACTCAACTCTCTGAGACTTATTTCCTAACATTTCTCCACGACTTTGTTTGAGGAACTAGAGCTCTTCCTGTTCTCAGTCCGTGAAAGATGGACTCCAGCACTAACATTGTTATAGCGAAGATAGAGGAAAATTGGGTTATGCAAATTAAGGAAAGACTGGATGGAATACAAGAAGAAGAAGTGGAGGAGGAGTTGCGTGTGTCTGTGTTTCATGTTCCCAAAGAGTTATTAGAACTGAACCATGAGGCTTACATTCCTCGGTTTGTTTCCATCGGACCCTATCACCATCGGAGAAGTGATCTCCATGATCATATTGAGCGCTACAAACTCTCAGCTGCTTGTAGATTTCAGAAAAGAATCTACGGATCCAAGTTTGAGACCGCCGTTGTGGAGGAATTTAAGAAGCATGACAAGCAAATCCGGGGCGTCTATGATGAGTTCATCGAATATAAGGAAGAAACCTTGGCATGGTTCATCACTTTGGACGTCGTCTTCCTTCTCGAACGTTTGCAGTTTTATGTCAGAAATGCCGACCAAAGCTTCTGCATGGACTTCAAGCAACTAGGACCGGTTTTAGATCTGTATGGCACCGTCGCTGCCCAAAACGCCATTGTCAGAGATGTGATGATGCTAGAAAATCAACTGCCGCTGTTTCTTTTGCAAAAGCTTTTGGAGTTACAGTTTGAGGGTTCTAAAGCAAATGCTGAGAAGAGGCTCTGCAGGTTGCTAAGACTCGTATGCCAAGAATTATCTCCTTTCACCTTCAAGTTACCCAATGATTCAAAGCTACATATAGACATTAAAAGAGGGCAATTGCTGGAGGTGTTGTACTACTATATCGTTCCTCTTTCCAACAATCATAACATAGCTAGTCCAATTGAACAAGAAATTAGCCATGCTTCTGATACATCCAGCCTGTCAACCATTATACATGAAAACGATGCGCCTGTTGCATCCCAGATGTCAACCATTTCACGATTTATATGGAACAATTTCTCTTTCAAGATTGGCCCCGACCGGTGCGCCGAACGTGAGGCTTCTGCAATTTGTGAAGAGGTTGCCCTTATCTGATATTCTTGCTACTCTTGGGAAACTACCTGGTCTGCGTTCGTTTAAGAGTCGCTTGGCTTTTCGTGACAATTCTATTCAAGATGCCATCAAAACTATGGAGGGAGAAGTGGAAGAATCCTCTGCTATGATCATACTACCCAAGAGAAACGAATTAACTATTCCATATGTGGCCGATTTATACTTTGCAAGTGTCAGATTCTCAGTTTCCCATGGAGACCTCAGCACAATACGATTTGATAAGATTCGACTGAAGTGGGCTGTCTACAAGTCAAATTTTGGTTCCGGAATAAAGTCAATCTTTGAATTATAAATAACATAATAATAAAATAAATGCTGATGTCATAGTAGTCATGTGTCAAGTGAAAACCAGATACCAAACTCCAAAGCTGACATCATTCCTGATTGGCCAATTAGAAGTTGACAAAATAGCAAGGGCAAATATTTTTATTAAAATTTAAAATATTTTTTGGTAAACTCCAAAGCTAAACTTTAGAAAACAGATTTTAAATTTTTGGTCAGCTGCAACTAATAGAAAGGTCAAAAGGCAACCGATTGCTATATACCTGCTGAGACAGGTATAATAACCTAACTAAAATACCTTTACGTTGTAGGGTTTCACAAAACACCAACTTATTCATCCAAATCCCTTTGTCTAACAAACTCATGTATCACTAAACCATCCTAGAGAACAAGGAGTTTAAGGATGGGATTGTGAAGATTCTATAGAAAGGACATATTGGGTTGATTTATTTTTTCTATAGAATCCACATTATTATTACATCAAAGAACAATGGTATATGGAATATATACATACACTATTTTACTTTTTAAAAATATCATTTTTATGAACATATATTTGATTTCGTGCATCAAAAGTTTCTCAAAAGGGGGCTTTTATCCACCATGGTTTATTTCAATTTATTCCAATCAATATTTGTTCTATGTTAAGATAATTTTCAAGGAAAAATATGAGTTTTATTAATAGTTGGTGATAATACCTTTCATTTTGAACCACACATGTCCTACCTCCATGTGCCTAGTTTTATGAATAGTTGGTGATACT
Organism: Pseudotsuga menziesii; assembly: GCA_001517045.1. Taxonomy (NCBI): domain Eukaryota; kingdom Viridiplantae; phylum Streptophyta; class Pinopsida; order Pinales; family Pinaceae; genus Pseudotsuga; species Pseudotsuga menziesii. The sequence continues at coordinate 161,012 of LPNX010711519.1, read as the reverse complement.
GCCTTTCATTTTGAGCAACACATGTTCTACCTTCATGTGCCTAGTGAATGATATGTTGTTACCTTAGACAACTCAACTATTAGTGGTGTACATCAACAATGTACAACAATGAGACTTGGGATGGGAATGCAAATCACATTTTATAAGTCTTCCAAATTTTCTTCACTACCATAAATTGTATGAAAACATGGATAAATGCAACTTTTACATCAAGAAGAATATATTCCTAGAATACATTGTTAAGAAAATAAGTGTACATGTGGATTCAAAGCAAATACAATTCATGCATTGTTGGCATGCTCAACCAATGTCTCATATCTATAAAGCATTTTGAGATTGGTGGAACTCAATTGCAAGTTCATTTTAGGATTTTAACATGTTCAACTTTGCATACTCTCTCAACTAATCATTGCATGAAACCACAACTAATGTAATTTTTAGATAGGGTCAAGAATAATATTAGAAAGTATTGAAACAAGTGAATCACAAATTTCCCTTAATGCTAGTATTGATACACCGTAGTTTGCTAGACACAAACAAATCGAAATGTTTCAACAGTATCATTAGAAATCCCCATATCATAGCCATTAACTCTACACAATTATTAAAGTTTTCATGAAATGGTGGTGATATGTCTTGGGTAAGGAGGATATAAGTCATTCTAATTATAAACATTTGCAATGTGTACTAGCATTAATAAAATTAAAAATATCATTCCTATTGAAGTGAATAAATTATCAACAACAATTGAACCTAGTGATAAAGAATGGATGCTTCACTAAATTACACAACAAATTGCTTGAGTTGACCATTAGATCTCACATTTGACATGTTTGGATACTTTTGGAAATTAAACCTATAATTGATAGCATCAATACACTACATACCTAGTATTTGCACAAATCCATTAAGATGTCGTCTCAAAAAAAATTGAGCACAAGTTTAATCCCTGCATGAAACTTGTTATAAGATCTTAGAAAATTATGTGTATAGACATAAATAGAAATATATAATATTATATAAAAGTGCAATACTATAAGCCATTTACTGATGTCAAGTTCCATAAAAGTAATATGATTTTTTTTACAAAATCGGTTAGGAATTGTAGTAAAAAGTGATCTCAATTGAGGCCATTATTACAAAGGAAATCATCATGGTAGCTAAAAAGTATTAAAATCCTAAACTAAAACCAACTTTATTAACTCGCCTAGTCCAAATGAGGTTCCATTTTTTTTTCTTATTTCTAGTGTTTCATGCATATTCATGTATGCTTGGATAAATATTAAAAAATTGATTACATGTCAAAATGTAGAAACAATCCATTCGTCCTAATGAGAATTAAAGTGGATTCATTTAAGTAGAAAGTCTAAGGGTTCCTACTTCCATGCTAAGTCATGGACATATGGCTCTTTTCTTTCTTGATCTCTACTTGATAGCTTCCCCCTTGTGAGAGGCAAGGATGGATGATATCCTTTTCTAGGAGAATTGAAAAAATACATTGTCTCTGATTTCTTTAATAAGAGGGGTGAGGGTGTTGCAGAAGTTGTGGTTGGTTAATTGGGTTTTCCCCGCCACCTTCTTAGTCAATTCTAATTCCACCTCTTCCTCCAAGTATTCTAGATCTTTAGATGTGTATTCTTCAATATCTTGATCTTCCTCGGGTTCCCACTTTTCATATTCCTCGTTTGTTTCTTTCTCTTTTGATTTACCATCTAATAAATACCCAAAAAGAGGACTTTTTGACGGGGTCTCCAGTTCTAGGGTGATGAAAAAGTTTTCTTCCATACCTCCATTTTGAAAAGAGTCAAGCGTTGAAAAGATATTAGCTATAATTTTTTGTTAGTTTTTCTAAGTTAATTCAATTAGTATCTTTATCTGAAATAATAACGAGAACATCAAGATATCAAAGATACTTAAGATACCACTAACACAAATATTTTCATCGGGGAAACCATAAAGGAGAAAACCCTGCAAACTTCCTCAGAATAGTTATGTCACAAAGACAAGATAACAAGATGCAATAACCCAAGAACAATGTCTTTTGTAGCTCTCTCTCTTCCTCCTCATTTTTCTCTCTCTCCTAATGCACACATGAGAGAGTGAATGAGTGTGTAACAAATGAGGAGGGTGCCTCCCTGTTTATATTATTTTGTTGAGTAACTAACTCAAATAACTAGGTCAGCTAAGTTACCTTTAGGTCCAACCTACCTAAGAATGCTCACAAATACATTTTCCTTTATTTATCCTAGGGACTACTTTCCCAAGTGACAACAAAGGGGTTACCTCACTGACCATACACAATGATGACATCCTGAAAGGAGAGAAACATGTCTCTATTGGGGGTACAACAATATACAATAGTAATATACATCAAAATATCTTCCAAAGTTACAATTGCAACAACACTCCCTCTTAACTAGGAACGTATTCTCTCGCCATAGTCATCAACACATATGGTCATCGCCACTAATTCATCGTCATCACTACTTCCATTTTCCTCATATTTTCCAATTTGTCGCATCTATCTGTCATAGTAAGATTATACAGAGCCATCCCTTTTTCATGTTGGGTGTAGGCCTGGTCCTCATCCAGGTCTTCATCATATCTATGAACAAGTCATCATGTAGGTACAACCCAAGACTATTATTTACATTGAAATGACAATAAACTGCATCTCCTACCTTCATCTCATCATATCCATATCATATATTTGTTCTACACAAAACAAAACAAAACACACCAAGCACACAAAGAACATCCCAGATGCATACCATGTGCATTCTTCCAACATAGGAACATCACAAGATATTTCACAACCTACATCTACCACTACGATAGAATCGCCTATGAGCACACCAAGTTCATTACATCTCTCTACGATCAACCTGCATTCTACCTACATAAGGACTGATTACATCCAAGGATAACCTACGAGATTCACCAGGAGTGATTACATTTCAGGACAACCTAAAGGATTTATTATGTCATCAAGAAAAATTGTATCTATGACTATGCTAAATATCATCACTCCCTCTTTCCAGGCTTCTCATTCTGGATCACACCAAGTATTTCTCTGAAGTACTTGAACTTCACTCTAGCTAGAGGATTGGTCAATACATTAGCTATCTTCCCATTCATTTCCACGTATTGTAGCTTCACTTCTCCTCTCTACATCATACATAAATGTATGTCAGATGAAACAAATCAGATAGTAGATTTCGAAGCCATACTACCTCACAACTAGCTGAGTAAGCGACAACATATTATGCATCATCTGTATTCAGCACCACGCAGTACTTCTTCCTGCTAAACCAAGATATCATATCGGATCTCAATCAGAAGCAGAAACCCGAAGTGCTCTTCCTATCAGTGGTATTTCCTTCATAATCTCAATCAACATAATTGTGCAGGTTAATCTTATAATTTGTATCATACTTGAGCCCATACTCAACTGTACCCTTTAGGTACCTCAATACATGATTTGCAGCAACTAGGTGAACATGTCTTAGATCCATTAGGAACTTATCATTGTGTTCACAACAAAGAATATGTATGGTCTCATATTAATTAGGAACATCAATGAACCAATCATATGATGATACATCATGGCATCAATCGACTCTGATGAAACATCACATAGTATATTCAAGTTATATACCCTAGGTGTGTCCATTTCCTTATGGTCCAACATTATGAAAATCTTAATAATATTCACTACATACTTTCCTTGACCATGAAAAATCCCATCCGCATTCTGCCACACCTCCATTCCTAAGAACTAGGGCATCATCCCTAGGTATTTCATCTTGAACTCTATAGAAAAATTCATCTTTACATCTCTCCTTTTAGGCCATCAACATATACCACTCTTTCACTTTCAACCTTAAGGTAAAGGTTGGAACCCACTTTAATCCTGGTAAATCTTAGGTCCATCAAGAACTTTTTCATCCCATCATACCATGTCAAACTTGAATATCTTATGCATTGATTCCATCTGAAGTGAAGCATCATCCTCCCTTTTCATTTTGTACTCCTATGTATTGAAACATTTTGTACTAGAGTGACAAGTAGCTTCCTCTTCTATTGATCTTTTATGTATCCATATATGTCATCTCTATTGGATACCAATATCCTCTATATTGAAGTTTGTTAAAAGTTCATCTTGCACCCTTTTGTGAACTTTCCATCCTCTATAGGATTTCATATTCAACCTTGTAGAAAAGGTTAATATATTCATAACTATAGGTGATCTTCAATCTCCTTGTGTAACTATATGTTCTATCCCATGGGTTCGTTTTGAGCTCGTACAAATCCTTTTGTTCACATGTGGTTCTCTGCTCGATATACAATTCTAATTCATTGGAGAAGTGTGTATGGTCAATGGCTATGTAATTCCCTAGTCTACTCCCTCCTTCTGATAAAAACCATGAACCTTTCATTGTATCCATCGATGCTTCTAGAAATTACATGCTTGATATTGCATATCCACATGGAAGACACTACAGACTTCCCTTCGGGTCTTAGAATTGTGTCCTAGACGTCATTCTTCTTGATCAACTGGTACTCTTTGATCATAGGCTCCTTCCATTTCTTCTTGGATACTTCTTCATATATGGAAGGATCTATATTAATGATGTCACTCAATAGTACCACAAGAGTGTGTCCGAGGCCTCTTACCTTCTTTGGAAGTATCGTCATATTATTCTTCATATTGGATTATTTCTTGTACCCAAGATGGTATACATATCTTGAGGTGGATTTACATTCTCTTCTAAAGATCTTTCTTTTGCCATGGTGTCTCTGACCTAGGGAGCTTCAGATTCTTCTTCTGAATTGTCGTCACTTGTTCTTTAGAACAATATTTTCTACAAGTCAAGTTCACTTGCATGATAGGAAAGGTTTCATTATTTCCAAAAAATATTAATGTAATGCATCAAGATATGAGTCGCATAGTCATGCAACTATATTAGCCAATGCTACAACATCCATCCATGTCTCATATACATACGGTAAATTTCTAGATTCCTTCCATCTCTCCCAATTATGTCATCAAAGAGGTTTCATTCTATAAAATATCAATGGAATGTTGTACAACACCATAGGCTAGTTACACATCACATGTAATTCAGTAGTATATGTGCAAACAATCAGACATGCATAATACATCAACTAAAAATAAACATGTGCATAACCAAACAATATCATTTAAGTAAGTAGATATACAGGAAACGACAATTGAACACTTATCTTTGTTTTTTTGGTGGGTGGACACCTTCTTCATCCTTATGTCCTTGCAAGAATAATTGGTGGATTATAAATTCCAAAATATATATTTTATTTATTGAATTGATGATTTTTACAAGGAGTACAATGTGAATTTATACCAATAAAAGCTCACAATTAAATTATGTGACATGTCACCGTTCATTCATAAATAACAAATTATCAATGCGGCTTCATACCAATAACAATGCATCTTTATACAAATAAAGGGTCATAATTAAATTATGTGACATGTCGCCGTTCATTACAAGTCATCCCTCTCTGGAATACTTCATCCATGAAGTATTGGTAAGGATGGGTGGCGCGAATGAAAATACCCATTCTCCCATGTAGCTTCATCATCTAGTAAGTTTCTCCACATGATAAGGTATTCATTGACTGGTCTGGAGGAAAGTGTTCTGGTTTTAATTTCTAAAATGCATTTTGGTTCTAGCACTAATTATCCTTCATTATCTAACATAGGAAATTCAATTTCTATGTGAGTGTATGAGCCCAATTTATTCTTTAGGAATGACACATGGAAGACGCCATGATTTTCCCTTTATTTGGGATGTCTAGAGCATAGGCCACTTATCCTACTTGCTTTCAAACTTGATATGGACCATAGAAATTGGGTGCAAGTTTATGATTTTTGGAATTTTTTAGTCAAGTTTGTTTGTATGGTTGAAGGGGAGAAAACACCCAATCACCTACTTCAAATTATTGATCGATTATTTTTTAGGCTACTTGCTATTTCATGTGGTTTCTTACTTGTTCAATATGGTTCTTTAAAATTCAAATGATCTCATCGGATGTCGCTAGGTAATCTCTTGTTGCTAGAACTTTGAAATTGTTGATGACATATTATCTTGTTGTAGGAGGTGTATACCCATAGAAGGCTTCAAACTGTGACATTTTTGTTGATGTATGATATGTACTATTGTACCACCATTCAGCAAGTTGTAGACATTGTACCCATTGAGTTTATCGGTCATTCACACAATTCAATGCATACAATGGCTACACCTTATAGAATGGAGGTACATTAGTACATATCATACATCAACGAAAATTTTACCTTTTGAAGCATTATGTGGGTATACACCTCCTACAGAAAGAGAAATTGTCATCAACAATTTCAAAGTTCTAACAACAAGAGATTACCTAGCAGCATTCGATGAGGTCATCCACATTTTGAAGAACCATCTCGAATAAGCAAGAAATCACATGAAAGAAAAAACAAAGTCAAACAGAACCGATCGAGAATTTGATGTAGGCGATTGGGTGTTTGTTCCACATATTTGATGTCTAATAATTTTATCTCTCATTGAATACTCTGTTTCATCCCACCAATGGTGATTTGTAGGAGTCGTTCTTTAGTTGTATCTTGAACACGAGTTGCCAGGACCAATATATTACTAAAATATTCATATGCACTTCCTTCTTGTTGTAAATGAGTGTGATTGTTGTATATTTCGACTTCTTCCATGTCTTGAAATTGTTTAAATAAATTTTTCTTGAAGGTGCCCTAGTCTCTAACTAGTTTTCCTCCCTTCATTGGTGATTCTGACCCAAATTTTAGGGGGCATATGGTCTAAATTCGGATGTATAAGTCATAAAATCATTAAATGGAGAGGCCACTCTCTCTCATTCATCATAAAAACATTCAATTGAAAGGACTCCCTCTCCCATCCATGGTATTTGACAACCCATGGTTTTATTCCATGGTATGGATTCAAGGCACAATGTACCTCTCTCATCCATGGTATTTGAAACCTCATGGTTTTGACCCATGGTATGGCCCCAAGGTATATTGTAATAATGTTATAAAAAGGATCTATTACTTCTCAATAAAGCATTCAGGGATTTTTTACATCCTACACTTCTCTTATTATATCTAGTTATTGGGTTACTGGTTTTGAGTGTTTTTCTTAGTATAGTTTGAGAGGTGAGGCACAAAGAACCCTCTTTGAACCTCACCCCTCCATGTGTCCTATTTAATCTATTTTTATCTATGTTACTTTATGCATACATTGATAAACATTTGTAGTTTTACTATCCTCCTCTCTCGACATCAAATCCTTCTGGGTCTCAAAACCCAAGATTCAAATCAGTGGTATCAAAGTAGGTACGCTCTCCATGAGAATGAGGGTTTGAGCATAGTTCAGGTTCAAATATCTGCAGGAATTTCCAGCCTCCTTTTGGCACACATGGAGTCCATTTGTTGGGCCATATAATGTAAGTATCATATTTGGTCCTTAGGCACTACAATATTTCTAAGTTGCAATAGGAATTTCCCTGATCTCTACAACATCCCATGTTTCTCTAAAACCCCTTTCAATTCTTTGTGGCTCTCTACACTCTCATATCAATAATTATTGCATCCTCATATGTCCATGGACAATATTAAAATATTTTTTTCATTGCATATTGGAGCTTGGGTGACCTCAGACAATCCCTTTCTTAATATATATATTGTTGTATGGTTGTTATAGAAGGTCAGTGATACACAGACTGAAGGTCAACACATATCTGCAAACCTCAAACATATGATGCAACTTGCATAGAGATTTTCATAGGCTCTTCCATAGCTCATTGGAAATATACTTTTGTCATCTAAAATGGGTATTTTTTTTCATTTACCTTTCTCGTTTGTGAGATATACTTGTTTGAAGCAGCATATGTTTGTACACAATGCAGCCTCACGTACAAAAAATTTAAACAAGTAACATGGAAATTCAACAAATATTTGATCACTCCTTGGGCCACCATAGACAAGGTATGTTATATGGATTGAATGATATCTTAAAGGTCTCAAATGGGTCTTCAACAGAGTTTAATTTCACAACCTGCATCAAAAGATATGAATGAATTTGCAACGAGACATCAACTGCACCAAAGACCATTTTTGGAATTTTATTAAATCATATTGGAATGATGGTTATGGGTTAACCACACAAGACCCATGGTGTAACACCCCGGTTTTGACCCCATTTGCATTCAAGGTACATGATGTATATAATGTAATTAATCATGGTGAGGAGCTAAAGGCAAAATCCCCACCATCGATTTGGTTGTGTATGTTTCGACAATAGGGATAGTTGTCGATGGTATATCGTGCTATCAGCACATTATAGTTTGGCATCATGTAAATATGCACATAAATTAAAATAAACCTACAGCCAGCTACGACGGTGCAATGTTAAAATGAAAAGGGCATGATTCCAAAGGATAAGGGGGGGGGGAATGATGAACCTTGAGTCATGGGGGAAAAAGCTACATGTCATCACGCTATCTGTTTTGCTAACCTTCCCTTGTCTCATCCAACCACCTTTTTAATGTTCTGATGAGTTGTTGAGGCATTTATTGTTGGGAGTGGAGGGTGGCAGGACTGTCAGTCTTTACCACACGCTCACCCAACCAGTCCTCTCTCCACCTTCACGTGGGTAAGGGAACCATCACTATGCACTATCAAGGGTTTTGGGGGTTCACTCTCACATAGGGACGCGTAGGGAGCCAGTTAATCTTCCTCATGTAGAGCTGAGTTAAGGGGGTGTGCAATTTTTGTTTGGGGGTTCGCCTTTCCCTCTCTCGCACCGGTTACCAGTTGACTGGGTTGTGTTATTTCCTCCTGATCACGCTGTTGCCACCTTTTCACACACCTGGATCACGTGGCAGAAATATTCAAGCCACTCGGTGTGTCCTTGGGGCCAACTCTCGTGTCAAGGCTGTCACCTTGTTCTTGAATCCTCCGTTTAGGCTCAACTCCTAACGGAGCCAAGGGGGGTAGACCCTATTAAGTTACTAAGGATGATTTCTTAGTGTGGTGATGTTAAACTGAAATATTTATTTAGGAGTTTGAATATTTTAACTATAACAATTGAAGATGACAAGATATGAAAATAACACACGGAAGCACAAAGCTGATAAATAATATATATATGAAGAAAAAATGACCAGTGCCTTAATAATGGAGTCAAATCAAAGAGATCAATATGCTTGCGTGTGCTTGGAGTGAATGTTTTGCGATTGCATCTTGGTATGTTTTAAGTTAAAATTGGAGTATGAGTTGTTTAAATTAGGCTAAAAAGGGGACTCCAGATATACCCGAGAGTACTTGGAGTATGTCCAAAACAAAACTTACACGGCTACCCGCAAGGAATATGTGGGTTGAAATGGAGTATCTGGGGATATGTTCGTAACACACCTGTTAGGGTGTGATAGAAATCGGCGCCCCGAGGTCACTTTTCAGTAGATTCCTGCTTCCTTTGGGTATTTTACCACCGTAAAGGTTTGATCGAGGTGTTGGATTTTCACCTGATGGTTTGTTAATTGGGGAGGGTGAGTCCTAATTATGCTAGTCACCCAAGTGCTTTTGATACAGCTTAACTGATCGGACGAACCGCAGCCAAGTGCAGAGCATACACACTGGAGTCTTGTAAATTTTAATAAGTTTTTAAGAGATGTGTTCTTGTTTAAAAGAAAAGCCTCCAAGAACCTCTTTCGATCCAAGTGGATCTCAATCAGGGAATTGAGGAGGGGTTAATTTTAAAGCAGCTTATAAACAAATGATAGAAAAAATAAAACAACTACACAAATCTGGTTTTCTGATTAATCCTACCACGAATCTCTTTCCCCTTTCGGGTCACTCGGGAAATCGTGGGGTAAGTATTATGATTACTTTTGAAAGTAAGATATGGAATATGGAATTAACAATAAGATCAAATATACTACCCTACAAATCAGATCAATTCTAGTAAAAGGAAATGAGCAGAAAATGACGAAAATGGCATCGACGTGAATCCCCCCAGGGGGGATGGGGAATGGGCTCGAAAGAGCCTATTCAAAGGAGTATTTTATTACAGAGGTTACAATATCAGAGCACTGATAAATCAGAACTTTCTTGGTCCTTATATAGGCTAAAACCAAGATATTACAGTTTATACAAAAAATTTACAAATTATGTGACAAAAGAGAGACCCCTGGGGGGATTTGAGCGCTCCAAAAGCCACATTGGGCAGCAGCTTCCTTTCCTCTCTGTCAGACCTGCTAAATGACAGCGAGTGAGTTAGAATAAAAAATTCCCAAAATCACTTTAAGAGTACCTTTGGGTCAGCCTACTTTATCTCAAAAAATAATGAAATTAAACTAGCTAAAACGGTGAACAAGGAACCAAGGAAAGCAAGCTTTCCTTGGGATCTTGGCTTGCTGTTTTTGCAGCCAATTAAAATCACTGATATTGCAGAATATTGAATTTTATGGCAGCAAAAGTAAATCTAATGCATGTGATCTACAAGTTTTCTTTCAAATTCATGCAAAAAGGACAGTTTCCCTACAACTAGATCTGGGATGCTTATGATACTTTTTTTTAAGTGCAAGATCTAGGATGTGAGCTATGAAATATTAGATCTATGTATATTTTACTTTGATGAAACAGATCCAAATAAAATCACAGCTATAAAATGAAAAGGTAACCGGGTAAAGTGTTGATTTTGAGGGAGGAAGAAGAGGAGAAAAGTGTTGGTTTCCTTGAAGATCCGCAGTAGAGCTTTCAAGTGGAATGCCGAGGGACTATTCCTTTGAAATTTTTTGAAGAGAATGAAGAAGCAAAATGGATCAGCATCCTCTCCAAAGTATGAACCTGCAACTCAGCTGAAATCAAAGAACTTGCCAAGAAACTTGTGAGATCCGATTAGTACATACAAAGAGATTCAAGATAACATGCATATAATCTTATAGGACATGCTAAATCTAGATCTCTAAACATGCATCAAAGGAGAGTGACAGTCAATAAACTTATTGAACAACACCTTCCCTATCAAGATTGTAATAATCTAATTACCAATCTTAACCACAGATCTACAAGAAATTAGCAAAAAATGACCACAGATACAGGTTACCTCAGTAAAACAATGGCAATAATCATCCACACATGTAATGGCACCACACCGTATTTCCTCCAAAGCTTTTCTTTATTTGAAATGCAGAATGACAACAATACAATAGCAGCAGTACCTCCACCGCAGCTCTAACTAGCTTGGAAGAGGAGGTTGTGCCTGGATATATACAATTTACAGGCCATCTAGCCCAGGGGGGGTGCAATTACTCATGGAATCAAGTGAAATCAACTGATGGAGATTCCATCAATGCCTGATCTGTGTCTAGCTAAGCCAGATCTGAGTCTCACTGAGTGCAACTGTCAATCAGGGGGTTGATCTGACTGACACCTCAACCTGTTGACTGAAGAATCCACCATAAATCATCCAGTTGAGCCAAAAACGTGTTGAGGAGAGAGGGAGGGCGAAATTCCTCATAAAGGATGCTCAAGATCAACTCTGGATCTGATTTGATCACCTCCTTCAGTCAAAGATTCGTCAAATCCAGTCAATCTGCTTCAGATCTGACTGATTTCAATCAAATCGGCTGAGAATCCATTGATTTATGATTTTGGATTTGCTCCATTATTCATCAATTTATTAATTAAAATAATCAATAATTGATTTTTGGGGCTTTCCGACCTGAGTGATGGAAAATCACTCAAAACTAGGAAACGGTGGGTCCATGGGTTTACATGGTGCTCTTAGCTTGAAAATGAGCACCTACATGACTGAAACTAATTATTTGGCCCACTTTTATTACAAAATCAATTTTTCCAATTAAACTATTAAAAAATAGCCTAAGTTTTGGAAAAATTATATTTTAATAAAAAACACTGAAAAAACTAAAAAATTGAAAAATTGAAAAACACCTAGGGGGACTTAGACATGTTCATATGACTCAAAAATGATGTCTAGCATGTTTATACATCGACACATAGACTCTAATAACCTCAATAGGCCTAAATGCCAAGCCAACCACCCCAACTTTGGAGGTATGGAGTGAAAAAATTAGAAATTATCAGTCGTTTGTTCAACAACCAATAATAACCAAGGGAAAAAACACCCTGGGCTGATCGGATTGACAAATAAAGTCTAAGAGACTGAGTCTTTGACAGACAATATCATGCTAGAACATTTATTACAATTCCCCCATGGGGTATGAACATGTGATATGATACAATGAGCACTTCCCAGAAGTACTTCCAAAGGTCTTTTTGAAGTCCGAACAAGTTAACCATGTTCGGTTCACCGGGCTCACTTGATAAAAACCACTAGGTACAACTTAGGTGGTAACATTCTGGCTCCAACTGTGGGACGTGTACTCGATCTGGTCTTTAAGGCAAGGAGAGGATACAAGAACACCAGAATCTCTGGTTGATATACCCTGTAAAAACATCTCAACTTGACAAGAAAAACCTCAGTAGCACAAGTTTTATAAAAACCCAATGAACCATTAAGCCGATTTATTTAAACAAAATAAATGTAACTAACTAAAAGAAGTAAAGTTTTATTATCACTAAGAATAAAATAGAAATGCAGAAAGTAAATGTTCTCTTTCAAGGAGCTTAGTTTCCTACTCTAAGCATGATATAAAAAGGGTTAAGTGTAATTAGGAATCCAGTGTAACCACCTAAGCATTTTATTAACATAAAAAAAAATTTTCCTTGTCTTTGGTTACCAGCCAAAGTAAGGATACCTTATTCAGAAAATGCAAACCTGCGTGATGATTCAGGATGGGAGGGATGGATGGGAGATCATAGGCATGAACAATGTCATAAAAATTCTTCCCAAACTTGTATGTGCTCATGCAGGCTGCTTCTATCCATGACTGGATAGGACTGATATACCAATCAGAATGATGAGGTAAACTGACTACATCATCATACTGATCATCGGGGCTTATCAAATGATAACTCGTTGCACAAGCCCCAAGTAGCTCCAAATCATAAGGAACCTCTATATGTGAAAAATATGGCTGAGACTGATTTTCCACTGACTGCATCACATCTGACTTTTCACAATACTGCTTCTCCATGTCTTCATTATTGATACCTTTTTGTGGCTCTGCATGATATGACTCTGAATGATCATATGGATAAACTGCATGCTCCTTTTTCATATCAAAGTTTTCCCAGGAATCCAAATCCATGCTCCCCTCTATGGATGTATCATAGATTGGACTTCCACAAATTTTTGAATAGACACTCCCATTGTTGGACATATCATGGATGGGATTCTCCGTAAGATTTTCACAAGTTGGATTATCTATGAAATTCCAATAGTCATCACTCCCATCCATCTCATATGTGGCGGACTCTTCATTGATGGCATCATATTCCTGCCTGTCCATGTCTTCCTTGTATTCATAAAAATATTCTTTAGATAAAATGTCACAAGGCAATAAACGTTTCAAACCTTCATCAACATGAGGGGAACAAGGTCTAGTGTCACCACACACTATAGTGGTCTTATCATAAGTTTCTTTATAGGCTTCTGTTATGATATCATGAAGAGGATCTTCAATATTAACTTCAATCCAGGAAACTTTTTGAACATACTCAATGGGATCACTTAGGATGTGTTTCTCAATGGGTTCCTCTAAATGGATTTCCGGAAAGATATCAGCATTGCTACACACCTGAGAATACACCAAATCTTCAGTGTCTTCAACTATGGTGACATGAGGAGAGTCTTCAACAATGTGTTCCATCATGGGCTCCTCCTGGAACTCTTCAATATGATCATCTTGGATTTTTCCTTCCTCAAAATCTTGCTGTGTATTGGGAGATACCTCATTTTCTCTAAGAAGACGCTTGATTTGTTCATTTCTTAAATAATTTCTAGGATGCTTTTTTTATGGGAGTATCATGGACTTCCTCTTTACTCAAATGTTCAAGAAGTGATTCCAAGTCTTCAATACTTTGTATCATGAAAAAAGGTCCATCATATGTTTCCATGTGATACTCTGTCCCAGATAGGTAGAAGGTACAGATCTTTTCAAGGAACTTTTTTAAACCATTCCTACTACCCCTACCATCATGCCACTACTCTAGAAACATCCAAAGGAATCTTGGAAAAGAAGTTATACATTTATCAGGAAGGCCTTGATAGAACCAATAACCAGCCTCACCCCAAAAAGTACTAGCAAACATTTCCATCATATGGTCTTCATAGAGAATATTGAAGTCAGCAATCAACTGAAGGAAAGATTTGACATGCCAGATGGCCGAGTCACCATCATCTCCATGAAATGGTGGAAGCCAGTTATTTGCATCCCCCAAACTATCACAATAGTTAGGAAAACCAGGGATGTTTGAGAAATCGATAGGTTGAAATGCTAAGGCTAACTGGGCACCATATTTCTCCCTTAGTTTATCCAAAATGGTATCCATTTGAAAACCTTGTACTGACAAGGTGGAGCTGTCAAGTGATGAACTTTAAAGGTTTTAACATGTTGCATTGGCTCATCTACACACAACAAAACTTCACAAGTTTATGAGAAAACAGGGTTTTATCCCTTCAATGGAGTCGCCATGTGAAACAGAAAAATAATCATTTATGAATCTTTTCACAAAAATTATTTTTTGCTTTTCTTTGTAAAAATAAAAACTGGAAAAAGGTCAGTGGAGTCACCAGATGAAAATTAAAGATCTACTCTAAGCATTCATCAAACAAAGAAAAAACAAAAAGGAAGAAAACAAAAGTCGTACTTGGGAATAAAAATATTTATCCCCGGCAACAGCGCCAAAAAGTGTTGCCGCCTTTTCACACACCTGGATCATGTGGCAGAAATATTCAAGCCACTCGGTGTGTCCTTGGGGGCAAGTCTCGAGTCAAGGCTGTCACCTTGTTCTTGACTCCTCCATTTAGGCTCAACTCCTAATATGTGGGATGAAATGGAGTATCTGGGGCTATGTTCGTAACACACCCGTTAGGGTGTGACAGACATCGGCGCCCCGAGGTCACTTTTCAGTAGATTCCTGCTTCCTTTGGGTATTTTACCACCGTAAAGGTTTGATCGAGGTGTTGGATTTTCACCTGATGGTTTGTTAATTGGGGAGGGTGAGTCCTAATTATGCTAGTCACCC
The DNA here is from genome assembly GCA_001517045.1 of Pseudotsuga menziesii. NCBI lineage: Eukaryota > Viridiplantae > Streptophyta > Pinopsida > Pinales > Pinaceae > Pseudotsuga > Pseudotsuga menziesii. Next base: position 145,783 of record LPNX010711519.1, on the reverse strand, counting down.
AAGTGCTTTTGATACAGCTTAACTGATCAGACGAACTGCAGCCAAGTGCAGAGCATACACACTGGAGTCTTGTAAATTTTAATAAGTTTTTAAGAGATGTGTTCTTGTTTAAAAGAAAAGCCTCCAAGAAACTCTTTCGATCCAAGTGGATCTCAATCGGGGAATCGAGGAGAGGTTAATTTTAAAGCAGCTGATAAACAAATGATAGAAAAAATAAAACAACTACACAAATCTGGTTTTCTGATTAATCCTACCACGAATCTCTTTCCCCTTTCGGGTCACTCGGGAAATCGTGGGGTAAGTATTATGATTAATTTTGAAAGTAAGATATGGAATATGGAATTAAAAATAAGATCAAATATACTACCCTACAAATCAGATCAATTATAGTAAAATTAAATGAGCAAAAAATGACGAAAATGGCACCGACGTGAATCCCCCCAGGGGGGATGGGGAATGGGCTCGAAAGAGCCTATTCAAAGGAGGATTTTATTACAGCGGTTACAATATCAGAGCACTGATAAATCAGAACTTTATTGGTCCTTATATAGGCTAAAACCAATATATTACAGTTTATACAAAAAAATTACAAATTATGTGACAAAAGAGAGACCCCTGGGGGGATTTGAGCGCTCCAAAAGCCACTTTGGGAAGCAGCTTCCTTTCCTCTCTGTCAGAACTGCTAAATGAAATCGAGTGAGTTAGAATAAAAAATTCCCAAAAGCACTTTAAGAGTACCTTTGGGTCAGCCTACTTTATCTCAAAAAATAATGAAATTAAACTAGCTAAAACGGTGAACAGGGAACCAAGGAAAGCAAGCTTTCCTTGGGATCTTGGCTTGCTGTTTGTGCAGCCAATTAAAATCATTGATATTGCAGAATATTGAATTTTATGTCAGCAAAAGGAAATCTAATGCATGTGATCTACAAGTTTTCTTTCAAATTCATGCAAAAAGGACAGTTTCCCTACAACTAGATCTGGGATGCTTATGATACTTTTTTTAAGTGCAAGATCTACGATGTGAGCTATGAAATATTAGATCTATGTATATTTTACTTTGATGAAACAGATCCAAATAAAATCACAGCTATAAAATGAAAAGGTAACCGGGTAAAGTGTTGATTTTGAGGGAGGAAGAAGAGGAGAAAAGTGTTGGTTTCCTTGAAGATCCGCAGTAGAGCTTTCAAGTGGAATGCCGAGGGACTATGCCTTTGAAATGTTTTGAAGAGAATGAAGAAGCAAACTAGATCAGCATCCTCTCCAAAGTATGAACCTGCAACTCAGCTGAAATCAAAGAACTTGCCAAGAAACTTGTGAGATCCGATTAGTACATACAAAGAGATTCAAGATAACATGCATATAATCTTATAGGACATGCTAAATCTAGATCTCTAAACATGCATCAAAGGAGAGTGACAGTCAATAAACTTATTGAACAACACCTTCCCTATCAAGATTGTAATAATCTAATTACCAATCTTAACCACAGATCTAGAAGAAATTAGCAAAAAATTACCACAGATACAGGTTACCTCAGTAAAACAATGGCAATAATCATCCACACATGTAATGGCACCACACCATATTGCCTCCAAAGATTTTCTTTATTTAAAATGCAGAATGACAACAATACAATAGCAGCAGTACCTCCACCCCAGCTCTAACTAGTTTGGAACAGGAGGCTGTGCCTGGATATATACAATTTACATGCCATCTAGCCCGGGGGGGGCGCAATTACTCATGGAATCAAGTGAAATCAACTGATGGAGAGTCCATCAATGCCTGATCTATGTCTAGATGAGCCAGATCTGAGTCTCACTGAGTGCAACTGTCAATCGGGGGGTTGATCTGACTAACACCTCAACCTGTTGACTGAAGAATCCACCAAAAATCATCCAGTTGAGCCAAAAACGTGTTGAGGAGAGAGGGAGGGCGAAATTCCTCATAAAGGATGCTCAAGATAAACTATTAAAAAATAGCCTAAGTTTTGGAAAAATTATATTTTAATAAAAAAAATTGAAAAATTGAAAAACACCTAGGGGGACTTAGACATGTTCATATGACTCAAAAATGATGTCTAGCATGTTTATACATTGACACATAGACTCTAATAACCTCAATAGGCCTAAATGCCAAGCCAACCACCCCAACTTTGGAGGTATGGAGTGAAAAACTCAGAAATTATCAGTCGTTTGTTCAACAACCAATAATAACCAAGGGAAAAAACACCCTGGGCTGATCGGATTGACAAATAAAGTCTAAGAGACCGAGTCTTTTACAGACACTATCATGCTAGAACATTTCTTACAATTCTCCCATGGGGTATGAACATGTGATATGATACAACAAACACTTCCCAGAAGTACTTCCAAAGGTATTTTTGAAGTCCGAACAAGTTAACCCTGTCCGGTTCACCGGGCTCACTTGATAAAAACCACTAAGTACAACTTAGGTGGTAACAAACACATAGAGTCGGCGTTTTGCCTCCACCATTGTCGGACTGTGAAGAATTGATGTGCTTTTCTTTTGTTGTTTGTGGACTATTGTTTTCCATATTTGTTGGCCGTGTCCTTTCCCCTCATGCACAGATTGATGGAGAATTGGTTCTTTCCCCATTCTTGTTTATGTAACTTTCTTTAGCGATTGCATTGAGGAAATGTGTGATGTGGGCTCTTGGATGTTGGACTACTGCTGATTTCCATATCCGTTGGCTGAGTTTTCCCTTGTCTATGCTGGGAGTTTTTTCTTCTCTCCTGTTTCGAGACTGTGTAAGGTTCTCGTCGTTTCCTCATTAGATTGTGGTCTCCGTTTATGTCCTTCTTTTGTCTAAGATTGAGAATCAGACTTCTCCCCTGTTTTGAGACTATGTAAGGTTTACATAGTTTCATCATGAGTTTGGGTTGTCGATTCACCTTGGTTTTGGGTCGCTTATTGGTTGCTTATGTAGCAGATGTCCTTTGGGGATTGTTGTTGAGTTGTTTTGGCCACGGTAGGGCCAAGAACAACTCTGGAGTGTGGTTGGACCTGAACTGTGTTTCACCTTTTGTTTGGGATTGTCACCCAGTTGTCTTTGCCTTCTTCACAGAGATGTGAATGGGTTGTTTTGCTACGCTATGCAATGGTTGGCCTTTGGACTATTGAGAGTGGGATTAGAGGCTAGGTATGCTTGAGAAAACTGGTGTTTGAGGCCACCAGCTTAGCATTTATCCTTTCCTAGCTCCTTGACGACCTAGTAAAACGCTACTGTGGGGGCTTGGCTGATTTGTGTACCTTAGCTATGTGTAATCCTGCATTGACCCTTATTCCTTGAGGAATCATGGCCAGCTTGGGGGTGGTAGTGTTGCTGAGAGATTGATGAGCACGCTGGCCTATGGTTGGGTGGAACGTTGCAACAATGTAGCTGGTTGCGGGGTGAGTTCTTCATTAAAAGATAAATGCTCCTGACTATTTCATCTCTGCAATTATATCTACTGTTTCATGAATTATGATGAACATGTTGAATTCTGGAATGTGTGTGTTTGCTTTCGCTAAATGTTAAGTAACTATGTATCCTTGTATGTTTTATGCATCTTAGTATGTATTATGTTAAGCTTTTAATATCAACATTTATCCCTGTTCATGTTCATGGGGGTGTTTGCCCGTTTGTTTGGTGTTAGTAGTGTCTTCTTCACTGGTCGGAGGGTCACGGATGTTACATAGTGGTATCAGAGCAAAGGTTGTAGCATGGGCCTGAATGGGCTGTGAAGATGCAGTGATAGAGCGTATGTTGTAGCAATTGGGCCTTAGAGGGCCATGAGAAACAGTTAACAAAGGCAGGGTGCCTACTACCCATAAGAAAATAGTAGAAATATGTGAATGACAGGAGAAGACTCGAAAAATTTTCTAAGTCCGAAAATCATCGGATAAGCTAGGAAGAAGTCCACCCTATGCACAATGAACAAAACCTAGAGACGGAGCTGCAACGACAAGAAGCTTCACGAGAAGTCTTCCGATGTAGCGGCAGTAACAGAAGAAAGGGGAGGCTCACCGGAGGGGAGCCGTAATGGCGGAAATGAAGAGTTGTTGAGAGACGATGCCATCGGGTGAAGCAAGCCGACAAAGGGTAAATATTTTGAAAACTTTTGTAAGTGTTGAGACCGTCGGATCGTCGGAAAAGTTAGTTGGAAGCATGTCCGATACAGACCCCGGCAGCGGCGAGAGATAGAGGAAGTCTGAGCCAACGAAGCGGATGGAAAATCATGAAAGTGCCACAATGTCGGTGGAAGAAATATGATGAAGGCACTGATATGTTGGCTGGGTCGGTAGGTTTGAGCTACAACAGCGGTGGTAGACAGTACATGATTGAGATGACGTGGGTGAAAATTCAAAATTTTCTAAGTGCTGAAATCATCAAAAAAATATTAGAAGATTGGACCGCTGATACATAGGAGACAATTAGTTGAATGGACCGCCGATACGTCGAGAGAATCTAGTCGTTTGGTCTGCCGATGCATTGGGAGAGATTAGTGGTCTTGAGTGCCAATATAAGTCAGAAAATTTTAGTTGATTGTGAGTCTACTGTTCTGGATGCCTAAGGAACTATCCACCCGATGGATAGTGGTTCTGGTCCCCAACGCAGCAGAAAGGATTTTTTGTTTGAATTGCCGGTATGACGGGGAAGACTAGTGGATCAGATCATCGGAAATCAGTTGGTGAGATCGCCAATGGGTTGTATGGTCTACAGAACCCACATTCGGTTTGTTGCCCATAGATATGGCTACCTAAAGAACTGCCCACCCAAAGAATTGTGATTTCGATTGTCGATGCAGTAAAGGTTAGTGGTTTCGATCGTCGATACACCTCCTTTGCCCATAGTGATTCGGAATCCTAGACAACCAAAGATCCAATGCAGTGGAAAATGTTAGTTGTTAGGGCCGCCAATGAGCACGGAAGGAAAATTGCTATTTGGATCACTTAAGTGTCGAAATTTTAGTTGGGAAGAGGCCCGATTTGATGAAGGAAAGTTTTGGGGTTTCAAGTGGTATTTTTCTGAGATTTTAGGGTTTTTTCAGTGAAATTCTTAGTAGTATTTTAGCAGCTTCAGGGCTGAAAATGAGAAGAAAATCCTAGGTGGTTGAAGTTAGCATTCCAGACCAAAATACAGTTGTGTGTTTTTCCTAAAATTGGTGAAAATCTTCTTTTTTAGAAGTCGTGTGGTTTTCACACCCGAGGTCGGAATGAAGCATGTGGATAGGTGTTGGAAAGCTTATCCAGCAGGGAATAAAGGAGAATCACCAGATTTTGAATGCGTAGCAGCAAGGTACTAGTGATTGTTTGAAAAAGAAATGTGATGCTGTCAATATGGACAAATCCAATAATTGCATGCCTAGAGGTAGCAAGGACTATGAAGACTAACCAGCCGTGTATGGAAGAGGAGTTCCATGCAAAGACGAGGGACTTAAAAAAAAGGGAAATTTCCTTAAAACCTCTCTTGCTAACTATATTATATTTTATAAGTTTCGTACATAAAATATATGAGGATATGCCTTGCATGCATAGGATATTACATGTTGGTAAGAGTAGTGAGAATTATACATTTATAATGAACCACTAATGGTAAATATTGCAATGATGTTGGCATTAGTGGAAAAACCAACAACGACATGGGAATGGATGAATATGTTGCTGATGCTGACAAATGTGACCAGCAACCCTATGGAGAAAGGGATGAGGCAACAAGTCTAGGATCAAAAGTTGGTGAGCGAATTTTGCAATCTCCTGCAAGAGACCAACCAAACTAGTAATGTCAAGGGTGTAAGTAGGATCCATGCAGGTAATGGTTTAATTATGACAATTGCATGGACTGAAAGGGAAAGAGGTCTCATACCATGTGGTTATTTAAAATTTATACTACATTCATATAGAAATGTATCATGCCTGCATATGTTGTTATGAGCTTGGTAGCCCAAAGAAAGTAAGTATTGATGGTCTTGATTATAGTAATGCATCCTATATGAAGTAGTCATGGTTAGGCCATGCATGGTATGTTTGAATGCATAGTATTCCTGAATCAATGCAAGGTAGCATTGAGTGGAAATGCATTAAAATATTTTATAAATCTTGTAGTTATGCATTGAATGGATGCATATGAAAAGTATGAGTAAGTGTTGTAGACATGCATGCATACATAAGTATGGTTGCAAACGTTGTGATAATGCATCAATATAGTGCATGTGCTATTATGGCTAAGCAATTGTTGAAATGATGAATTGATGATAATTTTGGAACCATTTTAAGAGCTGTTATGGATGTAGGATAGTAAGTGCATGAAGAGGGTAGTTATGGTTGATTGACTGCTAGAAATGCTCTATGGAAGATCAAGGTGGTACAATGATACACTTGTGAAGTAAGGAGTATCTAAACAATTCATTTAAATTGCATAAATGATGTGACTATACCTTGCAATTTTAGTATGATCATGATTGCATGAAGTAAATGAGTTTTGGTAATATTGATGTGATTAACAACTCGAAGTGTTTGAATTCTATAATTCTGAAAATACTTCAGTGATTGTTGTAGCAATGAAAAAGTTATATGCATCAAGAATTACCAAGTGTTTGGTTGACTGAGGTTCAGGTTTAGGTAGATTGTTAGGGGCATGGCAACGAGGGTAATACCATGACAAAGACCGAAATATACCATGTGAAAGAGCCAAACATTATGAGAAGAGTCTCATGGCTGTGAAAATAATTGGTATGCATAATGGGTTGTTAAATTTGAATTGTGAATTTTGGATTTAAAAAATTGCTGACAACTACTAATCACTATTGGCTTGCATAAGATTGTATCAGGAGGACACATTGTAAGTGGGTATTCATATTATTCTAGAAGCATAAAATTATAATGGGCATAGTGGTGCTACTTACAAGAGACCCATAAATGAGGATCACCTCATTCCTAAGCAAATCAATTTCTGTAGTAGACAAAATTGCAAATTCCTATTGAATTTGATTACTAATGTCATTGCTTGGTTATGGAACAATCAATTTGGGTTGTATTTTCAGATAATGATTGACTGTTTGGCTATTTTATGAATGTTCTAGGGGTACACACTGCAAGAAGATCATGTGTGATGGCCTGCAGGATCCAAACTTCATGCGAAGGTTCTCCCTTATCTTGGAAATGGGTTTTGGGTGAAACTCCATTGGACATTTTGGAAATGTCTCATCTGCAGTACATGTTTGGTAAGAAACATGAGTGAGATGGTATGGATTATGTCAGTAAGACATGTGTGGATATTAAATGTAAAAATGAGTTGGGATGGCTAACCGAGGGACTGTTAACTCAGAGAAGGGATCCCCATTCTTCCTTAATGAAGGAATACTGCATCGGCAAATGGATAAGTGTTATGTGACCCTTGCTAAGAATATGCATGTCAAATTATTAAAATTCCATATGCAGAACATGTTTTGATTTTATTTCCATGATGACCGATTGCTTGAGTATGAATAGGTCCTACATGGCACACACCAGAAAAGGGTGCACACTTTTTCGATATTGAGTCATGAAAGGGTTTTCAATATTGACTACACCCTAGGGAGTGGACGCACTCCTGGTGTCTCAATACTTGATAGTGAATGATATGAAATATGATTACAGTTTTAGAGCAATAATGCTGATGAGTTAGCTTATATTGCTTATGTTGACAGGCTAAATAGATGCATTTGGGTGTTGCACCCTAAAGAGAAAAGGAAAATGGTTGTTGTGAGGGGTTGCGGAGTAAGGGTTATTGTTGATATAAGTGTGTGTTATTGCTGATATAAGTGTATGTATTATTGTTGATATAAGTGTATGTTTATATAAGTGTATGTTGGGATGTTATATGCCTGGGGATCCATAGTAGATCCTGTACCTGGAAATGGTCATGGTAAAGTTCCAAGCACAGTCGACATGAGGGTGTACTGGCTGGACATTAATTATTTGATGTTGTGGAGTAGATTGCATTCTGACCTAACATCCAAGTCCATAGGCGATCCCAAGGCGTGAAAATCGAAGCAACATCCTGTGGATCAATGAGGAAACACACAATACATATAAGTATTGGATTATTTTTCTTATGAATGTACATGTGTGTATGATTTGGTTATGATGTTTTAAGCTCTTGTTCTAGAGATAAAACCGATGAGAATAAACTAAACATGTGAATCTATTCAATGTTTGGATATAGGTATCACTGGGAGCAAGGACTATGAGAGCATCCTAGGGGTGCATGTGGACACGTGACTGTCCTGCAGAGCTCGGAATGAGCGGTAATGAAAAAGGTGCTAGTAAGACTGTGGAGGTCCTAGCAGCCAAAAAAAACCATGTGGGGAGGCTCCATGGTTGAGAGGTCTGAAAAAGACCAGAGACACTAAGTGTCATGGCCAAAAAGGATTGTTCCAGCATTCACGGTAAAGTGAAAGAGGATGAGAG